>LR749893.1:821644-1021915 GCA_902729485.2 Mus minutoides | reverse complement strand
TATCTCTGGAACACAGTTTCTTTGTGCTCTCAGAAAACACTTCCCAGATTTCACCTCAGTGATGTTGGTCTCTTTTTAATCACTGCTAATTTCTTATCTCAAGCTAACCAGCATCAATTGTCCCCATAGTCCCTTCTATTTTTCATTCTAAAGCCAGATTCAGATGGCCAAAGATGCGAAGTTCTGCAGCTTGTAGGAGGTGAAATACAGCCCCCTTGTTCTAGTACATTATCCCTAGCTTTCTGTTTTCCAACCTTCACTGCCTAAGCTTGGCTGTCCTGGATCTTGCTCTATAGATGAACCTTGATTTCAAGACGTGCATGCCTGTCTCCTGGGATTAAAGATGTGACCAACATGCCTAGATTTAAGCTTTTCTTCACTTAGAACATGTTTTGTCCCAGGCTGGTCTTAAACTCAGTGATCTCCTTGACTTTGTCTCCTGAGATTAGATACACCGAACCTGGATCTAAATTTAGCTTGGTAGGATCTTACCCCAAAGTCCTATTCCTTAATCTGCTATCTTCTATGACACAGGATTCATCCCCATTTCACTTCCTGGTTCCCCTTTAATACTCCAACCATTTTATATTTTTCC
Source organism: Mus minutoides (assembly GCA_902729485.2). Classification (NCBI taxonomy): domain Eukaryota; kingdom Metazoa; phylum Chordata; class Mammalia; order Rodentia; family Muridae; genus Mus; species Mus minutoides. Next base: position 1,021,320 of record LR749893.1, on the reverse strand, counting down.
TTTTTTAAGCTTGCTACACTTGTTTTAAAATGCTCTTCGTGAGACTTAACCAGAGAACAAAGTCTCTACTGGGCTTTTTTGAGATTTCCTTTGTCAATGTAATTAATATAAATCTCTTTACCTTAGCCTCAGGTAGATTCTTCAGACAAGGGCAAAAGCAGCTGCATTCTACACTAAAATACACAAAAGCTGTCTCTATGCCACATACTGAAATTCTTCTCCTGGGAAACTTCCTGGGAGAGGTCTGCATAGTTCAAATAACTCTCAGCAACAAAGTCTTCCATATACCTACTAGAATTTCCCATTAAATACCATTTAAAGCATCCACCATTTTTCAAATCCAAAGTCCCAAAATCTACATTCTTCCAAACAAGAGCATGGTCAAGCCTATCACAACAATACCCTAGTCCCTGGTACCAATTTCTGTCTTAGTTAGTATTTTACTGATGTGAAAAGACATCATGACCATGGCAAGTATAAAGGACAACATTGAATTGGGGTTGCTTTACAGTTTCAGAGGTTCAGTCCTTTATCATCAAGGTGGGAGTATGGCAGCATCTCCATGGAGCAGACAGAGCTGAGAGTTCCATATCTTCATCTGAAGCTTGCTAGTGGAAAATTGATTTCCAGGCACCTAGGATGAGGATCTTAAACCCACACCCACAGTAACAAATCTACTCCAACAAGGCCATACCTCCTAGTAATGCCACTCCCTGGGACAAGCATATGTAAACCATCACAAGAGGATATAAAAAAAAAAAAACCCTTAAAGAAATTCAGGAAAACACAATCAAACAAGTACAAACCCTTAAAGAAGAAATGAATAAGTTCCTCAAAGAAATACAGGAAAATACAATCAAAGGTGAAGGAATTGAATAAAATGGTCCAAGACCTTAAAATAGAAAAAGAAACAATAAAGAAACACAAATAGAGGCAGCCCTGATGATGGAAAACCTAGGAAAGAGAATAAGAATTACAGACACCAATATCACCAACAGAATACAAGAGATGGAAGAGAGAATCTCAAGCATAGAAAATACCATAGAAGAATTTGATACATTGGTCAAAAAAAATGCCAAGTATAAAAAGTTCCTAATTCAAAACATCCAGAAAATTTGAGACACATGGAAAAGAGCAAACCTAAAAATAATAGGACTAGAAGAAGATGAAGATTCCCAGCTCAAAGGACCAGAAAACATCTTCAACAAAGTAAAAATAAACTTCCCTAATATAAAGGAAGGACGGTTATAAACATACAACAAGCTTACACAAACCCAAATAGATTTTACCAGAAAAGAAAATCCACCTGCCATTTAATAATCAAACATTAAATATACAGAAAAAAGAAAGAATATTAAAAGCTGTAAAGGGAAAAGGCAAGTAACATAAAAAGGCAGACCTATCAGAATTACACATGAATTCTTAACAGAGGCACTAAAAGCCAGAAGATCCTCAGCCTTGCAGACCCTATGAGACCACAGATGGCACCCCCATACTACTATACTCAGCAAACCTCTCAATCACCATAGATATAGAAACAAAGATATTTCGTGACAAAACCAAATTATAAACAATATCTTTCATCTAACCCATCCCTACAGAGAATAATAGAAATAAAACTCCAATACAAAGAGAGTAACTACACCCAAGAAAACACAAGAAATAATCAACTCACAGCAAAACCAAAAGAAGAGAATCACACATACTCAGTAACAACTCCAACATTAAAACAACAAGAACTAACAATTATTGGTCATTGATATCTCTCAACATCAACAGGCTCAATTCACTAATAAAAAGACACAGGCTAGCAGACTGAATATATAAACAAGATCCATCATTTTGCTGCATACAAGAAACAGTGGGATATGTAGGGGTCAACTCCTGTAGCCAGACAGGACCCCCCCCACCCAGTGGAAGGACAGGGACATCAACCCACCCACTAAACTTTAGACCCAAAATTTGTCCTGTCTAAAAGAAAGCAGGGATGGAGCAGAGACTGAAGGAAAGTTCACCCAATAACTGGCCCAACTTGAAACCCATCCCATGAATAAATACCAATCCCTGACATTATTAATGATACTCTGCTATGCTTGTAGACAAGAGCCTAGCATAAATGTCTTCTGAGTAGCTATACCTAGCATTAGATATAAACAGAAACAGATACCAACAACCAAACATTAAATGTAGATTGAGGACACCTATGGAAGAATTGGGGGAAAGATTTAAGTCCCACAAGTAGATGGGAACTCCACAGGAAAACCAACAGAGTCAGCAAACATGGACCCCTGGGAGCTCTCAAAATCTAAACCACCAACCAAAGAATATAAACAGGCTGGAATGACACCACTACCCTCCAGGCACATACGTAGCAGTCTTCATGACTGTCCTCTCCGGCCTCAGTGGTAGAGGATGAGCCTAATCTGGCAGAGACTTGATGTGCCAGGATGGGAAGTATTGGGTGGGGGATGTCCCACCCTCTCAGAGGAGAAGGGGAAAGAGTATGGAGGGAAGAGACTCAATGAAGGAGGGACTGGAATGGGGGGTTGCATTTGGGATGTAAAGAAGTTTTTAAAAGACGATGGAATGGTCAGAATGGCTAAGATCAAAAATTCAGGTGATGGCAGATGCTGGCGAGGATGTGGAGAAAGAGGAACACTCCTTCATTGCTGGTGGGATTGCAAGCTGGTACAATCACTCTGGAAATCAGTCTGGCGGTTTCTCAGAAAACTGGACATAGTACTACCGAAAAATCCAGCAATACCTCTACTGGGCATATACCCAGAAGATATTCCAACTGGTAACAAGGACACATGCTCCACTGTGTTCATAGCAGCCTTATTTATTATAGCCAGAAGCTGGAAAGAACCCAGAGGTCCCTCAACAGAGGAATGGATACAGAAAATGTGGTACATTTACACAATGGAGTACTACTCAGCTATTAAAAACAACGAATTTATTAAATTCTTGAGCAAATGGATGTATCTGGAGGATATCATCCTGAGTGAGGTAACCCAATCACAAAAGAAGTCACTTAATATGCACTCACGGTTAAGCGGATATTAGCCCAGGAACCTAGAATACCCAAGATACAATTTCCAAAACACAAGAAAATCAAGAAAGTCCAACGCGTGGATACTTCATTCCTCCCTAGAATAGGGATTAAAATATACATGGAAGGAAGTACAGAGACAACGTGTGAAACTAAAATGAAAGGATGGACTATTCAGAGAGTGCCCCACCCAGGTGGTCCATCACATAATCAGCCACCAAATGCAGACACTACTGCATATGCCAGCAGGACATTGCTGAAAGGACCCTGATATAGCTTTCTCCTGTGAGGCTTTGACAGTCCCTGACAAATACAGAAGTGGATGGTAACAATCATCTATAGGGCAGAACATAGGGCCCCAACGTAGGAGCTATAGAGAGAACCCAAGAGCTGTAGGGGTCTGCAACCGTATAGATGGAACAATATGAACTAATCAGAAACCCCAGAGCTCACGTCTCTAGCAGAAGATATATTAGAAGTTGGCCTTGTTGGCCATAACTGGGGAAGAAAGGCCCTAGGTCTAGCAATGTTTGTAAGCCCCATTACAGGGGAATGCCAGGGCCAAGTAGTGGGAGTGGGTGGGTAGGGTAGCAGGGTGTGGGGAAGGTATAGGGGACTTTTGGGATAGCACTTGTAATGTAAATGATGAAATTATCTAATAAATAATTTTTCAAAAAGACGATGAAATGAAGAAAAATTAGTAAATATATGTGGGGGAATCTCACTTAGAAATACATTTTAAGCATGTTACTCTCGTTGTGTGTTTATTGATCTTTACAAGGAGAGTATTTCCTTCTTCCTAACTATTGCCATCTCAAACCTATTGGAAATAGGAGGTTTAAGTGGGAGTGCAAGATTGAAAAATTCCCTTTTCTAGTCTCCTGGCTTTCTGATGCAGAACTCCCTAGGGAGCTATAATAAGGCTTGGGAACACAGGCAGCATCCTTGGCCTGGCTGATGCCCTTTACATCACTTCTGTGAATGAGCTCTCACAGACTCAGCCTTTGTTGGCCCCTTTCTTGTGGTACTTTACAGTTAGAAACAGCCAGCAAATGCCAGCCTCCTGGATTTGTCTTCCTTCTACTTCCAGTGCAGTAGCAAAGGCCATCCACCATGGAATTACCAGTGGGATTTAATTAGATATTTTGTCACAACTAATAAGAACCAACAGCTTTACAACCTTTAATATCCATGTTGCTGTCTTTCAGGGCAGACTAACTCAAGTCCGTGTTTGCTATTTTCAAACTTTCCACAGATAAAACCTTTATAGGGACCTACTTTAGTACTGTTAATGTACTACTAATGCCTATATTTAGCTATAGATACTATACAAGGCAAAATGGCATAATGAAAAAATAATCAAACAGAACCTTAATGTGAAAGGAACAGGAAGAGTATTAAACATGTAAAAATACTTCCCTAAACAGAAGACCAAAATATATAATATTTATTATATGTGGATATGTAGAGATGCATGTCACTTGTAATATGGAAAATTCAAGTTAGCAAACACTATTTACTTACTTACTTGGTGAAATTTGATTCTATCTGACCATCTGGTTATTTTTATACCATGTTTTCATTACCAACTACTGATAACCTGAATAACAAGCTCTACTAGTGCGAATGCTGCTTACAGTACTTTAGGCAGAACTATTTTGTTAAAATCTCATAAAACTGAAGATGAGCATACGTAACTACCAGAAAAACAGTCAGCACAGGAGTAAGAAAGGCTGATGAGGTGTCACAAACACACTTGAAATGAACAGACATTCTCACAAGGAGACAGTCAGACCCTCAAGGCTGGGGATGAAAGAAAAGCTGAAAGCTAGAAGCACCTTGCATGAGCTGTCGGTGAGGCTGCCTAGGGAGTTTTTCTATCCCTGTGGACCCTTTCCTTGATCTGTATGACAGCACAGAAGTTAGAAGTAGGGCTTCATTCCTAACTCAGTTACACACCACATACATACATATTCTCATACACACACACTCACAGGCAACTTAGATGCAGACAGACTATTTTCAGTAAAAGGGTGAAATAAAAATAGATCTGTATATCAGCATATAGTGTATATGTATATGTGTATGTATATGTATATGTACACACACAGTGATAATTTGTAAAACATTTTGAGCCCTTTAACTTTTAATTTTGGCTACACACTCTTGTATGGCCTTGGTATCCCTAGTTGAATAAGTTAACACTAACATGAACTAGAAAATGTGCACAGCAGAAATATTAGCAAATATAGCTGGCCTTTGCTACTTTGTGGGTTCTTCTTTTTCCTTTATACCCCTGGTTTAATCTCCTATCACCAATAAGAGAGACAGAAGAATGGAAGGATTCTGGAATCTAAATTCTTTCCTTTTGCTTCATCTTTGAGCAAGACTACAAACAAACCCCATCCAATCCCAATGAATAACCAACAACCAACAACCAACAACCCATCCTCTCAGGGCTCTTGCATTTATATACTCTTTGAAAATTCCCAGAATGTCAAATGTCACACAATTACAGAAACTATCTGCAGCTGGCAAAACCATGCCTCTGGTAGAGCAAGCGGCAAGTCATTGTCAGCTTCTGTGGACAGTCCAAAGCAGCCCCATATCTTGGGATTAAACCTGGGATTAAAATGAAAACATACTTTTATAATATTTCTGTGGTTTTTTTTAAAAAACCAAAACTCCTGTTACTATAAGCAAGTTCTTGGAGATATCATCCTTCTATAAGACTGTACACAAAAGCAAGAGGATTCTTCAGTATGAAGTAACACAGGGAAAAGAACAAGAACCATGGAAGAGAGGAAGGAAGAAAGCTGTGCAGGAATTAGGCAGGAAAGGCCATCCTAGTGAAATAGTGACATTCCCTTGATAAGCTCTGAAGAATGTACAACTACAATAGACTCACATGTGTTGGTGCTTTGTAGCTGTCAATCCACAGAGAAACTTCAAACATCTATCCATAGAACAAATAATGAGTCAATTATGGCATAGAATTTCACTGTAGTACTGTGAAACACTTTGATTGAAAATTACTACATTTAAAACTATGCATAGAGGGCTGGTGTGATATCTCAGCAAGTAAGGCACCTGACACCAACTCTGATGAACTGAGTTCCATCCTTAGGGTCCATATGGTAGAAGGAGAAAATCAGTTTCCACATTTTCCTCTGACAGACAGACAGACAGACAGACAGACAGACACACACACACACACACACACTCAAGTGCATACACATCCTTGATGAGAAGGTGTAATAAAATCACTTAAAAATTAAATATATACATTTCCAAAATAAGAATGAAAACTTACTTGGATTCCCAGTATATAAATCAGATAAAATTTAAATGTATACATTATTGTTTATATATGATAAAATATGAGAAGAGTGAAGATGATATTGAAATAGTAAGCAACCTTTACAAAGGATGAAGAAGAAACAAACACACTTATGTTTTGCTGGGTTGAAGCAAAGTCTTTCAGTGTAGCTAAAGCTGGTATAAACTTTATCATCCTCCTGCCTTGGCTTCCCAGGCGTTGAACTGAAGGTATTGCCTTAGGTATGGGCCACTCGATGTGGCTCCTCAAACATTTATAATAAAACCCAGGTCTCCTATTTGCTAATTAATATGATCATGCTTTAAAATGGAATCTTCACTAAGCTAAACCCAAAATCAGACCATACAATTAGACCAAAACCCAACTTTAGGCAACATTATACATGTCCTTCCTTAAATAACTCTAACTTCTCATAGCATGACTGTCAAGAAGTTACAGGGATGTGTTCACAGTAAACACTTAGAGAAAAGGAAGCTCTCAAAAAAGGTAAGAAATTAAGAAATTAAGAAATTAAGAAATTAAGAAAGAAAGAAAGAAAGAAAGAAAGAAAGAAAGAAAGAAAGAAAGAAAGAAAGAAAGGAAGGAAGGAAGGAAGGAAGGAAGAAAGACCAACAACAATGAAAACATCAATTACAGTCATAAGCAAAAAGGCAAATCTTCACACTAGATTTTTTTTAAATCAAAATTAGACCTTTTTCTTTTGTTTTCATACTGAGTTATGTACCTCACTTTAATCTAAATTAATTTACCTGATTTTATTCCAAGATTAAATAAATTAAATGTGCCCACATAGGTCCACATATTTTTCATTTATTTACAAAATAATGTGCACATAGATACGTAAATATGTGCAGAGACACACATGGAGTATACCAACATCTGTCTTGAGAGGAACTGGCTGGCCAAAGAGATTATCAAAAGATCCATTCTGAAGTGATGAAAGCAACTGTATTCACAAGGGACAGGCCCAACACACTGCATGGCATCATTGCACATCTGCCTTAGCATTTACTCAGTCCATCTGACACCAGCAGGCCTCAGGCATGGACCTTAGTCCTGATCACCTGTTGTGCTGCATATTTACTGACTGATGGGTTTATAAGCACACAAGCCTGGGAGTTCCTTACAAGACTGGGCGTTTAAAAATCCTCATTTGAGTAGTACTACATTGTATCTGGGGCATATCATCTTTAGTGAGGTAACCCAATCACAAAAGAAGTCACTTGATATGCACTCACTGATAAGTGGATATTAGCCCAGAAACTTAGAATACCCAAGATACAATTTGCAAAACACAAGAAAATCAAGAACGAAGACCAAAGTGTGGGTACTTCATTCCTCCTTAGAATAGGGAACAAAACACCCATGGAAGGAGTTACAGAGACAAAGTTTGGAGCTAAGACAAAAGGATGGACCATACAGAGACTACCCCACCTGGGGATCCATCCCATAATCAGCCACCAAACCCAGACACTATTGCATATGCCAGTAAGATTTTGCTGAAAGGCCCCTGATATAGCTATCTCAAGAGAGGCTGTGCCAGTGCCTGGCAAATACAGAAGTGGATGCTCACAGTCATCTATAGGATGGAACACAGGGCCATGGAGCTGAAGGGGTCTGCAACCCTATAGGTGGAACAACAATATGAACTAATCAGTACCCCCAGAGCTCATGTCTCTAGCTGCATATATAGCAGAAGATGGCCTAGTTGGCCATCATTTGGAAGAGAGGCCCCTTGGTCTTGCAAACTTTATATGCTCCAGTACAGGGGAATGCCAGGGCCAAGAAGTGGGAGTAGGTGGGCAGGGGAGTAGGATGGGAGGAGGGTATAGGGTACTCTCAGGATAGCATTTGAAATGTAAATAAAGAAAATATCTAATAAAAGTAATAATAATAAAAAAAATCCTCATTTGACATTCTGGGCTAGAAGTCAGTCTAAGCAAACATAATTTCTTTGTTGTTGAGTCCTTTTTGAAAGAAGGCATGATGATAAGGATAGAGAAGATGGAAGGAATTGGGAGCCCTGCTTCATCCCTCCAGCCAACAATGGTTGCCTGAAAGTCCCTACTAGGGACCTTGGGGAGCCACAGTAAAGAAGACCTGCTTGTAGGCCTCACTAAACCAGAAACACAAGAATGTGAATCTGGACATAGATATACACTTAGGTAGGTTAAGATTCTCCATAGACTTGAATTACCCTGGTTTATAAGGAAAGTTTTCATCATGGCAAACGTCAAGATCAGATTTCTGTTCCATAATGCAGGTACCAGGTAGGGTAGGTCATTAGAATGGAATTGTACATTGTATCCGATTCTCAGCTCCACAATTCTAGTTACTAGGAAAGACTTCAACTGGGAGAACTTGGTAAACCTTGGTGAGAGAAGCCCAGAACTAAGGTCCTAATAAAAGCAATATTTTCCTTGATTATTCCCATTGAGTCAGGCTTATCAACAGAACTATCTATCAACAAGCACCAACTGTCTGGTTCTTTGGGTTTTCTTCCATTGCAGGATAAAAATCCATATTAGTACCCAAATGCCCAGAACTTCAGAAATGTATGAGGAATTTGCTCTTCTTTATAACATGACATGATAAACTGTATGGAGACAACTGTAGGCGGGAGACAAACATGTTCAAAGAACATTGCATACTCCCTCTCTGCAATAAAAAAAATTTCTGGGTGAAAAAGAACACGATTCTGATTGCCTCTTTGCATCTCTGCCTTGAAATAAAGGTTCCAAATTTTCCTGAATCTGAATTTAACATAAATAACATTGGCAGGGCTTGGTGAGTCAGAGTCAGTGGGGAGAGGTCCTGACTACTGCAGAGGCGTAAACAGCAAGCTGGTGTTTGGATGAAGACCTAGAAAAGAACACCAGAGTAGGTGGTTAGTGGAAACAGATGCTCTGTGATATAGAGGAGTAATGATCAGACAGTATTTTTAGTTTGTCTTTAACTGTATTGAGGAAAGAAAATCCATTGTTAGTCTTCTCTCATTTAAAGAGTTACAAAGTCACAGTAAGTGAATTTGTCACTAAGTACCTGAATGTGCTTGTGTATGACTGTGTGGATAGGATGATGTCCTAGTTTCCTTATTGCTGTGATAAAATATCCTGATAAAAGACAACATATGGGAAAGACATTTGTCTCACAGTTTAAGGGAAGTCACTGCACCGTCACTAGAGACCTCTGCTCACATGGAATGCACAATCAGGAAGCCCAGATTTATGAATGAGCTCAGATTGCTTTCTCCTTTTATACAGTCCAGGGCATCCTTTGGGCAGTCATGCTACCACACTAAGGGTGAGCCTTCCCACCTCAATTACCCTTATCCAAACTATCAGTGTGAGAACTGAAACTTTGTAGTCCAACTCCATGAACTGTTCTCGGCTTCCCTTGATTCATTAATGTATGCAGAACTTAAAATCACCTTCCCATTGTTTCAGATACTTAACATTGCTTACTTTACCTGTCTTTATGTTATAAACTCTGCACTTTACTAAATATATCAAAATGCAAAAAGGATGCATATCTCTCTCCATGATTTCAAGGAAATGTGGGAAAAGCAGGGCCTTGTGCTCAGACTTCTCTCTCTGTGTTGGAATGTGGAGAATGAAATGGTGGCACACGCCTTTAATCTGAGCACTCCGGAGGCAGAGGCAGGTGGATTTCTGAGTTCAAGGCCAGCCTGGTCTACACAGTAAGTTCCAGGACAGGCAGGGCTACGCAGAGAAACCCCGTCTTGAAAAGAAAGAAAGAAAGAAAGAAAGAAAGAAAGAAAGAAAGAAAGAAACAAAGAAAGAAACAAAGAAAGAAACAAAGAAAGAAACAAAGAAAGAAACAAAGAAAGAAACAAAGAAAGAAACAAATAAGAAACAAAGAAAGAAACAAAGAAAGAAAGAGAGAGAAAGAAAATGACAATAAAGAACTAAAGCTGCTCTCTAAGCTTTGTCTGTGATGGCCTGTCTGTTTTTAACTCAATATCCTTTGAACTTCTGAGAATTAACACAGTAGAGAAAATAAAAATAATGCATGCCCTCACAGACATGCTAAAGACTTTTCCTGTTAGTGATGCTAGAGCCTGTCTAATTGGCTTTTAACCTTCATAGGTGGCATACGTGTGACTTACACTGATATACAAGTGTAGTTTGTTTAAATACTGAGCCATTTCACTGTCTACCTCAATGTGGATCAGCTTATTCAGGTTTCAAATATTAATCAAGTGTTTTTTATAAAATTTATAATTTATTTTTCTCTACTGTTTTCTGTTAATTTAGTATCAGTGGTCACTAGTTTTAATGTATAGGATTACAGAATTTTGGAGATATAAAATAGCATAAAGCTGATTTAGTCTGTGTTTACTTTTACTGTGTAATTCCAAGGCGAGTGAGAATAAGAAGTCCTTGTCCAACTCATCCAGTGAGTCAGTTGAAACAGGGCAAGAATCAAGTTTCTTAAATCCTTCTCCACTGCAAGACCCTCTGCAGGAAAAATAAACTGACTTAAACCCAATATAAAAGCCATTTTTTCCCCTTTGGGGGAAAAAAATTAACATTTCTGGCAAAGTACTTAAGCAAATTTCTCACAGAGTTTAACTAAATCTTGTTATGGGACACTGCTTCCAACACAGCTGTCATTCAAGAGTGACCTTTAACATGATTTTTTTTTCATTTATATATGACTTAGCGGCTCCAAAATTTTATCCCAAGGACATTTTAAATTCCCAGTATGCAGGTCAAACCCCGTAACACTAAGGGAGAGTGTTGAGAAATATAATCTATGTTCCATCATCGAAAAATTTTTAAGAGGTCCTCTGTCTAGGTAAGGGGCACAATGAGCAGCCCAGCCTAGAGGTCAGTGCTGTTGCCCAGCACTGACTACCCAAACAATCACATGCTAGCAATAATGAATCTTAGCTCTGGCTTTGAGAGGCTTTCTTCTGTACACAGATTAACTTTTTCTGAGTTAACATCTTTGTGATCTCCCAAGGTCAAAATGATCTGCTTAGATAATTTTAAAAACAAAACTATTAAAGAACAAAAAAAATTCATCATTTAAAGTCTTTAGAGTTACAGTAGGGAAATCTAAGATAATGTAGATACTTGGAATAAATAAAATCACAACTAATGATCGACTGTGAGAAAAGCAGTCTTTGATTAACACCAAAGAAATTGTTTAATAAGCACTTTCTGCTTGTTCCACAGTTATGCAAGCACCCGTTGGCTCTTCATTAGACAATTATTGGAGTGATAATGCCTTTATGAGCACTAATCACTTCCTCTGGCCTCTTCCCACCCAAAGCTGTATCACTAATTGAGTTTGCCTAGGAATTGCATTATACAGTTGTCCATCACAGGTTGACAGAGCAATTTTCAGACTTCCTAAGCAGCTAGTCAGCAGACTACAGTATCTGGCAGAGAATTCTAGACATTAGAAACACATACATTGTTAAAAATCTTGTTTTTCCTTCTGTTGAGTTTACTATTTTCTCAACTGGTCCCCCTGCATTCATCAACTTACAAGGTGAAGCACGTGCTTCAGGTCTATAAAAGTGTCCAAAATAAATGTTATTGACATAGAATGGAAGGCTGTTTATTGAATTTACAACAACTATTCTGCTCTAATTGAGCACTTTATAGACATTAACTTAGTCTTCACAAAATATTATAAAACACTGTTCTATTTCACATTGATGTCAACAGAAACTCCATGAGGTTGAGTAACATGGAAGACTGGCCAGGAGGTGCCAGTCAAGATTCTCACTGTTTGAAAATTAATATGGTAGCCCTATTTTCTCCACTGTTATTAATCTATTAACAGAGAAGAGACCTGAGACCAATGAAGATATTTTTATTGAGTTGGGAAGGAAAGGAAATTTCCTTAGTGAAGAGACTTTATAGAAGATGCACAAGTCTATACAGTGATGAAGGCATGTTCCCCTTGTTCCACATTTTCACCATCATAAACTGTCTCTCAAGTTTTTGATCTTAGTCATTCTGACCAGTGTGAGCTCACCATCTCAGCTGATGACTTAGGATATTGAATATTTTCTTAAGTGCTTCTCGGTCATATGAAATTCATCTCTTAAGAATTCTTGGTTTAAATCTATACCCCCTGTTTAAATTGGCTTATTGGTGATCCACTTGGATTTAAGTTTTGTGCAGGGATAGATATGGATCTATTTGCATTCTTTTACATGCTGACACCCAGTTAGACCATCACAATTTGTTGAAGATGTTTTCTTTTGCCCACTATATAGTTTTGGCTTCTTTGTCAAAAATCAAGTGTCCATAACTATGTGGATTTACTTCTGGTTCTTCAATTTTATTCCATTGATTACCTTATCTGTTTTTATGATAGTACCATACAGATTTTATTACTATTTCTCTATGTGTAGTACAGCTTGAAATAAGAGGCAGTGATACCTTTAGAAGTTCTCTTATTGTGCATGATTGTTTTAGCTAATTTGTGTTTTTTGGTTGTCCATATGAAGCATCATTTTTTTTTCAAAGTCTGTAAAAAATCACATTGGAATCTTAAAGGGAATTGCCTTATGTAACACATGTGCAGCTGAGTCTTTATGTGTGATTCCTAAAGCAAAAGTATGGAATGTTTGACTATATTGCCTGTCTTTGGATTCCTTTCCTCTAACCTAGCTGCCTTCTCTATCCTCAGTAGAAGAGGATGTGCCTAGTCTTACTTGATATTCCAAGGCTGGTTGATATCCAGTGTAAGCCTTCCCTTTTCTGAAGAGAAGGGGAGGAGGTGGAGGTGGGGAAAGAAGGTAAGAGGGATGGAGTGGGAAGAGAAGAGGGCAAGGAAGCTTTAATTGGTGTATAAAGTAAATAACTTCATTAATAAAAGAGAGGGAGAGAGAGAACGGAAGACTATAGCCAGACAGAGCATGGTGAACATGGCTCTGGCAGGCCTTGCCCTGCTCTCCCATTCTGTCCACCTTCCTAAAACCCATTGGATTATACTCCTGAAGCTAGCTCCCAAAGTCCATTCTCTTCTTTAACTAATTCCTCCTACTGAGGCTGACTACAAGGGTCCAGCTCTCAAAATATTGAAGTACAGCAATCAAATGTGCCTGTTAGTTGTAATTAACATGCCCAGTCAAAATTAATCACCTCATCCTAACACAGGGTTTCCACTTTACCATTATAAAGAAACATTTGCACATGGGACTGTTTGTCCTCTCCATCCAGAGACAGTCCTTTGTCATCATCCTCCCTCCACTCCCACACACAAATATTCTTTCCCCCTCTCCCTTGTCCCTTCTGTTTTTGTTCTCTTCCTCTAGTTCCCATCCTTGTCCCTTATCCCTGTCTCTGTTCTTCTGGGACAAATAAATCTTTGTGCTGAAAACTAGGTCTTGAGGTGTCTTGAGCTGACTTTGAGGTCCCTACAATTTGTGAAAAAAAGACAATCATGAGATCTTCTGTTAGTTACATTTCTTAAGAGACTAAAATACATATGTGTTGCCTATAAATGACTTTTTATAGACCAGGCCCCAAAAGTACTTATGTCTAAAATTTATATTTTCTAAAAGCCTCTTCAAACTCAGAAATATGCCAATTTTATTAATGATCAATAAGAGATTTAAATCAATACTTTACTGGAGAAGTTACATAGGTAACAAATAAGCAAATATGCCCAGCATGGCTGGTCTTTGGAGAAATGCTAATGGGAGATATGAGACATTACTGCAAACACAGAAATAATGAAAATCCTAAAACAAAATGACACAAAGTACTCAGAAGGAGTGAGGACTCTGGGGACATTCACACTTTATGGGGTCTGTGGATATAAAGTGTCCCAGAAGCATTTAAAAACAGTTTGCCAATTTTCATTCAAAATTATACATATACCTATTACATGATCTAAACATCTCCTTTATTCACATGAAAAGTAAAAAACTAATTTATATAAACACATTCAAAGTAATGCTGGAGGCAGCTTCTAAAAACCAAGGAGTCAATATCTTTCTATAGGGAAATGTGTAGTTATTTAACAACTAGTGGGTCACTGTTCTTTAGCAACTAAACAGAAAAGCTATGATATTACAATACATGCAACCTCATAAATGAGTCTCAATGCCACATGATAAGGAAAAGGAATTGTCCTCAGAGGCTACAATGCATTTCATTCGATTACTATGAAATCCTTGAAAAACTGAAGATGTATAGAAACTGTCTTAGTTAGGAATTCTATTCCTGCACAAACATCACGACCAAGAAGCAAGTTGGGGAGGAAAGGGTTTATTTAGATTACACTTCCAAACTGCTGTCCATCACTAAGGGAAGTCAGGACTGGAACTCAAGCAGGTCAGGAAGCAAAAACTGATGCAGGGGCCATGGAGGGATGTTCCTTACTGGATTGCTTTCCCTGTCTTGCTCAGCCTGCTCTCTTATAGAACCCAAGACTACCAGCCCAGAGATGGTCCCACCTACAAGGAGCCCTTCCCCCTTAATCACTAATTGAGGAAATGCCTTAATGCTGGATCTCATGGAGGCATTTCCTCAACTGAAGCTCATTTCTCTGTGATAACTCCAGCCTGTGTCAAATTGACACAAAATCAGCCAGTACAGAAACTAAAAACTGTATTCACTGAGGTTCAAAACCAGAGAAATAATTGGCTACAAAAGGACAGGAAGAAAGTCAGATTTAGTGGTGACCTTTAATCCCAGCACTTGGGAGACAGAAGCAAAGGCAGGAGGATCTCTGTGAGTTACAGGCCAGCCTACCCTTCAAAGCAAGTTCCAAGATATCAAGTGTTGAGTTGTTCTATCTTAAAATTTTGTCTCATTAAACCAAAAGGGAAAATAAATAAAAAGGTAGAAGGAGAATGGAGGTTATGTGAGTCTATGGAGGACCTGAGACTCATAATCACTCAGCAAAACAGTTCTGGCACGTTAGTATTTTTTAAATAAAATGTAAAATTTTGGTCTAGGAGGGGGTCCAGGATACTGAAAACAATCCAAATTCCAGGCCAGTTATCAGCTTCAATTATCTCATGTCATTAGGGACAAGAGTTATCTCTCATGTCTATCTTTCATGTCTAGAGATCTGAAATAAATTCCTTACCAAAGTTCCTCTTTTGCTGTTTGGTTTGCTTTTTTCTAGACTGTTTCCTCTGCATTCATTAACTTTCAAGATGAAGCATATGCTTCAAGCCTATGAAAACAGCCAAAATTAATGTTATTGATAGAGGAGAATAGTTATTTACTGAATTCCCCACAGATTCTTGGCTCTAACTGTGTGCTTTAAACACATTAACATAGATTATCTTCACAAAAATCTGAAAACCTGTATGAGCTCTCATAACTATCAAGTTAAAAAGTTCTTCTCCATTTCCTCTTCTTGATGCTTATTCACCCTGAATAACAAGACAACCACATAAATGATGGGCAGATCATCAGTGCTCAGAGCCATCACCCTGCACTGTATTGAAGGTTATCCTCGCTAACCTCTCTTATTGAAAATTGAAGTTACTTGAGTTTTATTTCAATGAAGAAGACCATCTCTGTAGCTACATCCTGATGAGTACTCCAAATATAGGCTTATCAACATATATCTGCTGTCTGCAGTTTCACACACTATAACAATTGTGGCTGAAATATTTTCAGTAGTTTGTATTTAAACAAATGAAAATAAGTGAAATATCCAATACTATTTTTCTCCTGTATGTCTTTAACTGGTATGTTCCTGCATTGTACTTAAGGACTAGAAGATGATTTGAGATGTTAACAAGCATACAAAATCTTTCTGTCATTATGAATGAGATGACCAAAGTGGTCTATCATCTAGTATGTCTATAAACAGCAGGTTAAATCTGGTTTGGGTCAGTTGATAAAGCATACATGGCTTAGAAGCTTTGGTTTTGTTTTGTTTTGTTTTGTTTCGATTTGTTTTGTTATCAGTAGCACTATATGGACATTTTTAGAGAAGGATATTAGCAGATCTAACCCAAGGCAAAACTGGTGTTCTAATCTGTGAGCACCAATAGTTCTAACTTTCATAGCTGTGTTTATGTGAATAAGCAGCTAGCAAAAAGAAGATTAATTCATATATACCGCCAATACTTAAATACCAAACCCAGCATGGACTAAAAGCCTTTACCTGTGGGCCTTCCCAAGACCCTCTCAATGAGGGAAGGCATAATGAGATAAGCTTACCAAGCTAGAAGCATACAGCTTGTAATAATGATTAAATCCAATCAGCATACTTAAATATTTCATTATAAAAGAAGCTTAGTTAAATCAAGTAGTGTAAAAACCAGTTGTCCTGATGAATCTGTTAAATTAAACGTGTTGTTTCCTGTAGTGTGATGCCATCAGCAGGAATTTTTTTTTACCTCAGATAAGTTATGATCTTCCACAGGAGGAATACATGTTACATTTACAAGCATTAACATATCCCATATTTCTCCTAGAAATATATCTTATTTTTTATTATTATAGGTAGTTTTCTCTCTTTATTTAACTAGTAGTTAAAGTTTACCAAGATGGGAACAATAATATATACAGTTAAGTTTAATAATTGTGGGATAAACAAAAAAGAGAAACTCATTTTCATAGATGAATCTCATCAGTACTGTATCCATCATCTTTTGATGTAATATCTTAGTAGGTATAAACCTCCCTGGTGTGCCAGAAGGATACCAAAGTAGAGCTAATTAAATTTTATGGTACAACTGTGGCCTTGACAAATTCAATGCATAGTTGCCTACCAAAAGATTCTTACTTAAAATTAAGACGATAAGAAAAAAAAGTAGGAGTTTAATATTTAAAAATAGTTAGTAGTTAGGTATGATGATGCACAGAGGTAATCCTTGCACTCCAGAGGCTGAGGAAAGGAGATAATTAGTGACAAGTCTGAACTAAAAAAAGAATTATGTAAGATAAAATGCAAACAGGTATTGATCTATCTCTTTTATATTAAGAATGGAGTCCAACTAAGTTCATCTTATTACTAAAAAAAGAAAATATTAACTATTTTAAACTTTCAATTGGAGACAAATACACAAGAAATGATTTTTAAAGTAATAATGTTGAAAACTGGTCTGATGTGCTACCAACTCTGATGATAGGAGTCCAGTTCTTTAGGCCCACATGATGGAAGGGGAGAACTACCCTTGAAAACTGACCTCTGACTTCCACACATTTATTATGGCATATGTGCCAACAAATACTCCCCCGACCCCACCCCACCCCACCCCACCCCACCCGACCCCCCCTCTTACATACACACACACACACACACACACACACACACACACACACACACACACACTTTTAATGTAATTGTAAAAAAAAAGAAAGAATAAATGGGTCAGGAAAATCAATATGGAAGTCAATAAATCAGGAACCAAGTCTGAACTGCTGAAAACCACTTGTCAAAGAAGGCTCCCAAGGTCAAAACAAAACAGCTATATTATATGACCTAGTTATTAATTATAAATGTTACTGTGATTATACTACTCACACCCAAAAGTCAAGGGTGTGGATAAAACAAGAAAGAAATGGAAGCAAGCAAAATACCAGAATGGGTAGAGAACTGGCACACTTTGGACTTCAGTGGTCAAGGATGGGTCTCAAGACTGAGAACTTTCTCTACCTATCATTTCTATGCAGATCACACAAGCAATCACAAGAAGCTAGAATTTCTTGAGAAAATCAAGGCATTAATATAATTTAAATCACATTCTAAAACTATTAATCACCTATAAGCTAGTTGTATTATGCTGCTAGACTAATTAATATTTAACATTAACATTATTTTTGAAAATAAAATTTTCTTAGAAGCTAAAATAACACAGACATGTTCAATAAACAAAACTTAAAATATTCATATTGAGTATGTAAAATTAAAAATAACAAATGAAAATTATGCTCAGACTCATCAACTTTTCATCGCAATTTGTCTATAACTCCATGTTTTAGTATTTTTCTGAAGAACTTATATGTATAATCTTATTACTTTATAATTTTTTTCATGTGGTTGTCTTCATTTATCTTCAATATTTTGATATTACTGACATCTACAATAGATTTTTCTCTGAAATCCATGTTTTAAGAAATCTCACTATTGGCACTGAAAGTCTTGGGAAAGTCATTATAATTCCTGTCTAATAGGACATATCATCAGTGACAATCCCTTTACTGAAATGTGTGAATGCTTCAACACAAATATTTTCACAGGTATAGTCTTTTAAGCTTGAAAAGTACTTTTCAAATCACTTTGCTTAAAAAAATATTTTACAACCTAATCAAATAAGTCATTTCCTTTTATGATTTTTTTATGCTTTGCCAAGTTGAAGGCTGTTAAATCATAACTCTCAGTTTTATTCTGTTCTGGCACAGGATATAAATTTATTTAATTAAAAATAGAATCAAAAGATTCTTCTCACAAGTCAAGAAATTTCAATATGCAGTTACAGAAATTTAAATTTAAATCATACACTACATTTGAGATCACAAATCAATGTGTTACATGCTGTCATGGAAAAAAAGTGACAATGTCATAATGTCATATGCATTTACACTCTCTACAATTAGCTAAAAGTTCCAAATGTGCTAACATGTCAGGAGCTGTGCTTATTATTATATTGATTTAAATTTTCAGATTTTCTTGAAAAAGTATTAAATCAAAATTTAAAATCTTGGTTCAGTGAGGTTTCTAATTATTTCACTTAAACAAGTTGATTGACAAAGCTTTTGTAAAATTTTAAGCAGCCCAAGGCAACAAGTAGGCTAAAGTCAGATCCATACCTCTCATACTGTTCGTACGACCCAAATTTGCTTTCCCCCAACTCATCCCATTATCGCTGTCTCGAACACCAGCATGTATTCAATGGGAACTCACCAGCTACACAGAACAGAGAAACAGGTAAGCTAACAGAAGAACCTCACCACTCCCTCAATCCCTTCTAATCCAATCTCCCAGTCTCATCAACAAAGCACCAGCTACATTGTTCCCTCTTCCCTGCCCTCATCTCCTGTAGATCCCACAGTCCATCCCCTCCTAACCTTACACTCAGTCACTTTATCCCAGCCCCTAAACCTAGCAGGCATCCCAAAGGCTGCTCCTCCTAGGGCAACAAGTAGGCTGAAAGCAGACTGAGATCTAATTCCCCCAGTCTCATCCCCAACTCCGTAGCACAAAGCCTATTGCAGTCTCTNTTTCATCTTTCCTCCTATCCCCACTGGATCAGAAAGATGGATCAATCACCTTCATCATCATCATCTTCTCCCCCAACTTTCCCTCCCCTAATTCATCCCAGTATCCCAGTTTCCAACACCAGAAGACATTCTTTGTTAACACACTAGTTGAGGAGGCCAGTGAAAGAAGTAACTCAGCCATCATACTGTCCAAAGATTCATAGAGGAAACAGAAGCCAAGGAAAGCAATACCCACCTATCAAAGTCAAATCTAGAAATCAGCATCTAGACCTATCATCATCCCAAACCCAGATGCCTAGATACCAGCATAAAACACAGTCAAAACAGCCTCAGCAATATGTCTCTACTAGAGCTCAGTTATCTTACCACAGCAGCCTCTGAATATCCCAACATAGCTGAAGCACACACACAAAAAAAAGTCTTTAAAACCACTATATGAAGATGATAGTGGTGCTTAAAAAGAAAATGGGTACATTCCTTAAAGAAACCCAGGAAAACACAAACAGTTGAAGGAAAAGATAAATAGAAATAGAAGCTGTGGTGGTTTGAGTAATAATGGTTTTATAGTATCCTTTCCCCTAGCTGGGCTACCTTGTCTGGCCTCAACTGGGAGAGGATATGATTAGCCCAGATGATGTGCCAGGACCAGTGTGGAGGGTCAGGGGGTAGGGGGTCATACTCTCTGAAAATGAAGAGGGAGAGAACAGGAATGATAGAAGGGGAGTGGGAGTGAGAGAAGAGGCACTGAGAGAAGAGGTAAGAGTAAGTCTGTGATTGGGATATAAAGTGAATAAATAAATTAATTAATGGGGAAAAAAGATGGATTCATAGATTTGAATGCTTGGAGGAGTTGTGACCTTGTTGAAGGAGGTATGGCCTTGTTGAAGGAAGTGTGGCTTTGTTGAAGGACATGCGGCATTACTGGAGGAAGTGTGTCACTGGATCTCTCTCTCTCTCTTTCTCTCTCTCTCTCTTTCTCTCTCTTTCTCTTTCTCTCTCTCCCTGCTGCCTAGGGATCCAGATGTATAATTTTCAGGTCTTCTTTAGCACTTCATCTACCTACATGCCACCATGTTCCCACCAAACTGATAATGAACTAGACTTCTGAAACTGTAAGAGAGCCCCAATTAAATGTTTTCCTTTATATGAGTTTCTGTGGTCATGGTATCTCTTCACAGTAGTAGAACAATGACTAAGGTAAAAATAATAAAGTAGAAAATTAATAAAGAAAACAAACAGAGGGAATTCTTGAATTTGAACTTTAAGAATTCCAACAGGAACTAGAGAGGTAAGCTTCACCGACAATATACAAGGGATGCAATTTAAAAATCTCAGGCATTGAAAGTACAGTAGAATAAATGGGTACATTGGTCAAACAAAATGTTAACTCTAAAAAAATCCTGATAAAAAGATAGAGAAAAACTGGGACACTCTGAAAAGAACAAATCTAAGAATAATAGAAATAGAGGAAAGATTCTTTCCATCTCAAAGTTCCAGAAAATATTTTCAAAACAAACTATTTTCAACAAATGCAAACAAAAATATGAAGAAATAGAGAAGAAAAGCAGTTTAAGCATTACTAAAATCCACCTGATGATAGATAGCACAAAGACAAACTACAGGCTGGCTATGGTGGTACATATCTATAATCTCAGCCCATAGAAGTCAAAGGAAGAAAGATGAAGATGTTCATAGGCAGCCTGGGATACATGGCAAGTTCTAGATTAGCCCAGACTACAAAATTAGATCTTGTTTCAAAATAGGAGAGGGAGGGGGGAGAAGGGTGAAAGAGAGCGAGATGGGGGAAAAGGGAGAGAAGGAGGAAAGGGGAGAAAATAGAAAAATAGCAAAGCAAGGGAAAGAAAACAAGTATAAGCTATCAGGTTGTAGTGTTGCTTAAAATTCAAATTTAGCTATGACACTAAATTCTGTAGATCTCTGTATGTATATCAAAATATTAGTATATTTTTGTAACTATCTCTTCTGCTTCTTTTATCAGAATTCAGATTCTTTTTAATGGAAAACCATTCCATAATCAATTTCACAGTACACATTTTACTTTAGTAAGAACAATGGTTGTATTAAGATCCTGTGTTCCCCAGCAATATGAACTAACCAGTACCCCCAGAGCTCATGTCTCTAGTTGTATATGTAGCAGAAGATTGTCTAGTCGGCCATCATTGGGAGGAGAGGCCCCTAGGTCTTGAGAAAATTATGTGCCACAGTACAGAAGAATGCCAGGGCCAGGAAGCAATAGTGGGTGGGTTGGAGAGCAGGGTAGGGAGAGGGTATAGGGGAATTTCAGGATAGCATTTGAAATGTAAATGAAGAAAATATCTAATAAAAAAAAAAATCCTGTGTTCCCATAGGGCAGTAGTGGCACATCCCTTTAATCCCAGCACTTCGGAGGCAGAGGCAGGTGGATTTTTGAGTTTGAGGCCAGCCTGGTCTACAGAGTGAGTTTCAGGACAGCCAGTACCACACACAGAGAAACCCTGTCTCAAAAAACAAACAAACAAACAAACAAACAAACAGATCCTGTGTTCTCTAATATATCATCAGTATTGAGTGTTCTAGCTAAGTGTACAATAGCATTCATACAAATGTCAGTAGTCTCCACTATGGAGTAGACTCCCCAAGCCTTCCTTAACTTCTAAAAATAGTCCGATAATATCGTCTTTATAGAATAAACAAGCCATTTCCATGGCCAGATAAAAAAAAAAGTCTAGTGTCATTTAATGATTGAAAGTTTCAGCACATAGGCCTGACAATAGTAAGTATTGTCGCATAGGTATTGTTGAAAGAAAACTGTATCAAAAGGAGTAAAGCTAGTTTAGAAGAGGAGTTATTTCACACAAAATATATCTGAATTATTATAGAATACACATTGTGTAAACTCCCCTGTGTTGTTGTGCACTACAGGTACATTGTTCTTAGCAGAACTACTAATTTTTATGTTGATACTATTTCTTCATTTTTATACCTTTAGTTGTCTATTCAGTTACATCATTCTGTGTGTGAACTCCCTACTAAATATCCACGAATAGTTTGTAAGAGTTATTCTTGAGAAATATATATTGACTACTTTGGCCATCTCATTACAATTTGGGGGTGGGGTTAGGTGGTGGTTTGTTTGTTTGTTTGTTTGTTTGTTTGTTTTTGTTGGTGGTGGTGGTGATGGTGGTGGTGGTACTATGTAATCTTGCTCCTTAAAACTGTTGGTTGAATAATGATGCCTACAGTCTATAGCTGGACAGAAGAGAAGTAGACAAGGTTTCTGTTCCTGGGTTTGGAGTCAGAGGACAG
Source organism: Mus minutoides (assembly GCA_902729485.2). Lineage (NCBI taxonomy): Eukaryota > Metazoa > Chordata > Mammalia > Rodentia > Muridae > Mus > Mus minutoides. Next base: position 998,438 of record LR749893.1, on the reverse strand, counting down.
ACCACAAGGGAGAAAAAAGGAGAAGATGCCATAAGGTATGGGATGGTGAGAACTGACCATGGGGCGTGGCCAGTTGGAGTAAGAGTGACCAGGCAGAAAACATCATGAGTCATATCTCAGGGTGTTGCTAGGGAAGCAGACATAATAACATAGAGAGTAGATATCGGCCCAGCTCTAGTACTTTTAAGGCTTATCATAAATATAAAGGTTTTGTGTCACTTATCTGGAAATTGAATAATCAAAATTGGGGTAGAACCCCCTCAATTGAGATTAAATATTTACTACAACATATTATTTCCAAAATGTAGCAGGTCATTGAGGTTTAACTTTTAGACTCTACTGTAATATATATTAGTGATAGTTCCTGTGATTGCTCAAGTATCTGCAGAATACCATAGAGAGCTGAAAGTGACTGAAGAGTATAAAACCCACCCTAGGCTATTTTAAAATAAATATTACTTCATTAAAAAATTAAAACCTGGGATGAGCAGATAATCAGACAAAACATGGAAGTGGCACATCATTCTCCCATCCAAGTGGGTATTCTCTCAGTGATATGTCATTCATAATGTCATAATGTCAATCATTCTGTCTGTGGGAGACATTTTCTCATGCATTCTACAAATGTTAGTTCTCCACTTTATAAGGCAAAAGCCTCTGGTCAGGAAAGGCAGCACTGATACAAGGACAACATGACAATCATATTTATTCTGTTTTGGAATTTAATAAATGTGCTCAAACTGTGTAATGTGGAGAATACCGGCACTCAGGACCAATGCAGAGTGCTGACTGCCTGTGGCATCAGTATTCTCCTGGCAATACTTTTAAGTGTATTATCCAAAAGAGATTTCTCAAACATTTTGAAGAAACAAATACACTCCTACTTGAAAATTTTCATCTACCAAGTAAAAATTGTGTGTTAGTGAAGACATGAGAAAACCAAAATGCTAACACAGAATGTCATTGCATAAATTTGTATTCTTATCAACAATAAAACTGCTTTATTCTTTTTGTTTTATTTGTTTTAAACTAATGATAAATAATAAAAAACAATAATAATAATGTCTTAGGGTTTTACTGCTGTGAACAGACACCATGACCAAGGCAAGTCTTATAAAAACAACATTTACTTGGGTCTGGCTTACAGGTTCAGAGATTCAGTCCATTATCATCAAGGTGAGAGCACAGCAGCATCAAGGCAGGCATGGTGCAAGAGTAGCTGAGAGTTCTATGTCTTCATCCAAAGGCTGCTACTGGAAGACTTACTTCCAGGCAACTGGGGTGAGAGTCTTAAGCCCACACCCACTTTGACACACCTACTCCAACCATGTCACACCCATTCCAAGGAGGCCACACCTCCAAATAATGCCAATCCCTGGTCCAAGAATATACAAACCATCACAAATAAATATTTATTTATTTATTTATTTGTATCAATATTTAGATCTAGCTGCCCTGGAATTCACTGTGAACATGTGATTGGCCTTGAATTTGCATCAATCCTCCTACCTCAGCCTCTAGAGTATTGGAATTATAAATATGGACCATTCAGCTTAGTATTAAAATATGAATTTCCAATGTAAATGAATGTATGTAGAATTTTTAACTCATGTCACTTNTAGCTGGATAACACTTGAAATGTAAATGAAGAAAATATCTAATAAAAGTAGTAAAAAAAAAAAAATGTCAAAAATCCCTACCATGATGATGTTTATTTTCAAGCCATAAGAACTTACTGAAACATACAAAAAATGAATGGAACTGAAAATCATTTTGTGAAGTGAAATTAGCCAGACCAAAAAAAGATAAATAAATCTTCTCTCTTGTATGTAAAAAAAAAAAAAACAAAAAAACAAAAACAAAAAAAAAACTGTTGGTTGAATAATGATGCCTACAGTCTATAGCTGGACAGAAGAGAAGTAGACAAGGTTTCTGTTCCTGGGCTTGGAGTCAGAGGACAGACCACAAGGGAGAAAAAAGGAGAAGATGCCATAAGGTATAGGATGGTGAGAACTGACCATGGAGCCTGGCCAGTTGGAGTAAGAGTGACCAGGCAGAAAACATCATGAGTCATATCTCAGGGTGTTGCCAGGGAAGCAGACATAATAACATAAAGGGTAGATATCGGCCCAGCTCTAGTACTTTTAAGGCTTATCATAAATATAAAGGTTTTGTGTCACTTATCTGGAAATTGAATAATCAAAATTGGGGTAGAACCCCCCCAATTGAGATTAAATATTTACTACAACATATTATTTCCAAAATGTAGCAGGTCATTGAGGTTTAACTTTTAGACTCTACTGTAATATATATTAGTGATAGTTCCTGTGATTGCTCAAGTATCTGCAGAATACCATAGAGAGCTGAAAGTGACTGAAGAGTATAAAACCCACCCTAGGCTATTTTAAAATAAATATTGATAATGTACTACTTCACTAAAAAATTAAAACCTGGGATGAGCAGATAATCAGACAAAACATGGAAGTGACACATCATTCTCTCATCCAAGTGGGTATTCTCTCAGTGATATGTCATTCATAATGTCAATCATTCTGTCTGTGGGAGACATTTTCTCATGCATTCTACAAATGTTAGTTCTCCACTTTATAAGGCAAAAGCCTCTGGTCAGGAAAGGCAGCACTGATACAAGGACAACATGACAATCATATTTATTCTGTTTTTGAATTTAATAAATGTGCTCAAACTGTGTAATGTGGAGAATACCGGCACTCAGGACCTATGCAGAGTGCTGACTGCCTGTGGCATCAGTATTCTCCTGGCAATACTTTTAAGTGTATTATCCAAAAGAGATTTCTCAAACATTTTGAAGAAACAAATACACTCCTACTTGAAAATTTTCATCTACCAAGTAAAAATTGTGTGTTAGTGAAGACATGAGAAAACCAAAATGCTAACACAGAATGTCATTGCATAAATTTGTATTCTTATCAACAATAAAACTGTTTTATTCTTTTTGTTTTATTTGTTTTAAACTAATGATAAATAATAAAAACAATAATAATAATGTCTTAGGGTTTTACTGCTGTGAACAGACACCATGACCAAGGCAAGTCTTATAAAAACAACATTTACTTGGGTCTGGCTTACAGGTTCAGAGATTCAGTCCATTATCATCAAGGTGAGAGCACAGCAGCATCAAGGCAGGCATGGTGCAAGAGTAGCTGAGAGTTCTATGTCTTCATCCAAAGGCTGCTACTGGAAGACTTACTTCCAGGCAACTGGGGTGAGAGTCTTAAGCCCACACCCACTTTGACACACCTACTCCAACCATGTCACACCCATTCCAAGGAGGCCACACCTCCAAATAGTGCCAATCCCTGGTCCAAGAATATACAAACCATCACAAATAAATATTTATTTGTTTATTTATTTGTATCAATATTTAGATCTAGCTGCCCTGGAATTCACTGTGAACATGTGATTGGCCTTGAATTTGCATCAATCCTCCTACCTCAGCCTCTAGAGTATTGGAATTATAAATATGGACCATTCAGCTTAGTATTAAAATATGAATTTCCAATGTAAATGAATGTATGTAGAATTTTTAACTCATGTCACTTATGTAAATCAAGATTGCATCAAGGCAACTGACAAATGTGGAACAATTATTTTAAACTAAAAAGATAATTTTTCACAATTCATGTGCTAATTCAATAGTAATATGATAAGCTCCCATTGTGTGCAAGCCATAGCTGAAGGATTTCAGGTGTACTCTGAAAAATAAGATGTGGTTTTATTCATGAGAGGTTTATATTCCCCTTCAGAATTTATAGCACCACTTTAAATCAGCCAGAACCTTGTTAGGACATAAATTTCTTTAGTAGTCATCAAAATAAATGAGTTCTATTGAACTCCACATATGAAGAGTAATCCGTCTGAAGTTGAAATTTAGAACATGGTCCTGTTTACAATAGCATCAAACAAAATCAAAGAAATAAATTTAAGAAGTACAATATTTGTACCCAGAAAGTTATAAAACTTTACAGTGAGATAATAAAGATAGAAACAAATGGAGAGACCCTTCATGCTCAGGGGCTGTCACTCACCCCCCACATGAGCTAGAGATTAAATAGAACTTTGAAGCAACTCTATAAAAATTCAAATAGCTTTTTTTCCTGGCAGCCATTTCAACAGCTGTTAAGCCTTACATGATAAGGCAAAACTAGAACTTAATGGATGCTGGAAAAGATAAGGATAGGACCCTTTTGCTTCCAATTTCAAACTTACTATATATTTCCAATCATCAGGGTGGGTGCAGAGTAGGAAAGCTAAGCATAGATCACTGAAGCAAGATTGATCAGGTAGATTGATAGATAATAATATATAAATACACACAAAAATATTCACAATCAAGTGGCTTTTTACAAAGGTGCAAGACAATTAGTAATTATACAACAAGATCATCCACTAGATTAGAATAGCATGATGGGATATACACGCTGTCAGTCATTTCTAAGCATGAACTGTTGTCACAGGCTACATCAGGTGTGGACAGAAGTCACTGCACAGGAGAAAAAATTAGTTGTAAAGCAGAACATGTGGAATGGTCCCATGTATATATATATAATTACTATGAGAACACTTATAAAAACAAAATGTATTGATGATTGTCTATGATGAGCATAGAAAGAGAAGGGAACTGAAATGGCCATGAGGGCTTCTTTTGAAGGGGTAAAATGATCAACACCTGAATCAGAGAGATAGCTACAACTTTTTTTTCAACTTTTATTAGATATTTTCTTCATTTACATTTCAAGTGTTATCCAGAAAGTTCCCTATACCCTCCCCCTCCCGGCCCTGCTCCCCTACCCATCCGCTCCCACTTCTTGGCCCTGGTGTTCCCCTGTATTGGGGCATATAAAGTCTGCATGACCAAGGGGCCTCTCTTCCACTGATGGCCAACTAGGCCATCCTCTTCTATATATGCAGCTAGAGACATGAGCTCAGGGGGTACTAGTTAGTTCATGGTTATTCTTCCACCTATAGGGTTGAAGACCCCTTCAGCTCCTTGGGTACTTTCTCTAGATAGCTACAACTTTTAACAAAATTACTAAGGGCCCTTGGATTATTATACAGAACAACTCAATTTCCTAAAATTAAAACATATCCTAATCTTATTCTTAAAAGTGGTGGATAGAACTGCATTTTTAATTGGCAATAGATGGATGGGAGAAAAGCCAATAGCATCTGTAATGTATTTAACGTGCAGTCACATTTCTTCCAGCTGTAGAAAGCATCAGACCATGACCTGCTCACTGCTGAACTAGACAAGAGATGCAGGATGTGGTTTCTATTACAATAAAAGAAGATAAACAATGGAACACAACGTAAGAATTCACAGGCTGGAGTTTATCCCAGGCATCCACCAGAAAATGTTCAAGGCTGTGAAACAGAAGAATGGAAGGGGAAATCCTAAGCAAAGAATGATAGAAAAGGCTGACATGGAAACAAAACCATTCTGCTGTGACTGAGCCACACTTCACAGGCCTGGACCACTGTGATTTGAAGGTACCATGAAACTACTTCCCAAAAAAATGCACAATCCAAATTGTTTCTTTGCCTTGATAAGCTTTAGAACATTGATTGCAAACTTAAGAATGCCCAGTAAAGTCAGAAAGGATAAAGTCCACTTAGTTCGTAAATAGATGGTAGCAAAGCGTTTTCGTTAGCACCAAGTACAATAATGTACATCTACTTAATCACTCAACAATTTAAAAAAAAAAAAAAACAGGATAAGAAAAATGCCTAAGTAAAGTGCGTGGAACATTCCCATGAGGACTTGAGTTTGAGCTTTACAATCCAGTTTTTAAAAGCTGGCACATTCTTGTCATCCCAGTTCTAGGAAGTAGGGAAAATCATGTTTCTTAGGACTCAGTAACCAGCCACCCTAGCTTGCTTGGAGAGCTCCAGGGCAATGAGACATCATGTCTCAAGGGAAAAGTGGATAGTGCTTAAGAAACAACACAGGAGCTTGTCATCTTCACATAAGCACATGCACACTTATGAGCATGCATACACATAATACAAAATTAATTACTTATTTAACAAGAAACTCTCTAGTACTATTATGACATACACACTAAACTGCCCATAGCATGATGAATGACCAGTCAGAAGCTGACCCGTGAAAATGTGCACATCTGTTCCCCACAGTTGCACCACATCTAACCTAAGTCATATATGTGTCCACAGAGCACACTGTAATTGTTATTTAATAAATTTTTTCAATAAGTCAGTGGAAGTAGTGAAGGAAGCACCTGTAAAATACTATGCCAGAAAGAGGTTATATAAGAGATTACATCACTGTTTACTTTTGGATATTAGACATCCTGAGTAAGCCATTTTGTGCAGACTCATAGTTTCCATGTCTAGTGTCTGCTAAATTTCACCTAACTCACACTGGATATCAGTACCATGTTCCCTAAGATAAACTGGCCCTTGTGGCTTCTGGTTTCTAACAAAATGGCACTGATATTTAGTTTATCTTATTATTACTTTTATTTGCATGTATCTTGAGCTTGATATGTTGCTATTTCATAAGAGATTGCTCCTTCAGTGTCTTACAGAATAACTTGTTGCAGGATATTTGATCACAGTATGAACCCCAAGGTTCTGAATTATAAGAATCTGTTTCTAATTGTAGCTCAGCCATGGATCCCAGAACTTGTTTACATAAATAAGCAGTTGTAGTGTGGTTTAGCCATAGCACACAGCTTAAATCCAGGTGCCAAATAAAGTCAACCCTAGGTCTAGAGGCAGAGCAAGCAACCAGCCATAAAGAGTGAATGTAAGCAAAGAGAAAAGAGGGTCTCTGAGGAGAAGGGTATTTAAGACAAGATAGAGAAGGTGAAAGGCCAAGGATGTCAGTGGAATTAGGAAGGTCAGCTGGGTGCTTCCTCTGCTCTCTGAGCTAACAGCGTCTGGCTCCTGAGCCTTCATTCGATAGAATCAAGTAGTTGGAATTTTGTTTATTAAAACAACAACTGTCCTCTGGGAACACTTCTACTCTGGTTGTTTCTTTGACAAGGCTAGCCTCCAAGCAGCAGGGCAAGCTCGGGTGTGGGCAGGTCTGATCCTGAGCTCAGAAAGGCCATGTTGCAACCTGAGTGCTGTGTTCACCAGATGACCAGAGAGTCTATGTCTAAAGTCCAACACTGCTCTCTGCATTTTAAACATGTGCAGTATAAATTTAACAACTTTATTTGGGCCAGAAACCTGTGTTCAACCCTCTGTTTGGCCTTTGAACATCTACTGACTCTCCCTAAATAGCACATGCAGTTTCTTAAAAGAAAAAAATATGTATTTTAAATTATGCATACATGTGTGTGGGTGTTTGGATGTGAATGTGTCAGAGACCTCTGGAGCTATAGGTTCCTATGATCTGCTATGTGTGTGCTAAGAATCAAAGCTAGATTCTCTGCAGAAGCAATAGGTGCTCTTGACCTCTGACCCACTCCTCCAGCACCACCACTACCCCTCCCCCTTTTAAAGTAACATTTTAGTTATGCACATCCTTGATGGTCTGAAAGATTTTTGGGTGTTTTTGAACTGACTAACCTTTATAAAGTTATCTGGGCCAAGGGAGTGAACTGTTTTTATTAGATTCTTTGGGATGCTTATTAGAAGAGATACACCAGGCTTTTGTTCATATAAGAACTCCCAGGGAAGCAGTACTGTGAAAGCAAATAGATATGAAGACTCTGGCTTAGCAAAACAGAGACAAAGATACAAAGACAATGCGAGAAAACAATCCAGCCAGAACTCAGATTCTCATTTGACCATGAAATCTGTTCCATGTCATTGTGAAAAGGCAAAAGTCTGAAATTATTGGCCCTTCATATTTAGTAGAGCAAAATTATAAGCTCCCTAAAGATAAATATTTTAAATTCTGAACTCCAGAATACACAAGGATTTATGGTCTAACTGCCACTGAGTATTGTTAACAACTGAGTATGCCAGGGGCTTACAGTATCCTTCATTCTGTGGCAAAATAAATTCATGAGCCACTGACCTCCAGAGCTCCTGATTAGCTTTGATGGAGGCTGTAGCCTTTGAATAGTTATCAGATTTAACCTGATCAATGACACAAGAAAATAATTTAAAGCAAGAACCAGGCCATAAATTGAATAACAATGCTTTTACTTCCCTAATTATGAAGGTTTATCTTTGGAACATAAGAGTGGTTTCGAAAATTCTTTGGAATGATAGTTTGTTAAATGCTCAAAAAAAAAAAATTAAACTCCAATGGATTCATTTATTCAAAAGCATATTCTCAACAGTGATTCAAAGAAAATGATTTAGAAAGATTATGTCATGGAAATTACAACAAATGATTTGATCTAGAGAAAATATTTAGACTTTCAGTATATGGTAACAGGAATGCAAGTATTTTTTCCTGGCTCTAATCCATAAGCACATAATTAAGAAAATAAAATCAGTTTTAGGGCCAACTTTTTAATTTAAAAGTTAAAATTTTTATCTTCTCTTAAAGCAAGTTATAACAGCCAGGCAGTGATGACACATGCCTTTAATCCCAGCACTTGGGAGGCAGAGGCAGGTGGATTTCTGAGTTCAAGGCCAGCCTGGTCTACAGAATGAGTTCTAGTACAGCCAGAGCTACACAGAGAAACCTTGTCTCAAAAACAAACAAACAAACAAAAATTATAACAAAATTTGTAGTCAGCAGTAGATTTAAGACAACTCTTATCTTAGCTATTTTTTCACTGCTGTGGTAAGGTACTCCAAGAAAAGCAACTTAGAGAAGAAAGGGCTTTCCACTCACAGTTTGAAGGGATACAGTCCACACAGCAGGGATGACTAAGAAGCAGGGTCCTGAGGCAGCTGTTCACATGTCTGCAGTCAGAAAGCACAGCAGCCTGTATGCTAGTGAGTGAAGCATGTCCCTTCTGCCTGTAACTCCCCACAGTGTCCTCAGCTACACAGACTGGCGGGTCACCCTCCTCTAGTGTCAGAGCTTGAACATTACATATGTGTAGTCTATAGACATATAAATACTAAGAAAATATATTGCTTAGGTTTGGTAAGCTTTTTTTTTCAACTTGATAGAATTGAGGGACCCCGTCGATTTAAAGAAGCATGCACTTTAGGTGTGGTCTGTGAGTTTGTTTGCAAAGAAGTGGAGAGTATGGGTCATAAAATGAGTGGAACAGGTGTACTATAAACGTGGGTAGCAAAAGCCTGTGGGGTCAGGATGGAATAAAAAGGGACAAAGTGGTAAACTAGCTGTCACTTCTGAATGACTTTTGTAGAGCAGCTCTGTTTTTCTACTGCTATCTCCTGTGGACTTCAACTTTCATGTTGTCTAGATTTAGATTTGGACTTGCACCAGAAAGGTTCCTGGAAGAAGCTTTCGTGCCTAAGAAGGACCTGGCCACTCGTTTGAGACTCAGCTTCTTAGACTCAGCAGGCACTGATTTCCCAGCCCTCCAGCCTGCACACAGCAGCTGCAGGACTCTGCAGCCTCAGTCTGTGAACCAATCTAATAAGCCCTCTCTTATGATGATATATTTTCCATTGGCTCCATTCCTCTGGAGGACACTAATACTGTGCCCTTCTGCCTTTCATAAATGGCTAGCAACGAGGGGAGGTAGCCAGAGGCAAGTGATAAAGTAGGTGCTTAGTCACCCCTCGGAGACACCTGGACGAAACATAAAGCAGACACTGGTAGATGGTAAAGTTTTTATTAGGAGACATATATTAAAAGCTGCTGGAATGTCTTTAAGGAAATGGGATATAGAACAATCAATATTCCACTCAGCCAACTATAAGAAGAAAAAAATTATTTCTATGAAAGAACCATTAACTGTTATAGAACAACACTGATAAAGATAAAAATTTTACACCCATAATAATGCATGTGTTTTTATGGTGTTCCCTGCAGCCTAAATGGTCTCTGTTTCAGTTGCTCTGACTTAAATCAAGCTGTTGTATCTGACCCTTTCTTGGAAGGCACTTAGAGGCCTGCTGCTGTACAGCTTTAGCAGCTTGCCTCCCTACTCCCTAAGATAGCTGATGCCTTAACCAGAAGGGCTACTGCAAGCTTTAATCTCTGTAAGAGCAGCATTCAGACCATAATTGTCCTAGAAAACATTAAAGAAAACACAAAAGAAGGAGGTAACCCTGAAGATGAAAAACCTAGGAAAGAAATCAGGAGTCACAGATGCAAACATCACCAACAGAATACAAGAGATAAACAAAAATAACAGGAAACAACAATTATTGGTTCTCAGTATCTCTCTACATCAATGGATTCAATTCTCCAATAAAAAAACATAAGCAAACAGACTGAATACATAAAGAGGAACCTGCATTTTGTTGCATAAAAGAAACACAACTCAGTGACAAAGATATACGCCATCTCAGAGTAATAGGCTGGAAAAAATTTTCCAAGCAAATGGTCACAAAACACAAGCTAGAGTAGCCGTTCTAATGTCCAATAATTAAACTTTCAACCAAAATTTGTCAAAAACGATGGAGAAGGACACTTCACATCCATCAAAGGAAAAATAAACTAAGATAAACTCTCAATTCTGAACATCTATGCCCCAAATACAAGGGTACCCACATTTTTAAAAGAAATGTTATTAAAGCTCAAAGAACACATTGAAACTTACAGAATAATATTGGTAGACTTCGATACCTGACTCTTACCAATGGACAGATCACAGGAACAAAATAAACAGAGACACAGTGAAACTAACAGAAGTTATGAAACAAGTGGATTTAGCAGATATCTACAGAGCATTTATTTCACACACACACAAAAAGAATATACCTTCTTCTCAGCACCTCATGGTACCATCTCAAAAACTGGCCATATAATCAGAAACAAAGCAAGCCTCAACAGATACAAGAAAATTAAATTAATCTCACATATTCTATCAGGACACCATGAACTAAGACTGATCTTCAATAACAGCAAAAACAACAGAAAGCCCACATATGCATGGAAGCTGAACAACTCTTGACTCAATAACTTGGTCAGGAAAAAAAATAAAAAGACATTAAAGACTTTTTAGAATTAAACAGAAAATGAAGGCACAACATACCCAAAGTTATGGGACACAATGAAAGCAGAATTAAGAGGAAAACGCATAGCTCTGGGTGTCTCCAAAATGAAGTTGGAGAGATCATACACTAGCAGCTTAGTACATCTGAAAGCTCTAGAACAAAAAGAAGTAAATATACACATGAGGAGTAGATGGCTGGAAATAATCAAACACAGGACTGAAATCAACCAAGTGGAAACAAAGAGAACTATACAAAGAATCCACAAAACCAGGAGCTTGTTCTTTGAGAAAATCAACAAGATAGATAAAACCTTATCCAAACTACCTAGAGGGCACAAAGACAGTATCAAAATTAACAAAATTAGAAATGAAAAGGGAGACATCACAACAGAAACTTAAGAAATTAAAAAAACCATCTGATCCTATTACAAAAGCCTATAATCAACAAAATTGAAAAATCTAGATGAAATGGATGATTTTCTAGACAGATACCAGGTACCAAACTTAAATCAGGATCAGATAAACCATGTAAAAAGTCCCATAACCTCTAAAGAAATACTAGTCATTAAAAGTCTCCCAACCAATAAAAGCCCAGAGTCAGATGACTTTAGTGCAGAATTCTATCAGACCTTCAAAGAAGACCAATACTTCTTAAACTATTCCATAAAATGAAAACAGAAGGAGCACTGTCTAATTTGTTCTATGAAACCACAATTACATTAACACTTAAACCTCACAAAGACCCAACAAAGAAAGACAACTTCAGACCAATTTCCCTTATGAATATCAATTCAAAATACTTAATAAAATTCCAGCAGTCAGAATCCAAGAATATATCACAATAATAATTCAATATTATCAAGCAGGTCTTCATCCTAGAAATTCAGGGATGCTTCAATATACAGAAATCCGTCAATGTAATCCACTATATAAACAAACTCAAAAACAAAAACCACATGATCATCTCATTAGATGCTGAGAAAGCATTTGACAAAATCCAATACCCATTCATGATTAAAGTCTTGGAAAGATAAGGAATTCAAGGCCCATACCTAAATATAATAACAGCAATATACAGCAAACCAGTAACCAACATCAAACTAAATGGAGAGGAACTTGATGCAATCAAACTAAAATTAGGGACAACACAAGACTTCCTATTCTCCCCCATTTATTCAGTATAGTACTCAAAGTTCTAACCTAAGCAATTAGACAACAAAAGGAGATTAATAGGATACAAATTGGGAAAGAGGAAGTCAAGATATCACTATTTACAGATGATATGACAGTATACATAAGTGATCCTAAAAATTCTACCAGAGAACTCCTACATCTGATACACTTCAGCAAAGTGGCTGGTTACAAAATTAACTCTAACAAATCAGTAGCCTTCCTGTATTCAAGGGAAAAACAGGCTGAGAAAGAAATTAGGCAAATGACACCCTTCCCAACAGTCACAAATACTTGGTGTGACAAATCAAGAGAAACATCTATATGACAAGAACTTCACACCTCTGGAGAAAGAAATCAAAGAAGACCTCACAAGATGGAGAGATCTCTCATGTTTGTGGATCAGCAGGATTAACTTAGTAAAAATGGTCATCTTACCGAAAGCCATCTACAGATTCAGTGCAATCCCCATCAAAATTCCAACACAGAATTGAGCAATTCTCAAATTCATCTAGAATAACGAAAACCCAGGATAGTGAAATCTATTCTCAACAATAAAAGAACATCTGAGGGAAATCATCATCCCTGACCTTAGACTGTACTACAGAGCAACAGTGATTAAATAAATAAATAAATAAATAAACAAACAAACAAACAAACATAGTATTGGTAGAGACAAGAAGGTAGATTAATGGAATAGAATTGAAGACCCAGAAATAAACCCATATACCTATGGTCACTTGATCTTTGATAAAGAATCCAAAACCATCCAGTAGAAAAAAAGACATTTTCAACAAATGGTGCTGTTTCAACTGCTTGTCAGCATGTAGAGAAATGAAAATTGATCTATTCTTATCTCCTTGTACAAAGCTCAAGTCTAAGGAATCAAGGACCTCCACGTAAAACCATATATGCTGAAGCTAATAGAAGAGATGGTGGAGAAGAGCCTTGAGCACATCAGCTCAGGGGAAATTTTCCTGAACAGAACACCAACGGATTGTGCTCTAATATCAACAATCGACAAATGGTACCTCATTATATTGAAAAGCTTCTGCAAGGCAAAGGACACTCTAACTAGGACAAAATAACAACCTACCAATTGGAAAACTATCTTTATCAACCCTACATCTAATAGAGGGCTAATATCCAAAATATACAAAGAACTCAAAAAGTTAAACTCCAGAGAATCAAATAACCCTATTAAAAATGGAATAGAGAGCTAAACAAACAACTCTCAACTGAGGAATCTCAGATGGCTGAGAAGCACTTAAATATTCAACATCCTTAGACATAAAAGAAATGCAAATCAAAATGACCCTACGATTCTACCTCTTACCAATCAGAATGGTTCAGATCAAAAACTCTGGTGACAACAGATGCTGGTGAGGATGTGGAGAAAGAGGAACACTCTTCCATTGCTGGTAGAATTGCAAGCTGGTACAACCACTCTGGAAATCAATCTGGTGGTTCTTCATAAAACTGGAAATAGTTCTACTTGAAAACCCAGCTCTACCACCCACTGGTCATAAAGCCAAACGATGCTCCAACATATAACAACAACACATGCTCCACTATGTTCATAGCAGCCTTGTTTATAATAACCAGAAGCTGGAAACAACCCAGATGTGCCTCATCAGAAGAATGGATACAGAAAATGTGGTACATTTACACAATGGAGTACTACTCAGCTATTAAAAACAATGACTTCATGAAATTCTCAGGTCAATGGATGGAACTAGAAAATACCATCCTGAGTGAGGTAACCCAGACACAAAAAAACACACATAGTATGTTTCACTAAGTGGATATTAGGCCAAAAGCTCAGAATGCCCAATATACAACCCACAACCGCATGGAGATTAAGAAGTAGGAAGACCAAAGTATGGATACTTCAATCCTATATACAAGGGGGAATAAAATAATCACTGGAGGTAGAGGGAGGAAGGGATCTTGGAGGGAGAGAGGGTGGGGGGGGGGAAGGAGGGACAGGACCAGATATTGGAATGAACAGGAGAGAAGTACAGAGGGTCAGGAAATCAAGTAAAAGTATGTAGCAGTGAAGGATGAGCCACTAGAAAGTCCTAGACTCCAGGAAAGCAAGAGGCTCCTCGGACCCAGTAGCGATGACTTTAGCTGAAATACCCAACAAAGGGAAGATAGAACCTGTAGAGGCTACCTCCAGTAGATAGGCATGGCTGCCAGCTGAGGGATGGGGCCACTCATCTATCTCAAAATTGTTAATCCAGAATTCCTCCTAACCAAAGGAAAAACAGGGACAAAAATAGAACAGAGACTGAAGGACAGGTCATCCGGAGACTGTCTCATCTAGGAATCCATCCCATCTACAGACACCAAACCCAGACACTGTTGCTGATACCAAGAAGTAATTGCTGACAGAAGCCTAGTAAGGCTGTTTCTTAAGAATTTCTACCAGCCCCTGACCAATATAAATGCTGATACAGCCAACCATGGGACTGAGCCCAGGGACCCATTGGTGAAGAGTTCAGCTCAGGAACTTTGAAAAATTCCACCTGGAAGAGAATTGTCATAAAGAACATAGACACCCCTCCTCTCTGGAAGAGAGGGGCTAATTACATTCCTCAGACCACTGGGAGGAGGGACTGACCATTGGCCACCTGTGAGTAGGGGAGGCCCAGAACTCATAGACACATTCCTCTACCACCGGCCACCTACCTCATTCCCTAAAGACCAATCAATTTAAAAGTCACACTGTTCTGCCAATCACATTGTGCCTAATGGCTGCTGCTTTGAAAACTGTATAAAGGCTCACTGGCCGAGATACACAGGGTTGTTCTCTCTCTCCATGTGCAGGGTGATCCCAGCATGCTGGATCAATAAAATTCCTCTTGCTTTTGCATCGATTCCCATCTCCACATTGTTCACTGGGGGGGTTGGGAGGGTCTTCCAGTAAGTTAAGGCTCGCCAGAGTCTTACAATGGAAGAAGTTATGGAAGGACTGAAGAAGCTGAAGGGGATTGCAATCCCATAGGAAGAACAATATCAACTAACAAGGCTACCCAAAGCCCTCAGAGACTAAACCACCAGCTGAAGAGTTTACAGAGAGGGCTCCATGGCTCCACATACACATGCAGCAGAGAATGGCCTTGTCTAACATCAAAAGGAGGGGAAGCCCTGTGAAGTCTTGATGGCCCAGGAAGTAGGATGCTAAAGTGGTGAGGCAGGAGTGGGTGAGTGGGTAGAAGAGAACCTCATAGAGGCAAAGGGGTGGAGGCAGGGCAGATGGGATTGGGGGTTTGTGGAGGGGTAACCGGAAGTGTATAGTAACTATAAAAAATAAAATTATTAATATAAAGGAAAAAAATACACCAGGAAGAAGGCTTGTTGTAATTTGATCGTGAGGTTTCCCCTACAGACTCAGAGGTTTGCATACTTTTCTTTAGCTAATAGTGTTATTTTGGAAGTTGTGGAATACTTAGTGTGTGGCGCCTAACTGATTGAAGAGAATCACTTGGGACAAACCAGAGGCTTTACAGGCCAACCCTACTTCCTGTTTTCTGAATGTGGATACAATGTAAGCCAACAGCCTCCTGCCTTTGCAATCAGTCCTTCCCTACCTGGTGCCAATTATTCACCAGCATAATAGACTGTGTCCCTCTAGAACTGCAATCCAAAACAAACCCTTTCTTCCCTTAAAACTGCTTTTTTCAGGGTGTTTTGTTTTGTTTTTTTCACAGTAGTTAGGAACTAATTAGTACAAGACCTCAAGAAATCACAAGAAACAAAATGGCCATGTGTGAAAACCAAGCTAAGAGCTATGTTTGTTAAAGTAATGCCATTTGTTGAATACCTCCTGAAATTTATGCAAGCAACATTTTACTCTTCATATCTCCTTTGAAATGTAAGCATTATCATTTTATTATTCCTCCTATTATAACAGCATCAATGCCCCTGGATATGAAAATCCCATAGTACGTCTCCAAATTTGGATAGAAAGCAATCATTCAAACCACACTTCAATGAAAGAAACCAATAGAAAGAAGTTCTTTCATGCATTTTTTAATCTGAAAGCCTTTATAAAGAAATTCTAGACAAATAAAAGTTACTTCATTTTTTAAGTCTAAGGCTTCATATATCAAACTATGTACCAATTTAAAGAAATGTTATTTACAAATATAAATACATTTAGCATGCAGTATGAACAAATTGATATTATAAATAGAAAATGATTAAATGACATAATCAGTTTTGGATGGATAGGTACTTAATGAAGTATCATTTCCTAAAGCATACTCAACAGAAAAAATGTTCTTGGGGTAAGAGTTGAACCAAAATTTGTTCACATTAGAATTTTGAGAGGTTGTTTTATTCAAATCCCATATATGCTCCTTTTTTTTTTTAACCCGTTTTCTATACATTCTTTTATTTTGGGCTTTTGGTGGGTATTTTTTATAGTATTTGCTATGCATTCATAACTTTATACTTTTTCAACTGACACACAAAAACATAAAAGTTATACATATTAATATTAATGTTGTACCATGTGATGTTTTCATACAAATGCATTAAATATGTGCATTTTATACATTTAGATGAGAGTAGGTATATGGTAGATCCTCAAATATCTAGCATTTCTGGTGAAACACTCAAGTCCTTTCAGGCTTTTGAGATATACAGTACAGAACTGCTGCTAATAGTCACCCTGAGGGTGATAGCACATCACATCTTCTCCAATCTATCCATAACTGAACAGCTACTGACCTATCTCTCTCCATCCATTCTCACCACTTACCTATCTTGTCTCTTGTATTGAATCTACATGGCTACTCTTAACTTTCAATATGGGGATCAAAGTTTTAGATTCCACATATTGGAAAGATCAGGTGACACTTGCCTTTCTATGACCAGCTTGTTTTCACATAATAACCTCTAGCTCAAAACAGACACACAAAAGTCATACTATGATAAGCATTTTCTATCCCTTCCAAAGCACATGGTTTCATCCTGTAATGTACGTGCTACTCTTTCCTTTCTCCTTGCTCTCGTCTTTAGACTAGCATCCAGACCTGACAGCTTAGACCTATTTGTTTTGGTGAAGCTCTGTCTGGGTTATCAAAAGCTTGGAATACCTAAGATACAATTCACAGACCACATGAAGCTCAAGAAGAAGGAAGACCAAAGTGTGGATGCTTCAGCCCTTCTTAGAAGGGGGAACAAAATACTCATGGGAGCAAATATGGAGACAAGGTGTGGAGCAGAGACTGAAGGAAAGGCCATCCAGAGACTGCCCCACCTGGGGATCCATTCCATATACAGTCACCAAACCCAGACACATTGTGGATTGCAAAAACTGCTTTCTGACAGGAGCCTGATATGGCTGTCTCCTGAGATGCTCTGCCAGTACCTGACAAATTCAGAAGTGGATGCTCACAGCCAACCATTGGACTGAGCACAGGGTCCCCAATGGAGCAGTTCGAGAAAGGACTGAAGGAGCTGAAGGGGTTTGCCACCCCATAAGAAGAACAACAGCATCAATAAACCAGACCCCCCCCCCCTCTCCAGAGCTCCCAGGGACTAAACCACCAAGCAAAGAGTGCACATGGAGCAACCCATGGCTCTACCCACACATGTAGCAGATGATGGCCTTGTCGGGCCTCAATGGGAGGAGAGGACCTTGGTCCTGTGAAGGCTTGATGCCCCAGTGTAGGGGAATACCAGGAAGGGTAGGCAGGTGTGAGTGGGTGGGTGGGGTAGCACCCTCACAGAATCAGAGGTAGGGGAAATGGGATAGGGAGTTTCTAGAGGGCCAGGAAAGGGGATAACATTTGAAATATAAATAAAGACAATATCCAATAAAAGAAAATATAAAGATTCCATTCCTCCAAATAGTTGTAATTAATGTCAGTCAAACTGAGTATATATTCTCAACAAGTGTTTTGTTCACCTAGAGTTTTGGGCATGGTCTCTTCCCTCCCAACAATGATGAAGTTGTTACTTCAGGGGTTTGTTTTAAGATGTTAAGAGTATTAAAATATAACTGCCCTTCAATTAGTCTAATGGTTAGGGAAATTTTTATCCATATTTTGAAACTTCTTAAACTCTATAACTATAAATTTGGGGGTGTTGAATGATCAACACAAAAATGGCCTCTTAACCCCATTGTTTTCAATTAGCTTCACCATCATCATTACCAATAATGAACTGTATAAATGGGATGTTGTTGTATATATGAATCAAACAAAAAAAAAAAAATCATTGAGTTGAAAAAGGCTGAAAACATTCCCAGAACAAGATTTCTCCAATATGCATTACCCAGTGAACAATGTGACTAAAACTATAAAGAAGATCGTTGACATTCTGGATTCTTAGTGTCCAGATGCTCATTTGTTGTCACAGTTCAAGCCCATTGATCCCTAGCTCCAGATCTTCTTAGCCATCCTGAGGTCAAGAGAGTACTACACAATCTGGAAGCAGAGTTATAACACCAGATAGACAAAATGAACTAAATGTGCAATCATCCTTCTACACTCAGAGCATTTACTAACATCTCATTTTTATTTACTAAACCTAGGCATTTCTTCTCAAAAATGGCTTCCATCAGGATTGATTTTGTAAGATAACAGAGCAGAATGTCCATAGTACATGAAAATGGTTAAGATTCTTTTATTATTATTATTATTGGACTTTTTATTTACATTTCAAATGTTTTTCTTTTTCTGGGTTTCCCCTTCAGAAACCACCTATCTCATCCTCCTGCCTCCTGCCCCCTGCCCCCTGACCCCTGACCCCTGACCCCTGCCGCCTGCCGCCTGACCCCTGACCCCTGACCCCTGACCCCCGCCCCCTGACCCCTGACTCTATGAGGGTGATCCCCTTCCCACCCATGTACCCCCATCCTCATGCCCTGGAATTACCCTATAATGGGACATCGAAAACCTTCAGGCCCAAGGGCTTCTCTTCCCACTGATGTCCAACAAGGCCATCCTCTCCCACATATGTGGCTAGCACCACGGATCCCTCCCTGCATATTCTTTGGTTAGTGGTCCAGTCCCCAGGAGCTCCAGAGGGTTTGGCCTGTTGACACTGTTGTTCCCTCCATAGGGTTGCAAATCCACTCAGCTATTTCAGTCCCTTCTCCAAATCCTCCATCAAGGACCCCATGCTCAGTCCACTGGTTGGCTGTGAGCATCTACCTCTGTATTTGTCAGGACCTCTCAGGAAATACCAATATCAGACTTCCATCAGCAAGTACTTTCAGGCATCCACAATAGCTTCTGGGTTGGGTGGCTATATATGGGATGAATCCCCGGGTAAGGCACTATCTGGAAAGCCTTTCCTTCAGTCTCTGCTCCACACTTTGTTTCCATATTTCCTCTTGTGAGTAATTTGTTCACCCTTCTAAGAAGGACTAAAGTATCCACATTTTGGTCTTCCTACTTCTTGGGCTTCATTTGGTCTGTGAATTGAATCTTGGGTATTCTGAAATTTTGAGTTAATATCCACTTATCAGTGAGTACATACTGTGTGTGTTCTTTTGTGACCAAGTTGACTCACTCAAGATGATATTTTCAAGTTCCATACATTTGCCTGTGAATTTCATGAATTCACTGTTTTTAATAGCTGAGTAGTATTTTATTGTGTAAATGTCCCACATTTTCTGTATCCATTTCTCTGTTAAGGAAGATCTGGGTTGTATCCAGCTTCTGGATATTATAAATATGGCTACAATGAACTGCCGCGACCCCAATCTCTGACCAGCAGAGAATGGGAATAACGACACACTCACGCCAAGGTAGGTTCTTCATCAACAGATCTGTCACAGCAATCTGCTTCCTTTATTCTGGCAGTAACAGCCTCTCCCTCAGCAATCTCCTGTAGTGAACTCCTTCATTCCCTGATCACCCTCGAGGAAGTTCAATATACACCCAGCCCTCTTACATCATCTCACTCCACTCATTGCTCTCCAATCAGCATCATCCCGCCCCTAGCACAAGTTGCATGCATAGGCAGGACAACAGATCATTGGCTATCACTATGGTAAGGCTATATGACGTTTCAGATCATGCAGTAGGTGCGGATGACTCAGCTTGCTGTTTTCAGGAGTTTTAGTAAACAGGATGGGGTTACAAGGCTTAGCACTAAGCTGGGCACTATCTTAGCTCAGTGTTTACACCGGCTTCCCACAATGAACATAGTGGAACAGGTGTCATTATTACATGTTAATGCGTCTTCTGAGTATATGCCCAGGAATGGTATAGCTGGGTCCTCAGATAGTACTATGTCAAATTTTCTGAGGAACCACCAGACTGATTTCCAGAGTGGTTGTACCAGTTTGCAATCCCACCAGCAATAGAGGAGTATTCCTTTTTCTCCATATCCTCTCCAGCATCCGTTGCCATCTGAGTTTGTGATCTTAGCCATTCTGACTGGTGTGAGGTGGAATCTTAGGGTCGTTTTGACTTACATTTCCCTGTTGACTAAGGATGATGAAACTTTCTTTAGGTGCTTCTCAACCATTTGAGTTTCCTCAGTTGAGAATTCTATTTAGCTCTGTTCCCCATTTTTTAATTGAGTTATTTGGTTTTCTGGAGTCTAACTTCTTGAGCTCTTTCTATATATCAGATATTAGCCCTCTACATGTGAGATTGGTAAAGATCTTTTCCCAATCTGTTGGTTGCTGTTTTGTCTTATTGACAGTGTCCTTTGTCTTACAGAAGAAGCTTTGCAATTTTATGAGAACCCATTTGTCACTTCCAAATTCTTACAGCATAAGTCATTGGTTTTCTGTTCACGAAATTCTCCCATGTGCCCATGTGTTAGAGATTTTTCCCCACTTTCTTCTCTATTAGATTCAGTATATCTGGTTTTATGTGGAGGTCCTTGATCCACTTGGACTTGAGCTTTGTACAGGTAGATAAGAATGGATCGATTTTCATTCTTCTTTATGTTGACTGCCAGTTGAACCAGCCACCATTTGTTGAAAATGCTGTCTTTTTTCCACTGGATGGTGTTAGCTTCTTTGTCAAAGATCAAGTAACCATTGATGTGTAGGTTCATTTCAGGGTCAATTCTATTCCATTGGTCTACCTGTCTGTCACTGCACCAATACCATAGAGTTTTTATCACTATTGCTCTGTAGTACAGCTTGAGGTCAGGGAGGGTTAATTCAGGGTCTACAAGAAAATAACAACTGTTATCAAAAACAATAGGACCCAAATAACAATAAGGTTTACTTAAACTCTTAACGAAAGATTGAGGTACTTCTTAAGTCAACTTTAAAACTACCATTAACGTAACTTAGACACTATCAAAAGTCGTTCTATCGGTATAAATGATTTGATTAGGACGGTTAGGTACTTGTACCTTCGACTTTACATCTTCAGAAGTCTTCTTCAATTTCTTTCTTCAGAGACTTGAAGTTCTTGTCACTCAGATCTTTCACTTGTTTGGTTAGAGTCACACCAATTTACTTTATGTTATTTGTGACTATTGTAAAGGATGTCCTTTACCTAATTTCTTCTCAGCCCATTTGTCCTTTGAGTATAGGAGGGCTATTGATTTGTTTGAGTTAATTTTATATCCAGTCACTTTGCTGAAGTCATTTATCTGCTGTAGAAGTTCTCTAGTAGAGTTTTTGGGGTCACTTAAGTATATGATCATATCATCTGCAAATATTGATATTTTGACTTCTTCCTTTTCAATATGTATCCCTTTGACCTCCTCTTGCTGTCTAATTGCTCTAGCTTGAACTTCAAGTACTGTATTGAATAGGTAGGGAGAGAGTGGGCAGCCTTGTCTAGTCCCTGATTTTGGTGGGTTTGCTTCAAGTTTCTCTCCATTTAGTTTGATATTGGCTACTGGTTTGCCATATATTGCTTTTACTATGTTTAGGTATGGTCCTTGAATTCATGATCTTTCTAAGTCTTTGAACATGATAACATCTAACGAAATGATCATGTTTTATTTTTTTCCTTTTAGTTTGTTTATGTAGTGGATTACATTGATGGATTTCCGTATATTGAACCATCCCTGCATCCCTGGAATGCCGAAACCTCTGACTCTGTGTCCTAGGTATGATCTTAGTATTTCCTTTCATCCCAACCAAATTCCAATTACCACCTTGGCTTGAGGCATATAAAAATCAGCATTTTAAAACAGTATCTGTTGTGCTGCTTGTGTTTATGATGAAGTAGGAGCAGTGACACTTTTGCACTAGTAAAAAAATTAACTCATCTTAAACCAAAATCTAACATAAGTGAAATGGAAGAAGATTGCCCATCTTTTGGCCATTAGCGTTTAATTATGCATTTCATTAAGATTTTGCTTTAAAAGGTTCATTAGGAACAATTAGTCTTCTCTCTTTGCTAATTTATATGCACCTGCTTCTAATTACAGTGACACTATGTCAACCTTCCAATCTGCAGCTTAACCTCTAAAATATCTGTGATATCTCTGCCTACCCAAGGATGACTGTCTTCCTACTTAAGAGACAACTCCAGTTTCTTTTATACCTAATGTAGTTCCTTTACTTTTATGGTATAATGATTATTCTAGTCAAATATTTAAAAGAATAAACATGAGCATTTCTAGTTCATTCTTTTTCTGAAGACCAGCTTCTCACAGAAGGTGTTGGTCACATCTCATTTAAAAGAAAACAGAAGTGAGCAGTAGCATGGCCTAGTAGTCCAAAACACTGCATTAAACCCTTGAAAACTAATTTGTAATTATTGGATTTTTCTCTAGGATTGTAATCATCAATACTAGTCACAAGTCCCTTCCAGTAGGTACCAGGACCAGCTCACCTTGGGCGTGGAGTCTACAGACACCCCCACAGTCCCTAGAGGACTCTCCACTTGATCTTGGGACCACTGCTGAGTGTAACACAACTTTTGTTCCAATCTAATCATGGGACCTGAGACAGCATTGAGGAAGCAGAAGATCGGCCTGACCAGGGGCACAGGTCCATCCAGTCGGCGCCAGCGCCAGGTTATCTTGGATGCAGGGTGGGCGGATACCCCCAAGGTCCCTAGAGAACTCTCCACTCAATCTTGGGACCACTGCTGAATGGAACACAACTTCTGTTCCAATCCAATCGCTCGGCACCTGAGACAGCATTAGGGAAGTGGAAGGTCAGCCATACCAGGGGCACAAGTCCCTTCCAGTCAGCACCAGCACCGGGTCACCTTGGGTGCTGAGTCTGCGGACACCCCCACAGTCCCTAGAGGACTCTCCACACGTTCTTGGGACCACAGACCAGACAGCTCCATGCTCCTCAAAGGAGTCAAAGGAGACACCACTCCCAGGCACTGTAACACGCCCAAGATCCTAGGACAACATTATCCCAGGATAATAGGAGCTGGGTCACACCAGTATTTCAGGGTCTCAGTGGAACTTGACTGCCAAGAACTCATACACACCCAGAATCTCAGGTTCACAGGAGCCCACAATCAAAGGATCACAGTGAAAGCTGGACTCTGAGGAGTCCAGAATCAACTGGGATTATAAGGACAGGCTTCAATCAGATATATTGAGGACAGCAAGCACTTGAGATAATCAGATGGCAGAAGGCAAGCATAAGAACAGAAGCAACAGAAACCAAGGTTACTTGGCATCATCAGAACCAAACTCTCCCACCATGGCAAACCCTGGATACACCATCACACCAGAAAAGCAAGACATGGATCTAAAGTCACTTCTCATGAGGATGATAGAGGACTTTAAGAAGGAAATACAGGAAAACACAGGTAAAAAACTAGAAGCATTTAAAGAAGAAACACAAAAATCCCTTAGAGAGTTACAGGAAAACAATACTAAACAGGTGATGGAATTGAACAAAACCACCCAGGATCTAAAAATGGAAGTAGAAACAATAAAGAAAACACAAAAGGAGATAACCTTAGAGATAGAAACCCTAGGAAAGAAATCAGTAACCATAGATACGAGCATCAGCAACAGAATACAAGAGATGGAAGAGAGAATCCCAGGTGCAGAAGATTCCATAGGGATCATGGACACAACAATCAAAGAAAACGCAAAATGCAAAAAGATCCTAACTCAAAATATCCAGGAAATCCAGGACACAATGAGAAGACCAAACCTATGGATAATAGGAGTAGCTGAGAATGAAGATTTTCAACTTAAAGGGCCAGCAAATATCTTTAACAAAATTATAGAAGAAAACTTCCCATACCTAAAGAAAGAGATGCCCATAATCACAGAATTTGTGAGATAGATAGATAGATAGATAGATAGATAGATAGATAGATAGATATAATGTATATTTTATATATATATATATATATATATATATATATATATATATATATATATACATATATTGTGATATCATTGGAGATATGTATATATATCCATCCCATGGTCTTCTGTATAAGCTGGAATCCTGAAGAAGTAGGCTCCAATACATGTGCTGGCAAGTAAGTGTCAGCAGCCAAGGAAGAACACCTTCCTTCATCCATTGTCCTTATATTGGCTCCAGCAGAAGGTATGGCCCAGGTTAAAGGTATGCCTCAACATCTGGATTAAAACTTCAAGACCAGGGTCATAGGTGTTCCCTCCATTTCTGCATTGTAGTTCATTCCAGATATAGTCAAGTTGACAACTGAGAATAGCCATCCCAAAAAGTTAATCCAAAGCCATAAGAACTAGTATTGGAAAGTCTGTATAGAAATTAAGTCAATTTCCTCTGCAAGGAATCACCATAAACAAATTCTGTCCTCTCAATAGTATCCTAAGCCACTAAAATCATAGATGTTTGCCATCTGTATGGCCAATAGAGAGGATGGTTTATTTGTCAGAATCTATATTTATAATGTTAATACAAAATGCCAAATACTTATTATAAATCATTGTTGACTGTTAATAAATAAATTTCTATTTTGGAACATCCTCTTTCTAATGCAAATTAACCTTAATAACAATAGTTCAAAGTACAGTGCTCACTTCCTTTTTTTAGATTATTAGTATATAATGTGTATATCATTATAAGCTATAAACATAAATACTAATTTTGGGGAAAAGTCATTAAAATCATGTCTAGGTTAGCAAGGAAAAGGACGTAATCTCACTGAGGAAAAACAGGACAGGAATGTGTCTCCTGGGACATCTCTTATTCTGCAGCATCTTTTCATAGCATGCCTGAGTAATGGTGTCTACGTTGACTCTGCCCCTTCTCTAGATGACACTCTATCCCGACACTACATAGTACAAAGCTCCCAGACCTCAGCTACTCCACCAGAGTGATCATTTCCTTTAAACTCAAATTTTAGCCAAGGCTTGATTATACTTATGACTGATGTAAGTTCCCTTCTATGTGCACACAGAAATTAGCATAATTATTACTTTGTCCTTCTACTTTTGAATAGGTTATCTTGATGTGAAGAACTGAAGTGCTTTTAATTTTTTGTCTGGTTGTTTGTTTGGGTTGGGTTTTTTTTATTAAACTCTATTATTATTATTATTATTATTATTATTATTATCTTTACATTCCACTCACTTCATCCTTCTAGTCACCATGTTCACAATCCTCCCCCCAACTTCCTCTTCTCTTCTCCTCTTCAAAGGTGGGGGTTCCTGGGTATTCTCCCCACCCTGGCATTTTCTCTGCAAGGATAGGTGCTTTCTCTGCCACTGAGACCAGGCAAGGAAGTCCAGCTAGTAGAATACATCCCATGTACAAGCATAGCTTTTGGGATAGCCCCAGTTCCAGTTTTTCAGAACCCACATGAAGGCTAAGCTGCACATCTGATACATATGAGCAGGGAAGCCTGGGTCCTGCCCCTCTATGTTCTTTGATGGGTGGTTCAGACACAAGGGCTTCCTGTGGAGTTCCTCTCCCCTTTGGGGTTGCAATCCTTCCTCCTATTCTTCCATAAGAGTCTCCATGCTCTATTCACTGTTTGGCTGTGGGTGTCTGTATTTGTCTGAGCCACCTGCTGGGTGGAACCACTTAGAGGACAACATGCTCCTGTCTGCAAGCATACCATTAATTGTGTTAGAGATTGGTGCTTGCCCATGGGATGAGTCTCAAGGTGGGCCAGTTATAGGTTGGTCATTTTCTCAATCTTCTCCACCCCCATGTCTGCATTTCTTATAGTAAGGATAAATTTGGGGTTGAAAGTTTTGTGGGTGAGTGGGTGTCTCTATTGCTCCACTGGAGTTTCTGTCTGGCTATGTGAGGTGGCCTTTTCAGGTTCCACATACCCAATTTAGTGAGTTGAAGCTCACAGCTAAGATTGAAGTACTTTTGTAAAAAAAAAAAAAAAAAAAAAAAAAAAAAAAAAAAAAAAAAAAAAAAAAAAAAAAAAAAAAAAAAAAAAAAAAAAAAAAAAAAAAAAAAAAAAAAAAAAAAAAAAAAAAAAAAANAATTAAGAACAAAGCACACATTGAAAGAGTTACAGAGATCATGTGTGAAGCTGAATCCAAAGGATGGACCCAATGACTGCGGCTGCCAGGGATCCATCCCACAATCAGCCACCAAACATAGACACTATAGCATATGCCAGCAAGATAGTGCTGAAAGGGCCTGGATATAGCTGTCTCGTGGGAGACTATACCAATGCCTAGCAAGCATGGAGGTGGAAGCTCACAGTCAGCTATTAGATGGAACACAGGGTTCCCAAGGAAGGAGCTAGAGAAAGTACCCAAGGAGCTGAAGGGGTCTTCAACCCTATAGGTGGAAGAATAACATGAACTAACTACTACCCCCTGAGCTCATGTCTCCAGCTGCATATATAGAAGAGGATGGCCTAGTTGGCCATCATTTGGAAGAGAGGCCCCTTGGTCATGCAGACTTTATATGCCCCAGTACAGGGGAACGCCAGGGCCAAGATGTGGGAGCGGGTGGGTAGTGGAGCAGGGCTGGGAGGGGGGAGGGTATAGGGAACTTTCTAGATAACACTTGAAATGTAAATGAAGAAATTATCTAATAAAAGTTGAAAAAATAAAAGTTGGGAAAAAAAAAAAAAAAACAGTTTCCCCCACCAGAGCAAGCCCTGGATACCTGAAAACACCAGAAAAGAAAGACTCTAATTTAAAATCGCATCTCATGATGATGATAGAGGACTTTAAGGACATAAATAATTCCCTTAAGGAAATATAGGAGAACACCTGTAAACAGGTAGAAGTCCTTAAGGAGGAAACAGAAAAATCCCTAAAAGAAGTACAGGAAAACAAAAACAGGTGAAGAAGTTGAACAAAACCATCCAGGATCTAAGAATGGAAATAGAAACAATAAAGAAATCACAAAGGGAGACAACCCTGGAGATAGAAAACCTAAGAAAGATATCAGGATTCATAGACACAAGCATCACCAATAAAATACAAGAGATAGAACAGAGAGTCTCAGGTGAAGAAGGTACCATAGAAACCATTGGCATAACAGTGAAAGAAAATGCAAAATGCAAAAAGCCCCAACCCAAAACATCCAGGAAATGCAGGACAAAATGACAAGACCAAACCTAAGGATAATAGGTATAGAGGACAGTGAAGATTCCCAACTTAAAGGGCCAGTAAATATCTTCAATCAAATTATAGAAGAAAACTTCCCTAACTTAAAAATAGAAATGCCTGTAAATATGCAAGAAAGCCTACAGAATTCCAAATAATTAGGACCAGAAAAGAAATTCCTCCTATCACATAATAGTCAAAACACAAAATGCACAAAACAAAGAATATTAAAAGCAGTAAGGGTAAAAGGTCAAGTAACATACAAAGGCAGAACTGTCAGAATTACACCAGACTTTTCACCACAGACTATGAAAGCTAGAAGATCTTGGGACATCTGTCATATGGACCCAAAGAGAACACAAAATGCAAGTCTAGACTACTCCACCCAGGAAAAACCCTCAATTACCATAGATGTAGAAACAAGTTATTCCATGACAAAACCATATTTACATAATATCTTTCCACAAACCCAGCCCTACAAAGGATAATAGATGGAAAACTCCAACACAAGGAGGAAAACTACACATTAAAAAAGAGCAAGAAAGGCCGGGCATGGTGGCGCACGCCTTTAATCCCAGCACTCGGGAGGCAGAGGCAGGCGGATTTCTGAGTTCGAGGCCAGCCTGGTCTACAAAGTGAGTTCCAGGACAGCCAGGGCTATACAGAGAAACCCTGTCTCGAAAAAAACCAAAAAAAAAAAAAAAAAAGAGCAAGAAAGTAATCTTCTTTCAACAAACCCAAAAGAAGATAGCCACACAAACATAATTCTGTCTCTAACAACAAAATTAAAAGGAAGCCACAATCACTTTTCCTCAATAGCTCTTAACATCAATGGACTTAATTCTCCAATAAAAAGACTAATAGTCTGGATACACCAGAGAACCAAATAACTCTATCAACAACAACAAAAAAATGGGCAACAGATCTAAACAGAGAATTCTCAACTGAGGAAACTCAAATGGTCAAGAAGCACCTAAAGAAATGTTCAATATTCTTAGTCATCAGGGAAATGCAAATCAAAACAACCCTGAGATTCTACCTCACACCAGTCAGAATGGCTAACATCAAAAACTCAGGTGGCAGCAGATCCTGGAGAGGATGTGGAGAAAAAGGAACACTCATCCATTGCTGGTGGGACTGCAGGCTGGTACAACTGCTCTGGAAATCAGTCTGGTGGTTCCTCAGAAAATTTGACATACCACTCCAAAATTTGACATAGCTATACCACTCCTGGGCATATACTCAGAAGATGCTCTAAGATGTCTAATAAGGACACATTTTCTACTATGTTCATAGTAGCCATATTTATAATATCCAGAAGCTTGAAACAACCGAGATGTTCCTCTATTGAGGAACATCTGGGTACATTTACACAATGTAGTAAGTACATTGTAGTACATTTACACAATGGAATACTACTCAGCTATTAAAAACAATGACTTCATGAAACTCACAGGCAAATGGATGGAACTTGAAAATATCATCCTGAGTGAGGTAACTCAGTCACAAAGGAACACACATGGTATGTACTCACTGATAAGCAAAGAGTGTCGAATATGCATGATACAACTCACAGACCACATGAAGCTCAAGAGGAAGGAAAACCAAAGATTGGATTCTTAGTCCTACTTTGAAGAGGGAACAATTTAATCAAGAAAAGTAGAGGGTGGGAGGGTCCTGGGAAGAATAGAAGAGGGGGAGGGGGAAAGAGGGGCAGATTCAGATAAGGGAGGAGATGGAGGAGATGTACAGAGGGTAGGGAAATTGACCAGAGGTGTGTAGCAAGGGGGGATAGGGAACTTGAGGTAGCAACCAGAAAATATCATCCCAGATGCCAGGAAAGCAAGAGCCTCCCAGGACCCCACAGGGATAACATTTGCTGAAATACCCCACATAGGGGAGGGAGAACCTGTTGAGACCATATCCAGAGGTCAGGCATGGGCCCCTGGTTGAGGGATGGGGCCACCTACCCATATCCAAAATTTTTACATAGAATTGCTCCTGTCTAAAGGGCATACAGGGACAAAAAGTGGAGCAGAGACTGAAGAAAAGGCCATTCAGAGCCTGTTCCACCTGGGAGCCCATCCCACATGCAGACACCAAATCCAGACACTATTGCTGATGACAAGAAGTGCTTGCAGGCAGGAGCCTGATACAGCTATCTCCTGAGAGGCTCTGCCAGATCCTGACTAATACAGATGTGGATGCTCGTGCAACCAACCATCAGACTGAGCACAGGGTCCTGAATGGAGGAGCTAGGGGAAGATCTAAAGGAGCTGAAGGGGCCTTATGTCACATCAATGGGAGGGGAGATCCTTGGTCCTATAAAGGCTTGATGCCCCAGTGTAGGGTAATACTAGGATGGTGAGGTGGGAGTTGGGTGGGGGAAGCACCCTCATAGAAGCAAGGTAAGGGGGTGTGATAGGGGATTTGCAGAGGGAAAACAGGGAAAGGGGAAAACATTTGAAATGTAAACAAAAAAATACATTTAAAAATAAAAGAAAAAGAAAGAAAATCATGTTAAACATAGGGCCAGAAGACCTAATTCCACAATGCTATGTTCTCCACCCTTCTCAAGTCTCATTTTTAGCAGTTACAAATAGGGTTTCCATGTTGTGATGACTGTGAAGAGAGATAAGCAAAGGCACCTTGAAACTTTTAATAGGCATATTAGAAGTCTAGTTGTCTCCATAGAAAGACATAGAATACTAGAGTGCAGCATGTGACCTTTTCAGACCTACCCTCACCAATTGTCAAACAAATGAATGAGAAGTTGGGATATTAGATGAAAAGGGAAAGAGAAATGACCTTTCAACAGAAAAGGATTGCTATATACCTAGAAATTGCTGCTGAGACACCCAGAGAAATGGCTTTTAGAAAAATGGTCACCACTTCATGTCTTTAGCCTTCCATGTCCAATATAGCTGAATTTGACACAGTGGGAGAATAGAGGATAAAAATGGCCCTGCAGGGAATTTCATCCTATTATGTTTATATGAAAGGAAGACTGTGAACTCTATGCATTTTTTTTTCCATTTTCTTTCTTACAATCTCAGTGCTCAGATCACAGCCAACCTGAAGCTGTGTGCGCTGAGGGCTGTAATTTTGGAGGAAGTATTCAGTCAAAATCTGATGGATGTGTAACCAGGAGGAGATATCCCCAGGAAAGGATCGAAGTGAAATAAGATTGTCTTAAGTAAATCCATTTAAAACTGGCCTAGCATAGAGACTCCGGGCCTGTCAAATTATAGATTGTCCAAGAGGAGTCAAGAAGCTCGTAAGATCTGCTTTGGAAACAAGGTCAGGCTAGTGTATAATCTGAAATTTGCTGAGGTAGGGAAATCATTAATCTCATTTTCTGTGTGATGTTTTGATCATTCCATCATCTCATGAAAGAGTACTTTCTGGAAGTCAGAGGGGTGGTTAGAAAAAAAAAAAAAAGTCAAGAGGGAGTTAATTTGTCCCAAATGTCATTTACTGTTTTTGTGGAAATGAGTGAGAAGAATTGTTATTTTCAGAAATCACACTCCAAGCAGGTCTTTAACATAAGGCCTCATACACACTCTTGGCCTGGCTCCAAAAGTGGATAGAAATCTGTGGCAAGACAGAAGTGTCATTTGTTCCCTTTCCTGTGACTCCTACAAAGATTCTTATCTAAATGCACTGATGGGAACAGCAATGAGTGAGATTATTCATTTAGGAAAAGAAGGAGCATAATAGTGAAGGGAAGTTTTATGGCAAGAACAGCATTGGTAGGAGATGTAGGGAAGATGAGCAGCAACATTGGGGCGAAATTCTGTTAGATATCAGGCAGACTGAGCTTCACCAGTGTGCTCTCTCATATTGTCTCTGTTTGTCATTCATTCGCCGACTCCTTTGCCCACCTGCAGCCAGAGACCCGTTCCGTGGAGATAGGAGACCCCAAAAAAGGGGTTAGTCTGTGGCACGGTATATTTACTGTGACCAGAACAGCAAAGCAATGGTAGGGGTGCAAGGCCCGATGAAGGATGTATCTGGTCTTAATAAATATGCTCATTTGAAATGTAAATGAAGAAAGTATCTAATAAAAGTTGGAATAAATAAATAAATAAATAAATATCTCACTAAGCAGCACTTCCCAGTTGTTTGGGGGAAACATCCGTGTACATATTGCTATGAAGGTATTATCTTTGTTTGGAAACTTAGCATTTAAATCAATGCTTTGAGTAAAGCAGGTTACCTCGTGATAACCTAGGCAAGCATCATCTATTAAACTAGAGGCCTTAACAGGAAACACCACTGTTGCCCAAGGAAGAAAATTCTTTGTTTCCAGCTGCTTGAGACTCTGGACTTGAACAGCAGCTCTTTCTTGTTTCCAGCCAGCCAGCACACCACACCAATATCATAGTTTTCAACTCCCATAAAATATGTGAGCTAATGTCCCCTGAGCAACAGTACATATGCATGTCACAGAGGAGCCTTGGGAATATCCACAAAGATCAATGGGGTGTTCTTAAACTAGAGACCAGTGGAAGCAACTACAGAATACACAACTCAATAACTAGCTAAAGTGAATGTCACCAATCATGGCCTTCAGTATGGCCTATTACACAGGAGACTGATAAAGAGCGTGTCACATTCAAATGGACACCATCTCACTGCACCCAGGACCCACAGTGACTAGCAGAACTGTAAAATAAAAGATGCAAAGAACATCATCTAAACCAAACCACCTGCCAAGCCTTCTAGGAACATTAATTTCTCACTGCACAGCTTTCATAAGAAGAGACACCTGAATAGAGTAGAGAAACTGCCCCAGTATAAAATTTGTGTTGACCATTGCATAAATTCACTGAGCCACTACGAAGTACAGGAGATTATATCTGAACCTACATTTATTTTACAAGGCCCTGATTATTTTTTTCCCTCTATCAAAAACCAGTTTGGGATATCTATAAAATAAAGATAAAAATATATTGGCCACATATCATATATTTATTATACTATATAAACTTAGTTATAGAGTAGCTTATTCATTTTACAGCAGAATTAGCAACATATTTCCACAACAGATGCTCTATGCTCCTGTGACAGAGTTTCAGAATGTGTACCCATGAATGTAAACAAGTCACTCTATTGTCTCAAGATAATTTTATTGACCATTCATTAGTAGTGTGCTAAAGAGTTCCCTTTTTCTATCAATAGCATCCTTTAACTCACTTTTAAGTAGGTTTGTTAGTATTTTACCTTTATGTAACTGGTTTTCTTTAAGTGCCTGAAAAAAGCACTATATACAGATAGTTCCTATTATGGGGATTCTTATTAATGGTTGTGATGACCAAAGCCAATCAGGATAGCAAGGGGAAACAGCCCAGGCACAAACTGAGTTCAGTATTGACTGTGGTTCTGAAGAATTCCCTAAGGTGTATTCCTGATTAACTCTTCAGAGCCTGGCACTAGCTTAGCATATGTTTATTAGGTTAGTGTTCCTGAGCAGGTATATGTAAACTGGTGAAAAAACAGCTATTCAATGACAGTCGAGCTGTCTCGTGTCAGAGATAAACTTCATTAGTCTATGGACAACTGTAATGAGGGTCTTTCTGTAATCACAAGCCAGTGAGGTCATATGGATAATAATGAGGGGCAAAGTAAATCATTCCAGATATGAAGTTGTTGGGCCAAGTCTGCCCATGGGCAGCTAATAAATGTCTACAAATTTGAAAACTAACATGTTCTTGTTAGTTCCAAAAATATGCATCTCTAGTTCTTGGTATAGTCAAGAATCTCTGAAGCTAGAAAATATTAAATGCTTTTGAAAAAAATTTCCTAAACTTGTGATTTTATAGCCCAATCAACATTCTGCTGGAGATCTTCAAATTCTTTAAATCACTAAAACGAGTCTCTTAGTTTGTCTTGTGGGTTTTACTGTTGTTGTTGCAATTACTGTTGCAGACTGCATTTAAAATAGTTTTAGTTTCTCCCAACATCTGCACAATTTCTAACACCACCAGCATCACACACATGTAGCATGCTGGTTTCAATCAATAAAATTACATTAATCATTATCATCTTAGGACTTGTATTAGAGTCACTCTTCACATAGTACATTTTTGGACTTAGATAAGTGTGTAATTATGTGTATCCACCATTACAGCATCATTCAGAACTAATTCAGTATCCTAAAAATCCTCTGTACTCTTGCTTTTAACCACTCCCTCTTCCCTGGCACCCAGTAACCTCTGATCTTTATAATTTTGGTTTTTTCATAATTCTGTGTAATTGGACTCATAGAGTACATAGCCATTTCAAGTCAGCATTGTCCACTCAATAATGAGCATTTAAGTTTCTTACATCTTTGTGTGACTTTGTAGCCCATTTCTATTAGCCCTGTAAGTTCCATCGTCCTGTGTAGTATAATTTATTCACTGGTTTATTGAGGAGCATTTCAGTTGTTGCTGCATTTTTCCAATTATGGATAATTTTGACATAAATGTCCATATATGAGTTTTGGTGTAAACATAAGTTTTAACCAATTTAGTTAAGTTTAAATATCAAGGAAGGTGGTTTCCAGATTATATGGCAAGAATATGTATGGATTAGTAAGAAACTGTCCAATTATCTTCACAGATTGCCACACCATTTGTATTCTCACAGTAAGTACATTACAGGTCTTTCTGCTCCACATCCTTGCCAGCAGTGCCTAGGTTTCAGCTGTTTTAACAGGCATGTTAATATTTCATTCACTTGTCATTACATCAATATAAAGCCTCTTTTAATTATTTGCCTATTTATCTTCTTTTGTGAGGAATCTCTCAGCATTTGTGTTTTAAAACATCTTAAGAACCTTTACTTTGAGAAGAGGGGTTGCTTTCAGTTGGTACAATCCTCCTTTCTCAGCTACCTACATGCTGGAACTATAGGTGGAGACAGGTATGGGCCACCATGTTTAGTTCAGCTCATTTTCTAAAACATTCAGATAATCAGACTAACTTCTACAGTGGTCTTCAGGTCAAGCTCTTTCCTAATGTGTTGGTTTGAATAAGAATGGCCTCCATAGGCTCATATGTTTGAAAACTTGGTCATCAGTTGGTGAAAAGGTTTGGGAAGGAGTGGCTTTATTTAAGAGGTGTGGTTTTATTGAAAGAGGTGTGGCAAAGATAGAGTTGTTTGAGGTTTCAAAAGCCTATGCCATTCTCAATTAAGTCTCTTTCCCTGTCTCCTGTCTGTAGATCAGATGTAAGCTCACATCTACGGCTCTAGCACCATGCTTCCTACCTATTGCCATTCCTTTCACTAAGATGATCATAGAATACAAGCAACCATCTGAAACTGTAAGCCTCAATGAAATCTTTCTTTTGTAAGTTGCTTTGGTCATAGTGTTTTGTCAAAGCAATTCAAAATTGAACTATTTCTATCATGAGGTTAGACTAAGAATTGGGGTTATTTAATTAAAAAATATTTATTCATCCATTATAGTTTCTTTAAGTATGAAGGATACTTACTATGATGGTTTACATCTAAAATCACAGCACTCAGGAGACCAATTGAAGGTTCATGAATATGAGTCCAATTTGAGCTACATAGAAAAGTTCTATTTAAAAGAAAATAAAAATGAATAAAAACCATAAGCTAATATTTTTCACAGGTACTAACATTTATCAAAATAATAATATACACTATAGCCTAGAATCCTGGAGTTACCTTTAAAACATTCACAGAACACCATAAATATCACCATCTTACCCTACATTAGTAATTTGAAGGCCAGACCTACTCTCTGAATTATGAGAGGCACATTATCTTTTAGGGAATGCCCTTGTATTTAATCCTTATCAATTTTACAACAAACAAAACAGATATCAAATTTACAATGCATGTTTTGATTCATGAAATTATTATCAATAACTATTAGCATTGGACCGAAAAGACTATTACTTTCTAATAACAATTTATGTTCAAATAGGTAACAAGTCAGGGATATTTATCTTCTGAAAAATTGGTATATCAAAAGATAATAATTTACTATTGGAAAAACAGAGACCTTAGTAAACAATATTTTACTGCAGGAATGGTTTAGAATGTGAAATTGACTATTCAGAGTTCCCAGGCAGCCTATTATGTATTGAAAAACAGCAACACAACATTAAAAAGGAAACAGTGAAAGAGAAATAAATGTAGGATATGGTCAAAATGTTTATAAGCATTAATAATTCAGACTTTTCCTTCTGAAACAGTATTAGTTATTAAACAAACTATTAAATAAAAATTACCATATTGTTTGAACCTTTTAAATTTAATTTTTTTTAAAAAAAATTTAAATTATCAATATATTTGTGCTTGATACTTTAATAGACTCTTTGAATAGAATTTTTAAATTTTTTAAGTAAATATTTCTATAATGACAATTTTATCACATTATATCAGACTAAGAAGAAATAAATACATCTAATCACAGAATCCTGAAGCAAGCAAACAAACAGCTAAGGATATCACTAGGAGATGATTTACAAAACAGACTTATCTATTCATCTGAAATACTACAAAATGGAAGTTCCAGAGTGTACTGTAACTGAAAACAATTAGTTAGGTCAATCTGGTATATAAACTAAGTTTTGATAAGCTGAAAATTAAACATAATCCTAGAAAAATAGTTATCAATTATTTTTCTAAAAATGTCCATATCATGCTCTAGCCATTGGTTCCAGGGCTCAACATTTATTAACTATCTTGTGGAATTGTCCCCTTTACATTGAGTATTTATTCCTGCAGCTGTTGCCTCTGGTTCACCATCTGAAGAAATCCCATACAAATTTTCATGAATTGGAGCCCTGTTTATTAAACTTGAGTTCAGCATCACTTTCACTTTAATGAGAGAGAAAATATCACAGAGCACCAAGTAAAGACTAAAGGTTGTCTCACAGTTAATATCTATTATTCATATGCATCTCTGTGCTTCAGATAAATGACCCTTGAAGAGGCCNCGGGGACAGGATACTTCTGGTCTGCCATCTGCATGAGGGAGCTGAGGCTGTTGCACAGCATGCTGTGCATAGGTCCCTCCAGGAGAGAGCTGTTCTCCCAGGAGTGCTTTCACTCCTGGGCTCAGAGGTGAGATAGCCACTTTCTCTCCAGTAACTGTTTGGAGCAGGTTGTTGAGGAACACATGGGGCACAGGAACAGTGGAGCAGCTGTGACAGGATCCTTCCAGTCACCATCTGTACCCACAGTTTGGGCTGTTTGAGAGCCCTCTGTTCATAGGTTCTGCCAGGAAAAAGCTGGTCTCCCAGGAGTGCTGACATAGGCTTACAGTCCCACAGGATAGATACTCTCCAGCCAGAGACAGCAAGACCATCTAACACCAGAGATAACCAGATGGCAAAAGGCAAATGCAAGAATCTTACCAACAGAAACCAAGGCTACTTGGCATCATCAGAGCCCAGTTCTCTCACCACAGCAAGCCCAAAACATCAGAAAAGCAAGATGTGAATTTAAAAATCACTTCTCATGATGCTTTTAGAGGATTTTATGAAGGACATAAATAACTCATTTAAATAAATACAGGAGAACACAGGTAAACAGGTAGAAGCCCTTAAACAGGAAACACAAAAATTCCTTAAGGAATTACAGGGAAACACAACCAAACAAGTGAAGGAATTGAACAAAACCATCGTGGATCTAAAAATGGAAGTAGAAAGAATAAAGAAATCACAAAGAGTGACAAGTCTGGAGATAGAAAACCTAGGAAATAGATCAGGAACCATAGAAGCAAGCCTCACCAATAGAATAAAAAAAAAAAAAAAATAGAAGAGAGAATCTCAGGCAGAGAAGATACCGTAGAAAACATTGACACACAATCAAAGAAAATGCAAAACGCAAAAAGCTCCTAACTCAAAACATCCAGGAAATACAAGAAATAATGAAAAACAAAACTAGGGATAATAGGTATAAAAGAGAGTAAAAATTCCCAAATTAAAGGGCCCTTAAATATCTTCAACAAAAATATAGAAGAAACCTTCCCAAACCTAAAGAAAGAAATGCCTGTAAAGACACAAGAAGACTTACAGAACTCCAAATAGATTGGATCAGAAAAGAAGGTCTTCCCATCACATAATAAACAAAACATCAAATGCACTAAACAAAGAAAGAATATTAAAAGCAGTAAGGGAAAAAGGTCAAGTAACATATAAAAGCAGAACTACCAGAATTACACCAGACTTCTCACCAGAGACTATGAAAGCCAAAGGATCCTGGCCAGATATCATACAGACCCTAAGGGAACACAAATGCAAGCCCAGGCTACTACACCTAGGAAAACTCTCAATTACCATGGATGGAGAAACCACTCAGTTCTTACCTACCTAGTGAGAAATTTCTTCTAACCAGTAGGTATCACAACTGTTAGGATCTCTACTCTGACTCTGGAGAGTAGGATGCATCTGTTTATCATTCCATTGTAAAACATTTTTGCCTGAAGCTAGTAGCTATGCTTCCCCCTGAAAACTTAATAATTATGATCCTTGAAACTCCCCTCTAAATTCCAGTGCCTAAACTTTTAACCTGCTGCTTTTTTATGGATCCTAGTCAAGTTCTCTTCATTTGTTCATGTCTCTTATAATCACTGAGATCAAAGTAGGGCATATATAATTTTCCATTAAAACAGAATTCTCTTTAAACCAAGCATTCTGTGACTACTGAACTAGGAGGCAAATGACTTAGAAGGAACTCATGTCTGTCTAACTTTTTACCCACTCCTTTTGGATAACTCTTCTAACCTGTCTTTGTCTTGGGTTGTTTGAAGGTGGATTCCAGAGACTGCCCTAGACAGTGTTTGCTGTCTACAGATGGTATAGTTTTATGACTTCCTGAGGCAAAACAATATATTTTAGTGGATATTTCTGTATAGCTAACTTTTTTTGCATTATCCTTTGAATAGTTTTCCTTCACAAAACAAATTATCCTTTCTTTATCCCCAGGGATTTATTATTTCAGCTTGTCAAAGTCAGTCAGAAATCTTCCTACAAAGTGAAGAATTCACTTAAAATAACTGCCCTTAAGTTCAACATGCACCAGCTAGGCTTGGGTAAGGAAAAGGAAAACAAAATATATCTGTGAATATTGAATCTGTTTCAGGAATTTATAGAAAATAAACTAGTATTTCCTAACTAGTATCATAAAGAAATTTTAAATTTAACAGCATAAATAGCTCAAAGGTGAAATTGTCTTTGCAATTCATCTTCCATTTTATTCTTTTCCGGTAATATTTATTTAATACCCTCATTTACTGTGTTAGGTTTCATGCCAAGAAAGCATAACAGATGTGTTTCTTGTCCTTGAAAAGCTCAGATCCTAAAATAGGTTTCTACAAAAACAAGAAAAAGTGTAACAGACATGAAACACACAGAAAACTGATGACTCCTTCCAAGTTCCTTTACCATGGTGGGATAGCTAGAATCTGATGGTGAAGAGGTCTGTGTCTCCAAGACAGAGCTCAGTATGGGGCAGCTACTCTGTCCTGCTTTCCTCCCTGTGCCTCTTAGGAGTAGCCTTGGATAGAAGCAGATGTCCTCACTCTTTTCTCAGTACTCTTTGGTCACACTTACCTCTTTGCCATTTCCATCTTCCCACACATCTCCCTACTTTCTTCCTTTATTTACATACAGGTAAAGAACTCCAACAATTTGATGAAGAGTCGATCTCATATTTTCCTTGTCTTTAGGTTCCCAAAATTATTATCAACTTGTTTCTCTAAAATCACTCTCAGATTCTTTCTTCCCGTGACAAAATGTTTTAAAACAATAATAAATCAAGTCCGTTGTCCTTATAAAGTTACTGGAAATTTCTTGTGTCAGGACTATGTGTTTTTCTTGGTGGAATGAAGTGCACATTTTCTTAACTTGATGCCACATAGTTGGGAAGGGTCATGGAAACTGTATTATAAAGAAAGATTTGGAGGTTCTTATAGCATTTAAACGAGGAGCGATAAATCTTGGAAAATTTTCAGGTATGTTTGAGAACATTCAGGATGAGCTAGTAAGTCGTTGGTACAGGGGAGAAAAGAAATGGAAAAACAAGCAACCAGAATATCTTCTAGTTATAAGCACAGACAAGGAGTTAGGCAGCTAAGAGGAGGAATAACAATAGAAAACATTTTAATGAAAATTATTATGCTTATTTGCTTAAGTTATTGGTCACAGGCTCATTCTTTATAAAACATAAACACTCACAGCCTTCATTCCTTGGTATGTAGCAAGTTGTGCTTTCCAAAGGGAATATAAAATTAATAGTTGAAGGTGCTGGTGAGGTACTTCCACAAGTAAAGCAATGGTCATGCAGACATGAGGACTTAAGTTCAAACCCCAAAAGCCATGTAAAAATGGCTGGATATGGTGGTGCCTATCTATAAACCCAGAACTGGGAAGCCAGAGACAAAGGGTCCCTGGGGCTTGCTGGCCAGCCAGTCTAAGTAAACTAGAGAGCTCCAAGTTCAGTGAGAGAACCTACCTCAAAAAATAAGGTAGAAAAACAACAAAGACTAACACAGCTGACCTCTATCCAGACAGGCACATACAAACAGGAAGTCACTCAGGTAAAGGGAGTGTCCTTTTCTTTAGTTGTATTGCCTCTGGTAGCCCTTGTTTCAGTAGAGAACTGAGCAGTGCCCGTGTAAGCAATCCCAATTAAACTCTGTAGGTAACCAATAGAAATTAATTTTTTTAAATAAAAGCTCTCAGGGATTTATCAGATGTTATCTATCAAGTGAGAAAAAAAATCAATGAAAAGCTACAAATAAAGAGATCCTTAGATTTTCTTCAATAGCTTTGTTTCTATTTTTCAAAATTTCTACAATTTTTCTTTAACATACTGAAAAATAATTGTAGTAAAACTTACTTATCCTGGCCAGGATACCTACAGAATTCTTTAGTGTTTTTCTGTGTTGCTGTTATAAAGTATGGTTTCAATTCATTGCTCACCTAGTTGCAGCTCAGTTGGTGTGCACGTTAATTAACTTGGTAACATTTAAACCACGACTGCAAGGCATGCACACTTCCATGCAAGCATGCAGGCTCTCCCCGTACCAGGTCACATATGTAGAAAAACACTGATTTAAATTGATTTTGACAACGATATTACAGTGAATAAATGTTGAAAGTTAATTGCTTAAGGGAAATTATACATTCAGTAGAAATAAAATTGAGTGAGCTTTCACTTATTAAAGGAGTTGGGTCTCAATTTTTGTTTGGAAGTTTTTAAATGCTTCCAGAAGAGGGAATGTTTAATTGATTACCACCCCAACAAGTATTTGCAATGCATAAATAATTGCGAGCTGTTTCAACAAATTCTAGTTATAAAACTGACTGAAGTCAACACTACTTGGTAAATTACTGTAATTCTTTTCTCCACATTTTTCATATTCCCATTAACATTTATCCTCCGGTAAGTACTAAACGATAAAATGAATGTGCAGTTTGAAATGGTTTATTCATGTCCAAACATTACAGCTTCACAAAGGGCGTCATTTCTGGCTCCCTTAGTTGTCAGTAAAATAATTGCATTTGCCTTTTAATTGATGCTTATACTTCTTTGAGGCCATCATTAATGAGACTCCTTTAATGGTTAGCCAGAAAATATCTTTATATAATTAGCATTTTCCTGACACCCACCCTCTTTGTCCTGGAGGAGTAGAGAGTGAAGCAACTTTTGAGAAAGCTCATTAAAAGACAGTGTCGGGCCACATGTTCCCAGTGGTCATGGGATGGTTATCTGGACTCATCTGATAAAAGTGTTACAGGGAGTGAAGACAGTTTTTTACATTGTCATCATAAGTGGTGGGAGTGGGTTTCAGCCATCTTCCCTCTCTGTGTGTGAATATAGAACAGCTGTGGGAACAAATGTTAGCGTGGGCTACGCAAGCAAGCAAAAATAGCATTTCCACTTTGAAATTTCCTTCCCAGATATGTTTGGGGATGACCAAAGCAAAGGAGGGGGGGNTTCAGTCCCTGTATGTTTAACGCTAAAATAGTTAAGATTACAGAAAACAAACAAGCAAACAAACAAACAAAAAAACCTCACACGTTGACTCTATTCAAATAATTAGAATCTTTCTGTTATATTTGGGTCATAGCTATTTTTTTGTTAATACAATCTTTAACGGCCCTTGTCATGCTAATTTAATTTAAGCTAAATGTCTGAAAACAACGGAGAAAAAGTAGCAATGAGAATACTTTGGTCTTTTTACTGTATCTTGTTTTTCAGTTAGCCAAAGGTCACATCACAGTATGCGTGAGATTAGGAAATATGTACGTAGGAAAGCCTTTGCTCAGGACAGAGGCAGGCACCTCCTTAGCACGGAAAATATATACATTTCACAGAAGAAGCAGAATCAGCAAACATTTCCTACTGTTTTCTGCTTGAAAACAGACTGCTTTTCAAATTCTCTGATTATGACTTTAGTTTTGACATGAGTAAACCCAGATGGAGCCTCTTCACCACAGCATATAAGATAAATATTGTAAATTTTTGGCATTTAGCAGATAATTACTGGATTTTTCTATTCTTGTCATATACATTATTTTCACAATAGGGGGAAAACATGTGCCATGTGCTTAAAAGTGCATGCTGTGAACCTTAATTACTAAGTTATATTTGGAGCATGTCTTGCCAATTATATCTTGGCATTTTGGTTTAATTTAAATGTTCTCTATTATATATTTTTTTAATTTGCCTTTTAATACCATGAGAAAAACACAGATTGCTATGGACAAGAAAGCAGAGCTGGCTGAAAAAGAAGAAGGCAGAGAGCCAGGCATGGTTTCTCAAGCCTGTATGTAACCTGAGCATGAAGTTGGCTAACTTGAGAAGGCTATGTATTCAAGGCCAGTGTGGTCTACATAGTGAATTCAAGTCCAGTCCAGAATACATAAAGAACACTTGTCTTTAAAATAAAGTGAGGCAGACCAAGATTTTTATTTTCAGTCTTTGGTTTTTTTTGTTTTTGCTTTTTGTGTTTTTTTATTAGACATCAACATTTTACCCACTGTGCTGAAAACTGACACAGCCCTGTAGTAGGTCATAGAGATGAAGCAGCATGGTAGGTCACAAAGTGGCAGCAGTGTGGTACATAAAAGCTTGAAGTCAGCTGGAATTTTTTTTATTGAATCTGTTAGACTAGAAGACTTCTAGAAATAACTTCTGAGAATTATTCTAAAACTTCCCACCACATGACTCTGTTATCATCTAGCAACCCAAGCTCTGCTGTTAAGTACACATTTAAAAAGTCTCTTTCAGCAGACCTTGGATGTAAACTCCACAGCCAGTCCCACAACACCCAAAGGAAGCTCCATCCCAGGCACTCTAGCACGCCCAGGATCACAGGATCACAGGATCACAGGATCCTAAGATCCTAGGAGCTTGGTCACACCAGGATCTCAGAGTGCCAGTGGCAGCTTGACTCCCAGGATCTCTGACACATCCAGGATCTCAGGATCATAGGATCACAGAAGCACAGAGTTACAGGATCACAGGGATAGCTGAACCCTAAAGAGTTCTGACACAACCAGGAACACAGGAAGGACAGGCTTCAGACAGATATAGCAAGAGCAGGTAGCACTAGATATAATCAGATGGCAGTGAGCAAGTGTAAGAACATAAGCAACAAAAACCAAGGTTACATGGCATCATCAGAACCCAGTACTTCTACCATAGCAAGTCCTGGATATAGCATCACACCAGAAAAGCAAGTTTCACATCTAAAATTACCTCTCATGATGGTGATAGAGAACTTTAAGAAGGACATAAATAACTCCTTTAAAGAAATATAGGAGAACACTGGTAAACAGCTAGAAGCTCTTAAAGAGGAAAGAAAAAAGTCCCTTAAAGAAGTAAAAAAAAAAAAAAACAGGTGAAGGAATTGAACAAAGCCATCCAGGATCTAAAAATGGAAATAGAAACAATAAAGAAATCACAGAGCTGGGCGTGGTGGCCCTCGCCTTTAATTCCAGCACTCGGTAGGCAGAGGCAGGCAGATTTCTGAGTTCGAGGCCAGCCTGGTCTACAAAGTGAGTTCCAGGACAGCCATACACAGAGAAACCCTGTCTCGAAAAACAAAAACAACAACAACAAAAAAAAAAAAAAAAAAAAAAAAAAAAAAAAAAAAGAAAAAAAAAAAAAAAAAAAAAAAAAAAAAAAAAAAAAAAAAAAAAAAAAAAAAAAAAAAAAAAAAAAAAAAAAAAAGAAAGAAATCACAAAGGGAGACAACCCTGGAAATAGAAAACCTAAGAAAAAGAACAGGAGTCATAAATACAAGCAACACCAACAGAATAGAAGAGATAGAAGAGAGAATCTCAGGTGCAGACGATACCATAGAAAACATTGAGACAACAGTCAAAGAAAATGTAAAATGCAAAAAGCCTCTAACCCAAAACATCCAGAAAATGCAGGACACAATGAAAAGACCAAACCTATGCATAATAGGTATAGAAGAGAGTGAAGATTCCCAACTTAAAGGGCCAGTAAATATCTTCAACAAATTATAGAAGAAAACTTCTCTAACCTAAAGAAAGAGATGCCCATGAACATACAAGAAGCCTACAGAACTTCAAATGAATGGGACCAGAAAAGAAATTCCTCCCATCACATAATAATCAAAACACCAAATGCACTAAACAAAAAAAGAATATTTAAAGCTGTATGAGAAAAAGGTCAAGTAACATAAAGGCAGACTTATCAGAATTACACCAGACCTCTCACCAGACTATGAAAGCTAAAAGATCCTGGGAAGATATCATACAGACCCTAAGAGAACACAAACGCCTACTCAGCCTACTACATCCAGCAAAACTCTCAATTACCATAGGCAGAGAAACCAAGATATTCTATGACAAAACCAAATTTACACAGTATCTTTCCACAAATCCAGCCCTACAAAGGATAATAGATGGAAAACACCAACACAAGGAGGGAAATTATACCCTAGAAAAAGCAATAAAGTAATCTTCTTTTAACAAACCCATAAGAAGATAGTCACATAAACATAATTCTACCTCCAACAACAAAAATAGCAAGAAGTAATAATCACTTTTCCTTAATATCTCTTAACATCAATGGACTCAATCCCCCCCCAAAAAGACATAGAGTAACAGACCGGATACATAAAAACACAATAATAGTGGAAGATTTCAACACCCCACTCTCATCAATGGACAGACCATGGAAACATAAACTAAACAGAGACACAGTGAAACTAACAAGTTATGAACCAAATGGATCTAACAGATATTTCTAGAACATTTTATCCTAAA
Source organism: Mus minutoides (assembly GCA_902729485.2). NCBI lineage: Eukaryota > Metazoa > Chordata > Mammalia > Rodentia > Muridae > Mus > Mus minutoides. The sequence goes on along the minus strand of LR749893.1, from coordinate 953,497 downwards.
GCAAAAGAATATACCTTCTTCTCAGCACCACATGGTACCTTCTCCAAAACTGACCATATACTTGGTCATAAAACAGGCCTCAACAGATATAAGAAGATTGAAATAATCCCATGCACCCTATCAGGTCACTACAGACTAAGGCTGATCTTAAATACCAACAAAAATAGTGGAAAGCACACATACGTGTGGGAACTGAACAACACTCTCTTCAATGATAACTTGGTCAAGGAAGAAAATAAAGAAAGACATTAAAAGCATTTTAGAATTTAATGAAAATGAAGACACATGATACCAAGAAATATGGGACACAATGAAAGCAGCAGTAAGAGGAAAACTCATAGCTCTAAGTGCCTCCAAAACAAAACTGAAGAGATCTCACACTAGCAGCTTGAAGCTCACCTGAAAGGTCTAGAACAGAAAGAAGAAAATACATCCAAGAGCTATAGACAGCAGAAAATAATCGAACTCAGGGCTGAAATCAACCAAATAGAAACAAAAAGAACTATTTAAAGAATCAACAAAACCAGGAGCTTGTTCTTTGAGAAAATCAACACAATAGACAAACACTTAGCCAGACTAACCAGAGGGCACCTAGACAGTATCCAAATTAATAAAATCAGAAATTAAAATGGAGACATAACAATGAAATATATCTTAAAATAATTGTTGTTTGTTGATATTAACAGTTGAAAATATTAAAATCATGTTCTACCAAAAAAAAGTCTCTTTCCCATAGGCTATATGTAAAATTCATCTCATCTGTTAAAATGCATTGGCTGATTTAGATGCATAGAGATAGGACATTAAAGGCCTGAATTATTTTTTTCTGTATGTTATTACCTTAAATTTATAACTCTTGCCTTTTTCTCTAGCCTCTGTGATTCAATAATATGGGAACTATCTCTATAAAGTTTAATGCATTTCATTCCTGCTTGTGAGCACAAGGTCTAACTCATCAAGATTATTATAAAGTCCTGATTGGCCATCTTGCAAAGATCTTTTTCAATCCTTTATCTCATACCCACATGCAATTAGAAGCTAAGGTATGAGGAATGTGGAGAAACCTGGGCTGGCACAATGCTTGCTGAGCTCCAGCACTGGAAAGGAGACATCAGGGACACCATCGCTTTTAGCTCCATCTAAGTATCTAATTGCAATTGTGCTTTGATTTTAAAACAACAGTCATGCAAATAACTCCTTAAAGATAAAATTAGATGCTGTGAAGGGTATTGATGAAGTTAGCTGAGTTTCATCTTTAAGAAACTACTGTTTTAATACAGGAGATATGACATGTAAATAGGCATAAAGGAAAGAGATAAAGGGCTGGGTCATTTAGTGAAGAGGGAAACAACTTCGGAGAAACCTACAGTTTTAGGAATTAACCCAGGAAAAATAATCAGAAGTCCAGGGAATTCAGAGTCTTTAACATCGCTACTAGTAGGAGGGATGGGAAGGCCAAAATCTGTATCAGGCTTGGGCAGCTACAGTTACAGCTGGAACAGATCCGGGTAGGCTAGAGACATGTCTCAGGCCTGCCAGTTATCAAGCAGTCCATCTGCCTGCTCTATTATTGCAATACTCTATGAATATTACAAGCGACTGAAGGACTCCTCATTGAACAAATCTCTGAGATTTCTTCTCTCCTTTTCGTATTCTACTTATACACACTAACACATACAAGACGTTTGCTTTTAAAATATATTTTTATTTCACACTTAAAACCAAATTCCAAGGTACCAGCCACCAATGAATCACATGACACATGATAAAGGACCAGAGGGGAAGCAGTTTTCGGAGGGGACAAACGAGCAACACCTTCAGGAGGTCTTCGGGTCATTAGGAGTTCCCACGACATTTGCTGTGAAACGATTAATGGCTGCCCCCAATCCTAGATGGATGCCAACTAGAATAATTACTTGTGAAAATATTAACTTAGGTAAATTGAAAACTGCCCATATATTAAACAGTCCAAAAGCTTTCACTTTTTCTGTATGTTTTTTGTTTCTGGGCAGCCTCATTACAGCTAGTGGTTGTTTTTTGTTTGTTTGTTTGTTTTTTGTTTTTTTTTTAATTCACTTTCATAACACTGGGCAAATAGAAAAGATTTAGAAAACTGAATTAAATCCAAGATGTGGCTCCTGGAAATATGTAGGCGATGGGGGTGAGCTGCATTCCTGGGCCTTCTGAAGCAGTCATTAGTAAGCACATTGTGGCTACGGCAGGTAAAAGTTATCTCATTAATTTTAATTGGGGAAAATCATCTTTACTTCCTTTTCCTAAAGCCCACACTTCATCCCATTGTTTAATTAATGCACCTCACCAAAAAAAGCAGTTCATCTCTTCTTGATCTCCTAATAAGCGTCTCATGACAGTTATCCAAGACTTCCCTACTTCTTTCATGCCTGGAGTCCTTCAGGATCTCGTTCTCAAAAGATGAGCTCACTCCTACTTAGGAGCACCTGAAAACCAGTTAGCACAAACTCAATCTCTCTCTCTCTCTCTCTCTCTCTCTCTCTCTCTCTCTCTCTCTCTCTCTCTCTCTCTCTCTCCTGTTTTGGCTTCCATGCCGGCACATAGCTTAACTGAAATATTCTCTCAAGTTCTTTCCTTTGCTTCCAAAGCTCACTTGTCTCCTTGTCCCTTGCTTCTCCAAGCCCACGGAGAAGAACTGAAACGCCAGCATCACTTAACCGGAGCTTGCTCCAGATCTGGAAGCGCAGGACCCACGCTCCCCTGCCTATTAAAAACTGTTTAAAAGATCCCAAGGTGAGCAAGTCAAGATGGCTGAGCAGTCCAGAAAGTTCCCACAGTGAGATACACACACACACACACACACACACACACACACACACACACACACACAGGAGTTTATTTAGGTCCTAGTCAATTCTTCACACCTCACGATTATTTTGTCTTCGATATTTATTTTTATTGTAACATAAATCTCTTCCTCCAAGCTTGCTTCATAGAAGTTCCTCATTTTTTTTTCTTTCTCTTTCTCCCCAACCCTTCCCATTTAAGTTAGATTTTGCAACATTCTTTGTGTGTTTTCAATCGTCTTGCTTTTCAGTTTTGTTTTGGTTTTTTGGGGGGAGGGGGTGACTTTCAATATTCTTACTTCCACTTGTGCCCTTGAACGTGGCCACTGATCTCTATTTCCCACCTCAGTCACATACATCTTAATTATCCTGTCAGTACAGAATCTGGCATAGGTCTGTGTTGTCCTGTCTGCCTTCCAAGACTTGAAACTTTACTGAAGGACCCGGTACTTGCTGTTGACTAGTTTTCTTCCCTGTTCTCAATTATGGCTGGAAGATTCAGAGTTGTCAGAGACTTAATTATAAATATACAATCCTTCCATCACAAGAGATTAGGTTAGAATTGAGATCCCATAACTGCAGCATTCAGGGGTAAATGAAAGTGAAAGGCAGAGATTATCTACCTATAAGGAATGGAACTTAAAGAATGCCCTGGGAACTGAACTTTTCACAGGTCCCTATTAGAGTTCCTTATATGTCATCTTCTATGTACAAGGAGGAAGTAGGATCGGGTGTTTTATTGTGGCTGAGGATTTTGCTGTTGTAGGTATTGTTTTGCTGGGATGTCTCTTTCCTGAGTTTTCCATTTCATGCCAACTAAGTGGAAATGACTGTCAGAATATATATACATATATATAAAGCCACCAGTTACAAAATGGAAAAAAAATGACCCAGACTTCTCTCTCTCTTCCCAGGAACAGCCACTGTGAACACATTGGAGTTCTCTTTCTATATCTTCATTTGGAAAGATGTATGTTGAAGATAAGCACAAAGTCTTTGTTACTACCTTCTTACAAAAGAAATGAAAAGTGGGATTTTTAACAATGTAGCTCAGGTTTCTGTGTGTGTGTGTGTGTGTGTGTGTGTGTGTGTGTGTGTGTGTGTTCACATGCATACATGTGTGCTTGTATGTGTCCACATGCATGACAAGACTTTCAGTGCAGGTGTTGAGAATCTTCCTCATCACTCTCCATCTTACATCTTATGGAAGGAAAGAGTAGAGAACAGGAGAGAGAACAAAGGACAGCGGGGAAAGTGTTAGAAATGCAAGTTGTCCCTTCCACCATGGACAAGGGCTTTGCAGTGGAGGCAAGTACAGAGCTCTCTAGAGCAGCATCCTAGAGAAGAGAAGGGCAGCATTCCAAAGGAGACAGGTTACACTGTACACCCAGATAATGAAGCCAGGTTCCCTGAATCTGCATGACACTCACTCATAGAGATACCTCTGAGAGATACTTCTCTGCAAAGACCATCCGTGGCTTTAGACATTAGAAGTGGCCATGTGAGAAAATCCTGGGAAATTATAGACAGGACATTTGCATCCCTTCATGTCTCATACTCCATCCCAGCCTATCTTATTGTCTAACAGTCATTAAGCCATTCTAGTTCCTATGAAGGGAAGAGACAAGTATTTATAAGCCTGGAATTTGGGTAATTTCACAGAAATAAAGTCTTGTCTTCCTCAAGTTTGGAAAGAGACTCTCATATTTTTAAATGATTACATTTAACAATTTTTGTATACACACACACACACACACACACACACACACACACACACACACATATATATATATATATATATATATATATATATATATATATATATATATATATATATATAAATGTACAAAAATAGACTTGGCCTCCCTAAGAATAAAAACGTACATTTGTATATCTCTTGGTATATACATATCTGTACTATGTACTATGCTGTATTATTTACATACATAATATATATAATTATATAATTATAATATATATAATTTATTTATGTGTATCCTATAAGTCTTCTAGTACTTTAATAGTCTTATTCTTCTTCTTAAGTCTTTAATTCACCTCCAGCCAATTTGGGTAGTATGTGTAGTAGGAATACAATTTAGAAATTATTTATCAAATGGTTGACCAGCTTAATTATCATCTTTGCCACATACACAACTCTCAAAGGGAATAAACTTGTCACCCTGAGAAAGGGAAGGCAGAAGCAGTTGCTTATTTTCTTTCTTTCTTTCCTGTCAGTCTGATTCCCTTCCCGATTTCCTCAGCTCGGCCCTCTTTCAGCTGCACACTAAAGCCAGTGATCTCTCTGAGTGCAGACACTTCTTGTGCTGTAGCACTGACACGTCTGAAGGGCTGCATCAGAGGAGAAGAGCTTGCCTGGTCAGGCAGAGCCAGGACTCCTGGTGAGAAAACCAGTGCAAATTAAACTTGTCAAACAGTGACATGTCTCATCCTGTGAGTAATTAATTCCTTCTCTTGCTTCTCTGTCTATGAAAATAATCTCAGCTGGAAGACTACTTGTCAAGAAGGCTATGGGAGAGATCCTTTCACAGAAAGAATGATGGAAAAAGGAATCTCATGCTGCCGGTGTGTGACTGCCTAGAACAGAACCAGGGTACTCAAGATGCAACCAATAAAGAAAAGAGAGTTTGTGAAGACTGCTAAGCCAGCCTTTGTTTAAGCATACCCCCTTTCTCATTAAAACGTATGTAAGACACTAGATAGTGATTTGGGGTGGTATAGAGTTTTTATCAGAAGGAAACTATGAGGTTTTAATGAAATAGCCAACAACTATGTTTATTTAAAAGGCTTATAATAGGGCTGAATTTTCTGGATCTCTAACATACTCATTTTAAAATTATAATCATTCACTATTGGCATTGGCTACTTTTGCAAAACAATAGTGTAGCAAATGTTAATATATATTTTCTGTTTCGGTTCAAGTATCTGAATAACTATAGTAAGTGAATAAAAGTATATCAGCCAGAATTTGACATTAACATAGCCCATTAAAATATTTTCTTTTTTGTTGTTTATTTGAGATATCATTTGTTTATTTTACTTTTTCCATACAAAGACTCATCATAGGCCAAGCTGGATTTGAAATTTCAATTTTCCTACAACAGCCTCCCATGTGCTGAAATTACAGGCATGTGCTACCATGCTTGACACTAAAGTGATTTCTTTCTTTTATTATAGAGGGCTTGGTTAGACTAAGTGTCAGTTGTACATTTCTGAAACAAAAGGTGTTTAGCAGTGTCCATCAACTCAACCATGACTACCGTGAAATGATAGCTTGGGAACTAAAGGCTCCAGTAACCTGAGCTCTGAACTAAGCTCTGGCTAGGAGTAGGGAAGCAGGGTTATTAACATATTGCAACTAAGGTCACAGAAGGGAATCAAGATCCTTGTGCTTTGACTTGATTATTACTAAATGTTTCCCTTCAGGAACATTACATTCATTTTCAATTTCAGAAAGAAAATTACTTTTTCAATGCTTATAACAAGATGCTACCTAGGTTCATCCCAAACTGGACCTTTGCCAAATGCCTTGAGATACTCTTGACAGATAATTTCCTCTCTCTCCCATCCCTGCACACACCACGCTCTAATTATCTAGTGGGTGGAAAATATAATTTTATGCTAAATGACTTTCTGCTGATGCTATTTGGATTCCCTATAAAAGCTAGTCACTAATTCACAATGGACCTGTATAAAGGTTTTAAATATACGGTGACTACAGAGTTCACAGTATTTGTTTTAAAAATATCATTAGTGACATCTATGTTTAATGTACAGAATGAAATATGTTGGAGAGCTTAGCGGGTGAAAGAAGGTAAGAGAGTCAAGTTTATCCAATTAACAAGTATTTATGGATCAACTCTGATAGAGGCTTGCAACCTTCCCAAAAGAAACAGCATGCTCATTTCTATAATGTAAAATACATGTAATAAATTCTCTATACTACACAATGGGCTTTATAACATCCAGTATTTTAATATTTACATAAATGAAATTATTTGGAGAGGTAAAATTTAAGACTATTTTTTAATATGTTCTTTGTACTGTTGTATATTTGGTACAATCTAAGTCTTTCAGTCTTCTCACAGCATATCACAGATCCATTTTCTTCTGTGGTTAGAACAAGATTCTGAGAACTGTCACTGGATTGTTTAAAGTAACAAATCTTGCATCTTTTCCTGTTCAGGTGTATTTCATGCTATATATAACCCATGTTAGTAGCAAGACACTACATTTGGAAGGTTCCTTTAGGTAGTCAGAGAATAGAGAAAGTTACTACCACTAAAGGGACAGACAAGGGCAAATACAACAGGCTGTATGTTTAGGAAATCTTTTGGACAGTCCTGACAAACAACTCCAAAAGGTTTCTCATGCCTAATGTTGAATTTCGGTATTTTGTTTATTTATTTGTTTCAAACTTTTTCTTTACCCTTTCTTTTTTTTTTCAACTTTTATTAGATATTTTCTTCATTTACATTTCAAGTGTTATCCAGAAAGTTCCCTATATCCTCCCCCCTCCCGGCCCTGCTCCCCTACCCACCCTCTCCTACCCCTTGGCCCCGGCATTCCCCTGTATTGGGGCATATAAAGTCTGCATAACCAAGGGGCCTCTCTTCCCATTGATGGCCAACTAGGCCATCCTCTTCTATGTATGCAGCTAGAGACACGAGCCCAGGGGGTACTAGTTAGTTCATGGTTATTCTTCCACCTATAGGGTTGAAGACCCCTTCAGCTCCTTGGGTACTTTCTCTAGATAGCTACAACTTTTAACAAAATTACTAAGGGCCTTTGGATTATTATACAGAACAACTCAATTTCTTTACCCTTTCTTGCTCTTTCAAATTTCTCTTTATTTTTGTATGTATATATGTATACATATATATAAGTAAATGTAACATTCTATTTCTATATATTGTTACTGGTATATATATTTTCAGGGTTGACCATTTATTTGTATTGGATAGCCAGTTGGTGCGCTCTTCCTTGGGGAAGGCTATTTCTCCCACTTACAGCATTCCTTAATTACTTATAGTCTTTGGGTAGGCTTATGGCCTTGTGGGCTTTTTCTCCTGCACTTTGGCCTGTCTATTATTTTTCTTGATCAGCTCATGTTTAAAACATCATGCTGGTGACTCTTCATGAGTGTAGTTCATGACATTACTAGGAGACAGTCTCACAACTAACCTCCTGATCCTCTGCATCTTACTGTATTCCACACACAGTTCTGTACTGTTCCCTGTTTTGTAGATGTATCCATTGGAACTAGGCATGACAACTCTGCATTTTGATTGGGCTTTCTGTAGCAGTCTCTGTCCAATACCAAGAGGAGATTCCTTGACAAGGAGTAAAGACCACACTACTTATCTGTGGGTATAAGGACAAATGTTTAGAGTGTAATTAGAGATTACACTGGTTTAGTAAAGTGAAAGTTGTAGGCTCTCCTTCAAAATCTGTGAATTTATTATCCCTGTGTAGCTGGCAAGGTTTCCAGTACTAGATATAATTTCCCTCTTGAAGTGGTCTCAAGTCCAATTAGAGAGCGTTGGTTACCACCAAGGCATGTGTACCAATACTGTACCCTTAGGGTTGTCATGCCACGCTAGTCATTTGTCAGACTCTTGATCACTTCTGTCTCTTGGAAGCCTGCCTGGTGCTTTCTGGTACCATGAAAGCTAGTCCTCAGGTCAGGGTCATTCATGTTGATACCAACTTAGGGGCCTCTGCCCCTATGTCAGAAGTTCATGGTGTCTTTATCAATGGAAATTTACCTTCAATGTCCAGAAGACAATCAAAGGCAATAGGGTGTATGTTTTGGAAGTCTCTTTAACAACTCAAAAGAGGGTTTCTCATACCTACAGTTCGATTATTAGGTAGTGTCTCAGTCTTGGAGGAACATTATCAGCAAAGATGATAAAAGTTCATTATATATGTATATTTATACACAGAACTATGTGTATTATAGTTTTTTACAGATAAATAGTTAATAATATAATTCCTTGTAACTTTTTCAGACATATTATTTTACCCTCAGCCTTAGTTATGGGTTCTATTGCTGTGAAGAGATACAATGACCATGGTAACTCTTATAAAGGAAAACATTTAAGTGAGGCTGGCTTATAGATTCAGAGGTTTAGTTCATTATCATCACAGCAGGAAGCACAGCAGCATTCAGACTAGACATGCTGCTGGAAAGGAACCTGACAGTTCTACATCGATCAACAGGCAGCAGGAAGTCGATCAACAGGCAGCAGGAAGTGAACTGGCTTGAGCTTCTGTAGACCTCAAAGCCCACCCCCTACGTGAGTTGTCCAGCCCAAGGCTCAGGCCACTGGGTGAGGTGGGACTACACACACTCCACACCACCACTGGGAGGGTGTCAGCCTGTAAGAAGCAGCAGGACCCCACTCCGTGAGTGGAGATGCACAGTCTGAGGTCCCCATGGACCTGCCAGTGTACAGTTTGTGGGTCCCCAGGCTGCTCAGAGACCAGGAATGGCAGGTTCTCACTCTTGAGCACCGCAGACACTGCTGGATTCCATGGATGAGCTGAGAGTGGAGGTCTGCAGGGTTCCCGTGGGGAGGAGAGAGTCTCTGGCTTGCTCAGGCAGGTGACTTGGTGGTAACTGTGGCTGAGAACTCTGAGAGGCCTCCTGTGTGAGATAAGGCACAGCTCTTTAGAGAAAGATCTGCTCTATTGTTCCCCACAGTGGGTACCAATGAGAAGAGATATTCCATGGTTTTAAGGTGTTTATTGTCATGGCAGAGAGTTGTGATGCGTGATACCATGCCTCACTTTCTCAGGGCAGGCCTGAGATTAAATACCTTCTGCAGAGAGGAGTGTCTGGGAAGAAGAGCTAAAAGGGTAGTAGAGGCAGAGAAAGGCAGAGAGAGGGAGAGACTAGAGAAGTAGAGGCTGGCCATGACCACATGGAGAGAGTTGGTGAGGGAATACGGAGAGAGAAGGATTAAGAGGGCAAGAGAAAGAGGCAAGAACGGGTAAAAAGAAGGAGGAAGGGGTAAGCAGCCCATTTTATAGTGGGCCAAGACTACCTGAATGTTGTCAGGTAACTGGGGAGGAACATATGTGACTATTGCTGTAGAGGTGGAGTCCAGACAGAACACCAGGGTCTTGGAGCATTGCCCTACATGACTGATGGCCACAGAATTATGGAGAGCTGAGGCCTCATGTCAGGAGCCTGGTTTCTAGGAGGGTGGCAGGCAAACACCTTCTGTCCCTTGCAGGAACACCTGCTGGGTCTCCAGGGTTTAAACCTAGCTCAATCAGAAAACACGCTGCTTTTCATGATCCCACACCCCTAATAACATGCTTCCTCCAAAAAAATCATAACTATTGAAACAAAGTCATACCTCCTAACAGTGCCACTCCCTGTGGACAAAGTACTCTAGCACATGAGTCTATGGAAGCCAATCCTATTCAAACTATTATATCCTCCATCCTCCTCCCTCCTTCTGTATTTATCCACTCCCTCTTCCCTTAGGACCCCCCCATGCTTTTCATTTCCCTGATCAGATCACAAGTACTCTGCTATTCACATCTCTATTGCACTCGCCCCCCCTCCATCCTCTACAGAAATAGTCCCCTTTTACTTTGCTGGTTTCTGCAGTTACTCCAGGTTATGTACTCACATCTGAAGATTTGGAGCTAGGAACCTTAGATGAGGGAGACCCTGCAATGTGTGTCTTTCTGGGTCTGGGTTTCTTTACTCAATATGGTCTTTTCTAGATCCATGGCTAGTTGGATATTTGAGACAGGGTCTTGCTATGGAAACTCAGTTGACCTTAAACTCAAAATCTTCCTCCTTTGCTTCCTGAAATGCTAAGATTACAAGCATGTGTTTCAACACTAAATTCAGCCTGTTTCTTTAAAGCACTGAACACCTTAGCTTTTACCTGTCCAGAATCCAGTTTGTACAACACTCTTGAGAAGCTTTGTTTCTACTCTGTAACTTACCTGCTGCTTTGTGAGTAATCAATAGGCACTTGACAACTTGAAACAAGGACCAAGCATTGACTAGGGAGGCCTCCTAAAGGTCTTCACTGGGATGAATTCATGTTGCCCTTTTCCTACTAACCAGAACAAGGCTTTCTCAACGGGTATACCTTATAAACAGGGCAGCTGGATTGTGAGAATGAAATCTGTGTGGTGTCAGGGGTGGGGGGACTCAATACCTTGATGCCAAAGTCATACAATGTCACTTTTGCTGTTTTATACTGACTAAAGCAGATCACAACCAGCTCAGAGAGAGACATAAAAAAAACCTTACTCCCTGGGTGAGTGATAGTGCTACTTCTCCTACTTATAAGGTGGGAGAACTGCTTGGACATAATTGACTGTCAATCATTTCCTGGATGTAGAAAACTAAATGTGGATCTAATCCAATTAAACCAGAATTAAACTGAAGTCTCAAGAAACTGCAAACTATAAAGAATCCTTACAACCAAGTTAAAAATTGGGGTAAAGATCATCTTTCTGTCTGCCTGTCTGTCATTTCTTTGTTTTCTTTTTACTACTTTCTTTCTTTTAGTTGTTGTTGATGTTGTTTTGTTTGTTGTTTAAACTTCTTTTAAAAAGATTTATTTTTATTTTGGTGTGAAACTATTTTGCCTGCATGTATGAGTGTATAAGATGTATGTTCAAGGTCAAGAGAGTACATTGAACAACAAACACTCTTGAAAGCTGAGCCATCTCTCCAACCCCTTGAGTAACTTTTAATATGGTTATTGATATACATTTTTGTGATGAGAGGTCTTAAAATTTTGCCCACTTAGTTTTTGTTTATGTCAGTTGCAGTGGCTCAGCATTATTAGTCAACAGGAAAGTGTAACTTAAAGAAATGTATATCAAACTATACTATATAAATATATAGATATTGTTTTTAACTTAAAATTTTGTATACTGATGTCATGTAGCACTCTAACTATGCTTGACAAGTAACTGAATGCTGCGCAATAACTAGTAAGATTTTGAATGTTCCAATTTTGGGGGATGGTTTTGTGCACTGTATATTCATATACTAATTTCTGTGCCCAGATATCTGGTTAGTCTAAATGCTAGAATTGTCATGATTATTGAATAATCTCCTACATCTGTCTGTGTAAAGAATGTTATTCAACTATCTCTGATTAGTTATTTAAATAAAAAAACCAACAACTGATAAAAATATGACTGGACAGAGAATGTAGGACTTCTGATTCCAAAGGAGGACCCAAAAGGGGGAGGTGGGAAGGAGGTGGCCATAAGGCAGAGGGTCCAGGAGGGGCCATGTTGAGCAGATCACCAAGAAATTCTCCAAGAGTACACACAAGAAGCAGAATAAGCCAAGGCACAACTCAGAGTCAAATAACATGGGTCTTGTAGCTGGTAAGTAGATAGCTTAGAGGGTTAGAATAGATAAATACTTGCCCAGCCATAGTGCTTATACATTATTAATAAACTTAATGGGTTTTTATGTCAATTATGTAGGAGCTAGAATGGGAACAGATAAGGTTATCATATTTAAATTAATACATGCATTCCAAATATATACACAAAAAGAAATGGTAACTGATTGGTCCAACTCAACATCTACCTCATCAATGAACTGCTGGACTGAATGAAGGAATTGGTCCTACAGATCCAAAACTACAGGATCTCCATGATACAGGGCAACAACAAGATATCCAAGAAAAGTCCCAGGGAGGGTACAGGATAGCTAGAGTAGCAGAAGCCTCACACCAGACCAAGTGATTGCACTGAGCATTTGCAGGCAAAGTGTGAACAAAAGGGCATGCTGTGAAGCAAACTGTGACACACTACAGCTTCCAAAGTGAGATATCTTTTTTCTCTGTTGTGGCCTATGCTGCAGGAGTAGAGGGCAGGTAGGAGGGGAGGGAAAGGGAAAATGAGTATGATTGAGGTGCAGATGTGAAATTTACAAAGAACCAAAAGAAGTTTTAGAGACAAAAAAGAAAAAAATGACAAATGTCAAAGGTGACAGATATTGCAGCTGCCATAATCTGATTACTATCCCTTGTACACAGACATGTACTGACTGTCAATAAACACATACAACTACTAAGTGCCAATTAAAAATAAAAATATATTGTAAGTAATTTATTTTAATCTATGTGCAGATCACATGGCTGCTGTCTGTATGTGCAATATTTGCATGCAAAAGGGGCTTTGGATTTCCTGGAATTAAGAGTTAAAGGCAGTTATAAACCATCCACTGTATGTGCTAGAAACTATCCTCTACTAAAGGAGACAGTGTTCTCTTCAGCCCCTAAAAACATATTTTAAAAGTTAACAGTGGCTAGGGGAATGGCTCTGTTTGTAAAGCACACATTCTTGATTTGAACCCCAGAACACATATATAAAAATCCAGATACTTGTGGTGGCACGTGCTTGCAATCTCAGCACTAGGAATGGAGACAGATGGATCACTGAAACTCACTGGCCATCTATTTACCTAGCTGGTGAGTTCCAGGCCAGTGACAGCTTTGGAAGAACAACCACGGGTGAGCAGCAGCTAAAGGACACCATCCAAGTTTGTCCTCTGTCCTTCATTCATACCCGCACTCCACACCATGTGCACTTACTTGCATCCAGAGACACATATGCATAACAATGACTAAATTGTTTACATTAAACCATAATGAAATTACACATGCAATGTATCTTACTCATTCTCTTATTCATTTCAATTTAATTCAAACTTTACTTTCTCAATTCCAAGCATTATGATAAGAAGCAATCTAAATATTTCATTTTTAAAAAACTTCTAAGAGCCTTGAACAAATTGATATCAAAACCGAGTTATGCTATTTAAAGAAGGCATAAATGTATAAATATAGCAGTGGCCAAGCTTTGGCAGGAGACAAGGAGGCAGAATAAGTCTCTTGACAATCTTGAAGGTCAAAGTTCACAAGAAATGTGCGGGAGGAACCATGATAGAAGAAGGAAGCCTGTTGCACAGCAGTGTGACAGAACATGGTGGGTGTGAGGGACTCTAAGGAACTTTTTCTTTAAGGGAAAAGGGCAGAGCTGTTTTTAACTGAAAGCCAGGTTAACCAACAGACCAAAGAAAGGGGCTTGATACCAGTCCTGTTCTGCTGCCTGAGGCTTGATATTTGCTCCTGCTCTACTGTTTGAGTCCTGATAGGCCAGCACAAAAAGCTACATCTACATCTTCAAATATATTGGCCTCCCCTTCTTCAGCTGTTTGTATACTGAAATCATTAACTTTTATTTTACATTTAATTATCTTCACACTTCCTTTTTTCTCAGTGCTTTCAGGATCCTTATAGGTAAGTGATAAATGTGATATATATGTATGTATGTATATATATATATATATATATATATATATATATATATATATATATATACACACACACACACATTTATCATATCTACTAAGCCATGCTCTGTACTTGATGTGGACATATTGAAATTTTCAAATATATCATTGTTTGCTCTGGTTGTTTCATAGATTTGGGGTGGAAACGAACCTCCAAATGTCATGTTTATATATTGCAGATTCTCCTTAAAGTCATGTAGTTTTTAATACATTTTTAAAATGAGTTTTGTTGTTTGATATATATCTTTGAGTGTTTATAATTTAAAATAGGACTTGCTTTCATGCCAGATTTCAGTTGAACTCAATTTCCTTGGAAATATATCCTCAGATTTGCTCAGAAGTACTGACACTGCATCCTGAAATCATTTTCTAGCAGAAATTCCTAAAAGACTTGTTGAGTACATTGGCAAGGTGAGATAAGATATGCTTCAAATATGCAGGAAGATGAACCCAGACAGACACTGCCAACACTGTTAAGGATGAGAGTAAAGGCATTTGTTTTACTACCTTAATTTAAATAGTTTGTAAAAATTAAATGTGAGCTACATACATTGTATGTCTTGAAAATAAAAACTACACAAAATAAGACTGAACTAATACTTCTTGGACTAACAGTTCTATAATCCCAGAAAATAGAAATCCTTGAATATAAAATAATAAAACACAGGGGTCACAGAACTAAGTTTTAATACTTGACGTGTCCTGCACCTGTATCTAGTGAGAATAATCTGGATAATTCAAGAGACATAAAGATAACAAAGTTCAATGTGAGTATCCTCTTGTGCATTAAATATGCGAGAGCTTTTCTTATTTAACCATATTGAGGTGAGAAATTTCACTTTCTATTCTATATTGCATGTCAAGGCATATGTTTAATTCCTATCCAGAACTAAGGACACTTAAATAATTTATTTCTGGGTACAGAAGTTTATCTTTAACTCCTATCAGTCCTTCACTATCAATCAGGCCAGTGCCTAACTAAACAGATGTGATTTTTACCAAGCTCTGACAGCCAACAGGCATTGTTGAGCCAAGAATGAAAATTAATTCCATAGACAATGACCTTCTTCTGAAAATGCTTACATAGCCAAGGTTTGCATTCAATCACTGCAGAGATGCATCCACTTGATTTAAGACAAGCCTTTCTATCATTATTTTGCTTGGTTTAGAGCAGGAGCTCATGAGGAAGGTATTTGTCAGATAACAGTGCTGTCTGAATCTGTGCAAATGATGAGGTTTGAAACACTTAGAAGCTTTTTTCCTTCTGCATTCAAAAAGGGGACTAGGTAAGCTCCTATCTCCACTGAGTGGAATATGCTTAGAACATCAGGACCACCATGACTTGCAAATGCATTTCAAGTATTTGGGACTCAGACATGAGTAATAGCCTCTTGGTGTCACCTCCATTCCAGACAACTAATTCTATTACAGTGGCTATGGATTTACTCTTTGACCAAGAGTAATTATGCTCTTTTAATATACAAAATGGCAGAGAATAAGGAATTGGTTAGTCAGGAGAGTGCCTGCTATGCAAAAATGGGAACTTGAGTTCAATTCCTAGCACCCATGTCAAACAGATGGTCAAGGGGTGAGCTTATGACCCTAGTACTGGGGAAGCAGAGGCAAATGGATTCCTGCAGATCCTGGCCAGCCAGCCCACTCTTCGGCAAGGTTCAGGCCAAGTGAGAGGCCCTGGTTCCAAAGACAAGGTGGACATCACCTGAAGAACAATACCTCTGGTATCCTCATGTGAGAGATTAAATGACATTTATGGAGTTTACCCAATGTAATATTTCAAGTTAGTGCTAAAAACAAAATTTAGAATTATATTTCCTGATTTTAAGTTCTGAGTTCTCTCAACTCTTTCCACCTCTCCCTCTCAGCAAAAGTCTTGCTACATTTTTCTTTCTAAATGGCCCTGCATATGTTGTAACTATCAAAGAAAATGATAGAAAATTCTAGAAATTTCAAGCCAGACTTTTCTTTCTCACTTCCAATCACACAGAACTTATCACAATATCACCTTCAGGGAAATTTGTCATTGACTAGAAAGAAGCTGGTTTACAAACAAACAGGTCCTTCTGGCTTTTAGTAGTAATGAAAGCTCTCCATACCAAAGTACATTCAGAATCAACAACTATAGCAGAATATTCTGTGTCTTAAACCTATTTTTAATGAAATAAAAGCCCAAGTGGTATTCAGACAGTCTTCAAAGAAAAATTTCTAACTTTAGCTGAATATAACTACTGAGTTGAGATCTTTTCTCAACCTACAAAAGTAATTAATTCACCACCTGGCTTAGCGCCTCAGAAGGATTAAATAGAAAACATGAAAATTACTTTCAGTGAAGGGGCAATGAGATGAGATCACATGAGAACTTAGTAAAAGACTCTCAAGATCAAAGACAGCACATTGGCCGAAGGTCAGATGTGTCTGCTATATACATCTACTCCAATACTTCAGACAACTGGCATTACCTGCGGAGTATTAAAGAAGCTACCACACCAGGAACATGGCCCCTGTGTCCATTCCCTGTAACTGCTAGGAAGACTTGTATTTGCCCTGTACCTTTAGCTTACTGACCACCAAGAGGTTTTTAGAAGCAAACAGCACTGGCATAAAAGGAAGGATATCACTGGATTATCTAAAAAAAATAAGTATAGACACATGATTCATGTATTGTTCTTTATGATTATATTCTTCACCTCCTCAGACATCCCATAACTCTGTAAGTAAGTATTCTTAAGAAAGGAAGATCCAAATTCTTCTTTAGAGTGAGGGCTGCAAAGCACAGTCATGTTTTCCCCTTCCTTCCAAGGACTCAGAAGACAAGAGAAATGGAATTGGTAATTAAACCTCAGTGTCATGCTCTCTGGGAGCAGATATCACTTGTTAGTTCTATGACCTCGCTCATGATGAAATGTAGAAATGGGTCATGTGAAACCGCTAAACAAAACATGACACACAGCAAACAGCACAACACAGTAGCACTCAACACGCAGCAGCAGCAGCAGCAGCAGCAGCAGTAATAGTAGTCTGGAATCTGGCAAAGTATCTCCCCACTCTAATCACCATGTCTTTGTGGCTCAAAGGGAAAAAAAATGGATGAACATGGCCCTATCAGACAATAACCTGATGCATAAGAGACTACAAAAAGAGAACAGGAAACAATTGAGGGGGTTTTCAGGAGCAATATTTCAGGTCTCTTTGACCAACTATTTTTATCACTGGGTTGGTTGGTGATTTATCACATTCAAAGACAGTCTGGCATACCTAGTATAAAATGCCATCTTATATTGCTTCCTTCAGCCTTTCTCAGCTTCTTACTAAAATGTCTGTGGAAAAGCAACACATTGTCAATATACCAAAAACTGGAACAGCTGCTGTTGTGTGTATTCAATATGAGTCTCAGGAGCAATATGAATTAAGCAGCTTATATGCAGATGTCACACAGTCCACAAGAGCCTAATACATGTACATTGTATCTATGTGTTATTTGTTGATCATGTATAATACACTTAAGGCTGTGTTAGGGTCACAGGGTATGTACAGAGATTAAAGCAAATCCCTGCTTACAAGGAGCAAATGAATAAAGAGATAGTCATTAAAATTATATACACATTATATGTAAAATATATATACATATTAGATAGGATAGATAGATAGATAGATAGATAGATAGATAGATAGATAGATAGGAGGGTGAAGGAAAAATTGGCAGAGAGGATAGGGGCTGTAGTATTTTTTTTAAAGATTTATTTTATTTTATTATATGTAAGTACACTGTAGCTGTCCTCAGACACTCTAGAAGAGGGAGCCAGATCTCGTTACGGATGGTTGTGAGCCACCATGTGGTTGCTGGGATTTGAACTCATCACCTTCGGAAGAGCAGTCAGGTGCTCTCACCCACTGAGCCATCTCACCAGCCCCCGGGGCTGTAGTATTAATCAGTGTGGTCAAGGTAAGTCTCCCCTATGAGGTAATCAACACCCAAAAATGACTTTCAGCATACTGACATTTGACAGAAGCACTTCGAGGAGAGAAAAACCTAAAAGAAATGCTCTAAGGTGAGAAGAAAAAAATAGATAAGATACATCTCTTTCCCTGTCTGTCCAGAGAGAAAAGGAAGGAAGGAAGGAAGGAAGGAAGGAAGGAAGGAAGGAAGGAAGGAAGGAAGGAAGGAAGGAAGGAAGGAAAGAAAGAAAGAAAGAAAGAAAGAAAGAAAGAAAGAAAGAAAGAAAGAAAGAAAGAAAGTCAATTTCTATATTTGAGTGTCGAATACCATTAAGCAGACTGTTTATGGTGCTGGAATTTCTAGAACATGGGGCTTACAAGGAGAACTTTAGGGAGTAACTGGGAACACGAGGTGGTATGCTTGTGAATATTTGGTGCATTTTATACAAGTCTGGCTTTCTGCTTATCCCTTCACTTCAGTTTAAGATATAAGTCCAAACTTGCCATCATGATGTACTCATCAAAACCAAACAAAGTCAGTTACCAAATCTTAAACCTAGAGCCACTGATGCTATAAGATATATAACTCTTTCTTCTTTAAGCGTTAGCTATTATAGCTAGGTTTGTCAGAGTAATGCAAAGGCAGCTAGTGCATGGAGCACAGGGGTTTATTTTAGAAGAGAAGAATTGTAAGAATAGTGACTTTAAGAAAGGTGGGCTGATAATATATCCCAGTGACATAGTATTTGCCTGGGCTGTGTGAATCACCATTGAGGACAAAAGAAAGAATTCAAGAAAAGCCAAACTATGTAAGGTTTAGTGGAAGTAAGGGTAAGTACTGCAGTTGGACATATAAAGAAAGAACTAATCTTAGGTAGAGAAAGTCTTTGCTTGGCAACAGAATGTGTCAACAACAATTGTAAATGTTAGCAGACTTATTTTTTAAGTCCAATTTGAATCAATGCTAAGAGTAGCTATTGATATAAAGAAGAATTGTATGTGATAACAATAGCCCAAATCAGAAAGTGGCCCTACTGGCTCCTTTTATAGAGTCACTAAAATGCTGGGGTATAATCATCAGTCATTATTTCCCAGCAAGGAATGGGCTCAGCTAGATATAAACACTGTTGAGTGGACCAGCAGCCTGACAGGAAAAAACAAAACAAAACAAAACAAAACAAAACAAAACAAAAAATAAAACCAGTTTCATGAGGTTGAAACTGAGATACTAACAGGAAAAAAATTGGAATAGGAATAAAGACACATGTGAGTAGTTATAACACACATGAAACACTTTACAGCAAGTTTGCTGTTGTTGTTGTTATCTAATCTTCATTGTTCCTAAAGGGTTAACACTTTGATTTCTTTCTTTTTTTTAAGACTTATTTTATGATGCATATACTGTAGCTGTCTTCAGACACACCAGAAGAGGGCATTACAGATGGTTGTGAGCCACCATGTAGTTGCTGGAAATTGAACTCAGGACTTATAGAAAAGCAGACAGTGTTCTTAACCATGGAGACATCTCTCCAGCCCAACACTTTGATTTCTTTCTCTTTTTTAAGCATCTTTTGTAAGCTGAAGATTAAAATTCACAGACGTTAAGGAAAGAATAACTTCTAGTCTACATATGCTTGGGGCAAATCAGCTTGCTTCCCCCTCTATCTCAATACCTCACAGTCTGCAGTGCTCCCATGAGACCTGCTGCAGCAGGGCTACAGGTAGAATAGCTGCCCAAATGACCATAGAAGCCAGGATGTGCCAGGTTACCAACAGAACAGGGAACTCCTCCCTAATATGCTTGATAGCCCTTTTCCTTCTGTTCTGGCACCATTGTGGGGGCATATCAGCCTGTCTCCCCCTCTCTCTCAATACCACACAATCTGCAGGATTCCCAAGAGATCTGCTGCAGCTAGAGCCACAGATCTCCAAGCACATCTGAAGCAACCCACAGGCTACACACAGAGTCAGCCAGGCCAGCTAATAGATAACCAGATGATGAGAGACAAGTGCAAGATCATAAGCAACAGAAGCCAATATACTTTGACAACATCAGAACCCAGCATTCACACCACAGCAAGCCATGAATACCCTAATACACACAAAAGCATGATGCTGACCTAAAATCCTATTTTAGATGATAGAGACCAGTAAGGAGGATAAATAACTCACTTAAAGAAACACAGGAAAAGACAGGTCAACAGGTAGAAGCCCTTAAAAAAAAACAAGTAAATCTCTTAAAGAAATACAGGAAAACACAACCAGACAGGTGAAGGAACTGAACAAAGCAGGCCCAGACCTAAAAATGGAAGTAGATACAATTTAAAAAAAAAAAATCACAAATAGAGGCAACCCTGGAAATGGAAAACCTAGAAAAGAGGTCAAGAGCTACAGATGCAAGTATCACCAACAGAATACAAGAAATAGAAGAGACAATCAAAGGTGTAGAAAATGCAATAGAAGATAGTCATACAATGGTCAAATAAAATACAAAACATAAAAACCTCCTAAGCCAAAACACCTAGGAAATTCAGAACACAATGAAAATACCAAACATAAGAATGATAGAAATAAAAGAGAGTGAAGATTCCCAGCTCAGAGGGCCAGAAAACATCTTCAACAAAATTGTAGAAGAAAACTTCTCCAACCTAAAGAAAGCTATGGCCCTAAATGTAAAAAGAAACATATAAACACCAAATAGATTGAACCAGAAAATAAAATCCTCTCATCACATAATAATCAAAACACTAAATGTACAGCACAATGAAAGAATATTAAAATCTGTAAGGGAAAAAAGCCAAGTAACATATAAACTCAGACCTATCAGAATTACACCAGTCTTCTCAACAGAGACTCTAAAAGGTAGAAGATCTTGGACAGATGTCATGCAGACCCTAAAAGAATACAAATGCCAGCACATAACAAAACTAAAGGTAACCAATATATATCCAACCCAACAGAGGGTTGTAGAAGGAAAATTCCAACACAAGGAGAGTATCTACACCAAAGAAAAAAACAAGAAATTAATTATCTTATGAAAAACCCAAAAGGAGACAAACACACACCAATAATTCCACCTCCCACAACAAGCATGACAGGAACTGACAATCATATGTCTTTAATATCTCTCAACATCAATGAATTCAATTCCCCAATAAAAAGACTTAAGCTAACAGAGTGGATACACAAGTATATTCCAGCATTTTGCTCCATACAAGAAACACACCTCAATTACAAAGAGAGATACAACATCAGGGTAAAAGGCTGGAAAAAGTTTTCTAAGCAAATGCATGCAAAAAACAAGATGGAGTTGCCATTCTAATATCCTAAAATAAAATAAAATAAAATAAAATAGACTTTTAACCAAAACTTATCAAACAAGATGGGGAAGAATTTCATATTCATCAAAGGAAAAATCCACCAAGAGAAAGACTCATTTCTGAACATCTATGCCCCAAATGCACAGGCAACCACATTCATAAAAGAAACTTTATTCAAAACATACATCGAAACTCACACAATAATAGGGGGAGAATTCAACACCCCACTCTCAACAATGGACAGGTCATTGAAGCAGAAACTAAACAGTGACACTGTGAAGCTAATAGAAGTTATGAATCAAATGGGTTTAACAGATATATACAGAACATTTCACCCTGAAACAAAAGAATATACTGTCTCAGGACCCCACAGTACCTTCTCCAAAACTGACTATATGACCATTCACAAAACAAACCTTAACAGATACAAGATTTAAATAACCCCATGTATCCTAACAGATCACCACAGACTAAAGCTAGACTACAATAACAACAAAAACAAGAAGCCCACATACCCGAGGAAACTGAACAACTCTCTAATCAATGATAACTTGGTCAGGGAGAAAAGAAGAATTTAAGGACTTTCTAAAATTCAATGAAAATACACAGCATACCCAAACTTATGGGACACAATAAAAGCAGTGCTAAGAGGGAAATACATAGCACTAAATGCCCTCTTAAAGAAAATGAAGAGATCCTACACTAGCAACTTAACAGAACACCTGAAAGCCCTAGAAGAAAAAGAAGCAAACACACCTAAGAATCAAACTTGGAGCAGATATCATTCAATTAGAAACAGAGAACAATGCAAAGAATCAACAAAACCAAAAGCTGGTTCTTTGAGAAAATCAACAAGATAGATAAATCCTTAGCCAAACCAACTAAAGGTCACAGAGACAGTATCCAAATTAACAAAATGAAAAATGAAAAGGGAGACATAACAACAGAAACTGGGGAAAAAAAAAAACAGCAGAACTTATTACAAAAGCCTTTACTCAACAGCACTGGAAATTCTAGATGAAAATAGCTGAAATGGATGCTTTTTAGGCAGATACCATGTACAAAAGTTGAGAGCAGGTAAACTGTCTAAACAGTCTTCTATCCCCTAAGGAAATAGAAGAAATCATTTAAAAACTTCCAACCAAAAATATATATATATATATATATATATCTAGGGCCAAATGGCTTTAGTGCAGAATTCTACCTAACCTTCAAAGAAGACCTAATACCTACACTCCTCAAAATATTCCATATAATAGAACATAAAGAGCATACATAATTCATTCCATGAAGCCACAGTTACTCTGATACCTAAACCACACAGAGACACAACAACAACAAAAAGAGGACTTCAGACAAATTTTGGTAATGAATATCAATGCAAAAATACTCAAAAAAAAATTCTGGCAATGTGAATCCAAGAACACAGCAAAACCATCATTCACAGTGATCAAATAGGCCTCATCCCAAAGATACATATATGGTTCAACATAGGAAACGCCTTCAACATAATACACTATATAAACAAACTTAAAGAAAATAATCACATGTTCTCATTAGATGCTGAAAGAACATTTGACAAAATACAACACCCCTTTTTTTAGAAGTATTGGAAAGATCAGGAATTCAAAGCGCATACCTAAAAATTTAAAAAGCAATATACACCAAACCATCAGCCAATATCAAATTAAAGGGACAATTACTTGAAGTAATCCCACTAAAATCCGGGACAAGACAAGGCTGCTCAATCTCTTCCTATCTATTCAATATAATACTCAAAATTCTAGCTAGAGCAATAAGACAACAAAAGGAGATCAAGGGGATACAAATTGGAAAACAAGAAGTCAAGGTATCACTATTTGCAAATGATATGTTAGCATGCATAAGAGATGCCAAAAAATTCTGCCAGAGAACTTCTAGAGCTGATAAACAAATTCAGCAAAGTGGCTGGATATAAAATTAGCTCAAACAAATCAGTAGCCTTTCTTTATACAAACGATTAAAAAGCTGAGAAAGATATTAGGGAAACAGTACCCTTTACAATAGCCACAAATAGTATAAAATATCTTGGTGTAACTCTTACCAAGCAAGTGAATGTACACATCAAGACCTTCAAATCCCTGAAAAAAAAAATCAAATAGGACCCCAGAAGATGGAAAGATCGCCTATGCTCATGAACTGGTAGATTCCAACACAATTCTTCACAGACAAGGAAAGAGAAATTCTCAATTTCATATGAAAAAAAAAAAACAGAATAGAAAAAACAATCCTTAACAATAAAAGAACTTCTGAGGCAATCAACACCCCTAACCTCAAACTCTACCACAGAGCAATAGTAATTAAAAACTACAAGGTATTGGTACAGAGACAGACAGGTTGATTAATGGGATAGAACTGAATGGAATAGAAATAAACTCACACACCTATAGTCACTTGGTCTTTGATAATGAAGCAAAAACATTGAATGGAAAAAAAAAACATCTTCAATAACTGGTACTGGTCTAACTGGTAGTCTGAATGTAGGAAAATGAAATAGATTCATATTTGTCACCTTGCACAAAGCTTAAGACGAAGTAGATCAAGGACCTCAACATAAAACCAGATGTACTGAATTGAGTAGAAGAGAAAGTGGAGAAGACTTCGAACTAATTGACACAGAAAGAAATTCCCTAAACAGAACTTCAATGGCTCAGGCTCTAAGATCAACAATTAATGAATGAGACTTTGTGAAACTGAAAAGCTTCTATAAGGCAAAAGACATAGTCAATAGGACAAATCAGCAATCTACAGATTGGGAAAAAATCTTTACCAACACCACATCTGATAGACATGGCCCCCAGTTGAAGGAAAGGCCAATCACCCACCTAAGTATTTTAACACAGAATTATTCCTGTCTAAAGGAAATGCAGGATCAAAAAATGGAGCAGAGACTGAACGAAAGGCCATTCAGAGACTGCCCCACCTAGAGATCCATCCCATCCATAGATACCAACCCAGACACTATTGCTGATGACAAGAACTGCTTGCAGACAGAAGCCCAGTAGGGATGTTCTCTGAGAGGTTCTGCAAGAACCTAAGACACTCATAGCCAACCATTAGACTGAACTCGGGACCCTAACGGAAGAGATAGGGATGGACTGAAGGAGCAGAAAGGGATTGCAACCCTGTAGGAAGAACAACAATAACCAGACTCCCTCAGAGCTTCCAGAAACTATACCACCAACCAAAAAGTATACATGGGTGGGTCCATGGCTCCTACTATATATACCAGAGGATTGCCTTATCTGGCATCAATGGGAGGAGAAGCACTTGGTTCTGTGGAGGCTTGTTGCCCCGGTGAAGGGGGATTCTAGAGAGATGAGGCTGGAATGGGAGGGTAGGTGGGGGAGCACCCTCTTAGATGCAAAGGAGAGGGGGAACAGAATGAGAGGTTGCAGAGGGTAGACCAGGAAGGGGAACTATATTTGAAATGTAAATAAATAAAATAATCAATAAAAAAAAGAAGAGAATACCCCAGATTTAACTTCTCGTGATCACATGGAGTTGACTAACAAAGTATACTTACCAGCCCCTAGAAGGAAGGGATTCTTCCACCTCTCATAAAGATTCACCATGCAAGAATTCACAACCTGTTCCCTGACATGTTCATGGTCCTGCAAGCTGTCAGATGCTAGGCATTAGCTGATGTCAGTTCTCCCTCATGTTCTATTTTGTTTTGTTTTGTTTTGTTTTGTTTTGTTTTGTTATTTTGTTTTGCTTTGCTTCTTCTCATCATATCTCACTATATATCCCTGGCTGACCTGGAACTTGCTGTGTAGATGGGACTGCCTCTGCCTCCTTAGGGCCATTGTGTTGTTTCAGCTCTTATTGCCCTTGCTTCTAAGAGCTTTCCTTCTTACCTTGAAAATTAGTTGGTAAAATTAGCTAGGGAGTGTCAGAAGAAGGGAGTATGGGAAGGAGGAAAAGAGATAAACCTCATAAAAGACCATACACACAAAGCTAGAATTAACCTATACAGTGTGATATAGTCATTCTCCTTCCAAGTATAGTCTCTAAAGAAACCTTGCTCAAATGTACAAAGAGATAGGAAGATATTTAAGGAATAATTTTCCATGTTAAAAATCCATAGAATACCAAAGTCTGTCATTAAAACATAGATTAAACAGAAATGAAGGAGAATGAAACAAATCTATTTAGAGTTTTGTATTTCCCTGCAGAAAGTTGAGGAAAAATAAAAATCAAAATTACAGAATGACAGATACACCATGACACTTCTGTTTTGTTTTGGTTTTTTGTTTTTGTTTTTGTTTTTTCGAGACAGGGTTTCTCTGTATAGCCCTGGCTGTCCTGGAACTCGCTTTGTAGACCAGGCTGGCCTCAAACTCGGAAATCCTCCTGCCTCTGCCTCCCAAGTGCTGGGATTAAGGGCGTGCACCACCACGCCCGGCTCACCATGACACTTCTGAACAGTTAATAGTGTCAGTGTGTCTGCATGTGTGCATGTGGGAGTATGACTTTGTGTTCCTTCTTTGAGAATCTTGTCCTTCTTTGTCATTCACTGTCTTCTTTGTTAGGATGTACATATTTTTCTCTAGTCTGGAATGTAGTGAAATTCTTCTGAAAGATGACTTCCTCCCTTGGAGAAATAACCAGGAAGGCCCATCTAACAGATCGTGGAACTTGGCTTTCAGCTCTGTTCTTGTGCATCTCAGCCTTTATATCCTTGCTCAAAACACCCATGCTGTGGCTTGATACAAGAGCTTCGTTTATCTTTAATGATCAAATTTAAACTAGTGTTATAAAACATTTTCTTAACTACTCCTAATTTGAATTAAATTCTACTCCTCTTATTTTTGGGGGTGGGAGCACTCACAATCAAAATGACTTTATGTCTTTTTACATGGTTTTATATGTCTGTTCCCCTACTACACCAGTTCCCTCTGAAAAAGGAATTTTCTTTGTTTCTGAAGTTCTGCTTTACAACCAACACAAGTTTCAAACCCTGGAATAGTCCACCAGCTGTTTGCTCATCTTGGTTTAATAGCTTCTTTTCTTTTTCTCCTAAGGCTGCTGGGTGTCTGTACACCATGATGCCAAAAGTCAATACCTTTATTTCCCAACTGGTTAAAATTACTTTGGGGATGAGTGCTCTAGAGCTAACTAACTTTAAATCAATGTCTTCTCCTTTCTCCATCTTGGCAAACTTCTCCTAACTTCAAACAACTATCAGCTCTTTCTTGAAACAGTCCTCAGCCTATTTATTGTTCTGTAGAGTAAATGTACGGATGCTGTGTGTGTGTGTGCCCAACTGTTTTCAAACTTCTGATATTTTCAGAGATATTTCAATGATAATTAAAAATCTACCAATGGAGCAGATAATGACAGTAAGAATCAGCCTGGTGACAGTGAGTGGGTATTCCTCCGTCACTTTCAGGAATAGAAAACGGTTGGAATTTGATGAGGTAGTACAGGAGCCTCTGAGTGTTTTCTGATAAGCATCCCGAGTTGGATGGAGTGGGAGGAGTGAGGAGACTTCTTGGATAGCTTATATATAATTGAATGAAGCTAAGTAATACTCAAGCCTGAACAAAACTCACTCATATTGTATAATTCTGACATTAACATATTTACAAGTTTCATATTCACATGTTATGTGTGACATGGTATATTAACAACATTTCATATTCACATTACATGT
Organism: Mus minutoides; assembly: GCA_902729485.2. Lineage (NCBI taxonomy): Eukaryota > Metazoa > Chordata > Mammalia > Rodentia > Muridae > Mus > Mus minutoides. The sequence goes on along the minus strand of LR749893.1, from coordinate 926,329 downwards.
GACATGATATATTAATATATTTTACAATGCGAGAACAGAGAGTGTGCTTTGAGCTTTTTTCTGATTCTCTCCATATTTCAAAGATTATTTATGCTCTTACTGAAACACACTCATTAGTAGTTCCTTCAGAGAAATCTGTGAACCATAAAGTGATATGATCTGTTTTGGGAAGCATGACTTATTTTGTCCTTGATTTTGGATAATGCTTTTCTCTTATACTTTAAGAATATTCTCTCTCTGGTGTTGTGTGGCATATATTAACAAATGTCACTTTAACTGACACTCATTTGGCAATAACATGGTTTTTTTTCTTCCTGTTTATATTTCAGAATTTTACTATATGTCTAATTATAAATGCACTGTTGTATATCCATATCATGGTACAAGTGCATTATTAATTGGGCAGTTCAAATCTACTCTGTCTATCTAAATTAATAATCCTTGGTCCCACTGTTGGAACAGCCAGTATAATCTGCAATTATAGGACATTTTCTATTACCTCTTTAAATTCAACCTTTTAAAATTTCCCATGTGTTTTGAGTTGAACCTAGACTGTCCCACTTAGGCTCATATGTTGGACTCCTTGGTCCCCAGATGTTGATGCAAATTTTTGAAGGTTGAGGAATTATTAAAGAATGGATATAATTGGAGGTAGGCTGTTGCTAAGGGCATGCTTTGAGGACTACATTCATGTCCAGTCCGGGCTCCAGCTCTGCTTCCTTATCTAAGGAACAAGATTTCCTTGTTTGTTTGTTGCCTGTCATTTAAGTTTCTGTAGCTGTCCTTGAGTGAAATAGTGCCCAAGTCAACCCTTCCCCATTGTGGTTTAAATTCTAGTTGTCCTTGAGAAAAGCAGCTAGCTGGTTTTCCCAGAAACTTTCCCTCTGCCTCTGATCTCAGTGTGAAGAATAAGCCATACAACAGACTCCTGCTGCCATAGATGGAGCTGCCCATTACGGTCAGTTCACTGCTGAAAGACACCATATCCAATGAACTGTGAGCCAGTATACGCCTTCCCTCCCTGAAGTCACTTCTTCAGCTATTTTGTCACAGCAATAAGAAATGTAACTAATAGACCATGTGATCATTAGATGTAAAGTACAACACAGTATTCTCTTCTCTTTTTCTTAATTTATCTCATAACTTTAATTATCGGTGTGTGTTTTATATAGTGTTCAGAGTAAATTTCTTAAAATTATCTTCCAACTTCTTTGATTTTTTTTTTCTCTTCAGATTGTGTGTAGTGTGTAAAATGCTTTCTGCACAGTAATAAGTACCCAGATTGGATCTTTATCACCCCTCATAAAAAGCCAGGCACCCATTAATGCTTTCAAGATAGGTCTTTTGCTCTAAAACTAAATTTAAATTATCTTGATCACTCTTATGCATAGCCTTTTAGGATTCTCCTCTGTTGCCTGTCATTTAAGTTTCTGTAGCTGTCCTTGAGAGAAATAGTGCCCAAGTCAACCCTTCCCCATTGTGGTTTAAATTCTAATTGTCCTTGAGAAAAGCAGCTAGCTGGTTTTCCCAGAAACTTTCCCTCTGCCTCTCATGCTCTAGCTTAGAGACATTACAATATGAGATCTGAGTTCCTTGATGCCAGAGTCATAATGCTGTTCATCAGAGGAGAATAACCATCACTCTGATCTAGATCTACAGAGGCTTTGAACCCAGTGAGTAATTTGAAGATGTGCCTTGTTCTCCATGGTAACAGACTAATGACATCACTGATGTTTCCTACCTACTTAAATCTACTGAACCAATGAGAAAGAGTGACATGTCCCCAACCATGGAGAAACTAGATTTCTTAATAGCTGGGGAACTATTTTTAATGGGCACACTAAGAAACTCGGAAGTTTGGATTGTCCTTTATTTGACTCGATGAACAATCTGTTCCTTTGATGAAGGCTAAAAATACATACATAGATTATGGCTGTAAGATACAGTATGTGTTAGACAAAGAACCTGGAACTTGCTGATAGCAAAGCAAGCTTGTAACTCATAACAACAACTACCTCTCCTGAACAATATTTGTGAAAAAAAATTAGAAATTTACCCAGGAGTTTTTCCTCTTGTTCCTCAAAAAAAAAGTATTTATATAAATTCAGTTTTAGGGGAGACATAAAAGAGAAAGGGATACTAATAGAGAACAGATTAGTAAATTTTTTGGTCCAAAAAGTCCCCACATTTGATTTTCAGTCAACCACATCACACAATTTGTCTTCAAAGTAGAGATTCTAACATTTGCTGTATCATCAACAGATAAACACTCCTTAAGTAAGGATTAAGATGTCACATAAATATAGCAGAGTGCAGTGTTTCCTAACGCCTTTCAAAGGCTAGCAAAAAGTTAATCCATTTGAAAATAATTGCTTAATTACATGAAAAGACATGAATACCTGACTAAAATAAGATTTCACACCCTGTGGGAGAACTGGCATAGAGCTGTCTCAGGAATTTACAGAGGGAATAAATTGGACCCATAAACTTGGGGCCTCGGGTCACGTTTATCTCCATCTAAGGCTTTTTCCAACTGTAAGGGAAAAAAATTTAGCCTTGTTTTATGAGATGAAAAAGTCATAAAACATACTGCCCTTACACAACCGACTGCCTCAGATTGCTTCTTCTCTTGGCAATTATCGTATAAGCCGCAGGAATTAAATGAATTCAGGGATGCTGTGGGCCACTGTAAAATGCCAGTGTCGGTGTTTGAAATGAAATAGCTGACCACTGTCAGATGGAGACTGGCATTATGAACAGAACTCACATTTTAAAAGGCAGGTCTCTGCCTACCTTTCCATCACCCAGTGTGTGCTGGAAATGAAGGTTTTCAGATTCAGAGTAGCTCATATTTGCTTTTTCTTCTCTTTTGAGCTGCTTTTCCTTTAAACTCATCTTCAAATGTCACCAATAGTTGATTACAGTTTGCCAAATTTGTTCTTTAAACTTCATCTGCTTTAATGTCTCTGAAAATCACATCTGCTTCCTACAATTCACCTTGCAGCTGTCCAGGCAAGATAATACTAGTTAGTCTTAGCCAATAGCCACAAAGGTCCCTTCCTCTTCCATGAGCTACTCATCTAAGGCCTGCACTTCATTTCTATTGTCATTTCTCTACTGAAGACTCCCAACACTAGAGAAGCCCAACCTCCCTCTCGTCTTGAAATTCAAGTTTCTAAAAAGCCCCAATCTTTTTTTTTTTTTAGATATTTTCTTTATTTACATTTCAAAAGTTATCCCCTTTCCTGGTTTCCCCTTCAAAATCTCCTAGCCCCTCCCCTACTCACCAACCCACCCACTTCCTGGTCCTGGCATTCCCCTATGCTGGGGCCTAGAGCCTTCACAGGACCAAGGACATCTCCTCCCATTGGTGACCAACTAGGCCATCCTCAGCTACATATGCAGCTATAGCCATGAGTCCCACCATGTGTCTTCTTTGGTTGTGGTTGAGTCCCAGGGAGCTCTGGGGGTACTAGTTAGTTCATATTGTTGTTCCTTCTATGGGGTTGCAAACCCCTTCAGCTCCTTGGATACTTAAAAAGCCCCAATATTTAAATTCACATTTCTGAAAGCTTTCACTGATGGACTCATCAGCTGAGCCCATGTCCCACCACCCTGAATAAGAACCACCCATCAGCCCTATAGATTACTACGCTAGTGTTAACACTTTGTATAGTGTCCATTGCAACCAGATCTTTCTGCTTCTTGTTATTTCTTGCTATTGTATATTATCTTCTTGTGGTTTTTGATATTTGTCACAGTGGCCTCATAGCTACCTAAATGTTGACAGCTTCTTTTTGACAGCCTGATGCATTCTAAGCCCAAAGAACATGATTCTCTTTTTGTTACCACACCTGTAATTTTATGTCCTTCAAATTCAGTCATTTATTGGCCATTAAGTTACTGCTACATTTTGTTCCCCTCTGACATTGTTGATGTCTATCTTCAAGACCTTTCAAAATTGGCTTCATGTTATGGGCTGAATCTTTTCCCCAGACTCAACAAATTCTTACACTGAGGTCTTAACCTGCAATGTATTTGGAGACAGAGACTTAAAGAATAAATTGAGGTTAAAGAGAGGCATAAAGGCTGGTCCCTAACCCAACAGAATGAATTCCCTACATAAAGAAGAAAAAAAATCAGAAGTCTGTGGATACAGAAGGACAGTATGCAATGCCATAGCAAGAAAGTAAGATATCCATGACCAGGAAGTACATAAGCAAGTGAGGATACTGGCACCTAGGTCTTTAGACATCAGGCTTCAGATCTTCAAGAAAGGAATTTATGTTGTTTAGCTATTCAGCCTGTAGATTTCTCTTAGGGTATCCAGGGCAAACTCATACACCATCACTTCTAGGAAACCTTTCTGAGTGTCTGTTACCTCTACAGAGCCCTTCATTCTTACTTTTGCATTACTGCTATGCCACAGATTGAGGTATCTAATAAACGAGGGTCAAGTATTCATTTATTTTCAGATTTTGAAATGTTTAATTAATATATATCCCCTAGTCTAAACCTGAAACCTATTCAAATTTCATACGTGCTTTACATATGAAAGTGAAAGCATTTTAAACCTAAGTTTTGGATGTGATATCATACTTATACTCAAAGCAGTTCACATCTTTTAAAGACTATTTTATTTTTATTTTACCTGTGTTAGCATTTTGCCTGCATGTATCTGTGTGCATCACTTGTGAACAAAGCCTACGGAGGCCAGAAGAGTATGTCACATCCCTGGAACCAGGGGTACAGGTTAGGAACTGGACTGGACTGGACTGTGAGACAAAAACCACGGTCCTCTATAAGAGGGTAAGTGCTCTTAACCACTAAACCACCTGTCCAGCCCCATATTTAGATTTTTTTAACTTAAGAATGTTCAATCTATGCATTATTTTAAATGATTTTTTGTTTTTAAATAATTTTATTATTGCTAATGTGGTTCAGTAGTGGTATAGAGTTTGGAGGATATTTCCTTACCATTGCTTACTCATAATACATTCTGTAACATGGGAATGAATTCTGGTACAATAGCTGCTAATCTCTAACCACAAAACCTTCAATCCAAAATTTGTCTTGTCTACAAGATGTGCAGGGTTAAAGATGGAGCAAAAACTTAACAGCCAACCAGTGACTTCCCCAACTTGAGGCCCATCCCATGTTTAAGTTTTTGGTTTTTTTAGTTATAATCCAATACTATGTTTATTTTGAGAGACCAGATCTTGGGTTCAAATTCCATCTTAAAGAACCTGATCTAAGCTTGAACTCAAGTCAACTAATAGGCCAATATCTAACACCAGTTTCCAGGTTACCCTGCAACAAATCCTGTGTCTAGCACCAGTTTCCAGATTCTTCCCCAACAAATCAGCACCTCCAGGTTATAAGCCTGCCCCTGACACTTCACTTCTTAACCTCTACCAGTCAGGAGAAAAACAAAAGTTAAGTTTAAGGTTTGGCTTCTAGCACTAGGCAGTAATAGTAAAGGCCGTATCATATGTGTGCCAAGCTAGATACCCCCTTCTTGCCTCTATGAATACTTGCCTAAAACTAGGCTCAGGGATGCCCTCTTCCATTCTGCTGCATTAGACATAGTGTTGTGGCCCAGGCTTGAGCGTAAATAAAGAGACACTAATGTGATTGCATCATAATTGGCTCCTTGGTATTCTTTTGGGGTTCATGGATGCTTCCAGGCACAACAGGTTATATTGTTGTTCAAATTATTCCAGACACAGCCTTTGATTTTGGACATCCTTAAATTTGGTACAGAATTCTCTTCTTTGTCAATGCTAGCAAAGCCTGATTAAGTTCTTTGCAAAATGCATCATCCCGACTCTGATCCACCATACCTCTGCATTCATAATAAGGCTCATGAGTACATTAGACCTACACAGATAATTTAGATAAGCTCTGTATCTTAGGGTCAAGTGATAAGAATCCTTAATGCACCTGAAATTTAATTTCTCCTTAACATTAACTTTGCATACTCAAGCTCCTGAGGTTAGACCATGTATGCACATCACTCTGCTCAGAACACTTGTATCCCTGATTCTAATTCTATATCTCAGAGCTAATCCTAATCTCTGTTCCGTATTTCTGCTTCTTTCTCTGACTATGTGAAACCTGGCTCTCATTCTATGTGATTATTACTTAATATTACTTTCTAAAAAACACATTAAATTGTGTCCAAATCACTATCATACTCTGTGAGAAACAAACTTAATAGACATAGTATAGTATCCAAAACCATTTGTTTTGTTTAATCTCACAGTAGTAAACAAAAGTAATGTTTCACATGCTGAATTTTCCTTTCCTATGTCCTCTGTTCACTTGTAGAAAAGTAAAACACACAACTAACCCTGTCCCCTATTGGAGGCTTCCTTCCATCAAGGTTGCTTTTAAATGCTTTCTTTGAATTTTCTTGCTAGAATATCCATTACATCCTATGTGAATCATATTTTTTGTTGATAAAGACAAGACCACTGCTCAAAAGCAGCTCAATAAATATTCCCTTACTACAGGGATTTCATAGTCATAGACAGTAGGCCAAATATAACCAATAATCCTATTTTAAGTAATATTTTCCAGTAATCAGCAAGTATCTGTTTTTAATTTCAAAAACTACTTACAAAAACACGAATCATTATTGTCCCAACATCCAAAACTTGAAAGGACTAGATTAGAAAGGACAGGATTAGAACTCTAAACTCACATTTGCAGATGGCAGCGTCTGGAGAGAACTAAGAAGTGAGTACCTGCCTGAGAACTCTTCAAACTGACTTCTCTGCTGATTCCTGGCCCCTCCTACTCTCTTCACTTTCATTCACCGTGGGGCATGGTGGATGATCTGAGGGGAATGTACCTGAGTAACAAGTTCAGGTAAGATTAACATATTAAAACTATAGAACCATTTATTGATTGTTTTAGGTATAGAAAATTTTTCAAAGTACATTCTGGACAAAACATCATTAAATTCTACAAACATCTCTATGAAGGGAGTAAATTTCTCCTCTTTTACTAAAGAGACAAAGGAGACCCCAAAAAGTTAACTTAATGAAGAATGACAATTTGATCAGGGATTCACAGTCCTTAAGGATGCCAGATGGTAAAAACAGATTGGATGACAACATCTAGGTGATTAGAAAAGTCTGCAATGAGAAAAATCACAGAAAGCTGGGAAAGATTTTTAAAAGAATAAAACTTTCAGAATAGCAAGATATACAATAAGGAAAAGAGAACAGAAGGATAAGAAAGTAGTTAAAAGAACAGCTGGTAACGAGAGAGAGCAAAGCCCTAACCTGAAACTATCAGACACTGAGCAAAACACCAAGAGGGTAAGGAAGCTGCAGGAGCGGTAAGACCCCAGGCAGCCATTGTAGAGTGAGGACTGTCCACACATGCTTCTTAACCCACAGCCAAGTGCTCATTAGATAGACAGGAAACCTTCTGCTTTACCACAGTGGATTAAGTCAACTGCACATAACTGGTATAATTAGTCATCCTGCTTCTAGTGTGGGCTGTCTAAAATAAAGCCTTGAGAATGTGGGTGGATGTTAATTACTCTTGTTGAACTCATACTCCTCAGTCATTTCTTTGAACATAACCCCTTCTTGTTCCTAACTGGCAATCAGGCCTGCTCTGGTTACCTGAACCTGCTCTGAGTTACTCTGTGTTGCCAGGAATTACTCCCTTTTATTATAAAACAACAGTTTTGACCTGACTCATTCCACTTTGAACAGAGGAATGACTGAAAAACTTATGCAAGTCCCATTGGCCAACAGTCTATGAGTTACAAATGGATAAATAATCCTTTAATGCCAATAAATATCTATATCATGGATATATCAAATCAGATGAGAAACATCAGACAGTTGATCTTATCAATCATGCCTTAGATAACCCTCTCCCATCTGAGACTGGAAAAGAAAGACACATTACAGGCATGCAGACCTGTCTCTAGGTTAGTTGCCATGAGCCTCTTTTGCAAAGCTATTTCCACAAAGGACATTTGCCTGTGTCCCTTGCCTCTGTCTCATTTCATGTGAAGTTTCTTTCACTCATGACATTCAATCTACTTCAAAACACCTCAAAAAGCTTTTCCACCCAGACTGAGCTACATATCTCTGCTCTGTATTCCAAACAACTCCTTGACTACAGCTTATAAAACTTCCATTCAAAACTCCTACAGAACTTTCACCTTGTGCCTGTATGAGCCATCTCCTCCCACATTCAGAACAGCCTCTATCATACAAAGGCCTCTTTAAAACTTTCTTAGCAATTCAGTAACATATACATGTGTGTGGCTGGCTGGCTGGCTGGCTGGCTGGCTGGCTGGCTGGCTGGTTAAAAGATAGATAGGTAGATAGATAGATAGATAGATAGATAGATAGATAGATAGATGATAGATATATAAAATATAGATAGATAGATAGATAGATAGATAGATAGATAGATAGATAGATAATAGATGCATAAAAGATAGATAGATAGATAGATAGATAGATAGATGATAGATATATAAAATATAGATAGATAGATAGATAGATAGATAGATAGATAATAGATGCATAAAAGATCGATAGATAGATAGATAGATAGATAGATAGATAGATAGATAGATAGATGATAGATAGATAGATAGATAGATAGATAGATAGATAGATAGATAGAGTTGCATGATATGTCAGAGCTAACACTGACAATTAAGATTGGAATGGAAATGGAAAATAGTCATATGAAATCAATAGAACTTGTTGAACTATATGTAACAAGATTGACATGTTATTCAAAAGTTCTTATATGGGAAGACAAAACCACTTCCATCTATGTTCCTAGTTCATTGAGCTTACAGCACCAACCTGCTTGGCTCCAGGTTGGGATTATCTGACTGCTTTTATCATTGTTATTTTGCCTTGTGCTTCTTGTTATGATGGTAAGTGCTTAACAAGAATTCAAGAAACAAATGTACTGGAAACAGTGGGGCAGGAAGAGGAGAGGAAAAAAAATAAAAAGTAATAAACTTCCCAATTGGGAATATCTGTTAGTCTTGTTGTCTAAATATCCCACTCATGGCAAATCTCAAGCTACATTCATGATGTCATGAAAATAGAAAGAGATATAACATAAAATACTAATTTATAGGGTATCCACATAACATATATATCCACAAAATTTCTACAGTAAAGATAATAAAATATACAAAAATAAGTATGATTCCATGTGAAATGCTTGTTACTTTGTTTTTAATACAATGTATTAAATCACAAAATGATATCATTTAAGTTTTTCATAATTGCTGAGTTCAACACCCACCTAAAAAAATATCTGGAAACTTAGCAGTTGGTCTCTGTGAGCCAGGATTGTACCAGCTATTTATTACATTTCAAAATTCTAGATACCATGAGATATTTCAGTGGGCTAGGAATCTTATTCAAGTTTTTCTAAGTACATTTATTTTTTGAACCTGAGATACCTATTCTGTAAAAACGTCATTTAAAAGGAGAAAACTATTTGGGTTTCACTTTTTTTATTTTCTTTTTCTGTTTTCTTTTGTTTGCTGTTTTTAGAGAAAGTCTCATTTAGCCCAGGTTGGCTTCAAATTAGTTATATACCGAAAGCTACCTTTGAATTTCCAATCCTCCTTCCTGTACTTCCTAAGAGCCAGGACTGCAAGACTGCATGACCACACCACTTAAAAGATTTAATCTTTGTGTTGACTCCCCCATAGATTGTTCCATTTCGTTCCAAAGTCTTTCTAGGTGTTGCAAATCAACAGCCAGTTTTTTAGACGCCAATGGAGACAACCCAGATCATTAATGTCTGTGTCCACATGAAATCCACATAGCTCTCTCTCTCTCTCTCCCTCCCTCTCTGTCTCTCTCTCTCTGTGTCTCTCTCTCTCTCTGTGTCTCTCTCTCTCTGTCTCTCTCTCTCTCTCTCTCTCTCTGTCTCTCTCTCTCTCTCTCCTTCCATGTGCCACATTTGGACACTGAAGTCCTTTCTCTGAGTGAAGTAGGGGCAAAGAGTCTTCATTCTCTGAAGGTGTACTGAAATCAAGTGGAACCGACAAATCAGTTGGAAAGAAATTGCACATGCTTATTACACTCATGCACACAGTCAGAGAACACTAGTCACACCAGCTTAGTATGACTTTAAAAGTCATGCATATTATTTACTGTGGTGAGGACTGAGAAATCATGGCTGATTTTTTTTTAACTTAATAGGCTTAGAAATACACAATTGCCTAGAACAAAGTCTGTTGAGTGTGCCACCCAACCAACAATAATTCTAAGTGAGTTTCTAGGGGATTGAAATAGAGGACAGTGGTGTGACAAATGTCTGTGAGGTACCCTGACACATTTCACTCTTTCTCTTGTGTTGGGAAGGTAAGGAAAGCTCATGGAAGGAACGAGGAGGAGTCATGTTGTGTCTTTTTTGCTGAGACAGGTAAGTAAATTCACAGAGCCTCACCTCGAGCTTAGGAGGAGAACAAGAAGCAAAACTAAGGTAGAGGGAGTTTCGAATGATCAGAAAGGCTATACATTTCTTTGAGACAAAATTGGTCAGAGCAAAGGAGAGCATATTTTTGGAGTATTATGTTTCAGGGACCAACACAAATGCTTTGTGACCTAGTCTTGGAAGATCTGAATAAACATCTTTTCACTTCAAACAGGTCACTGAAGCCACATCCATGAGTCCACCCAGGTCTGTATTAGTGAACATGGGTGGAAACATGAACATTATACCACCACAACTCCCTCCACAATGATGATAGCTCAGCAAGTCAGGTCTCCTCACTCAGCAACTGTTACTGCTTATAGAACTTGCAGTGGGTGTATGTAGAGCTGGGGGAGGGACACTGTGGAACTTCATGTACCTGATGACTTTTGTTTTATTCCCTGAGTCTTAGCAGCTTCCCTGCACTATGCAGTGTTTCTATCTGGAGGAAACTTCTGAGCAACAACTGCCTTCAGCATCATCTGCCACCTCCCATCAGCACACCACACCAGCCAGCTCAACAACCTTTCCCCAGAAGTACTGGCAGATGAGCACAGGAGCAGATTCCTAACCTCCCTGATTTCCTAACTTTCCTTTCCTTCTTCCTATTCCAATCTCAAGGTAATTAACTTACACCTGATGAACCAGCCTCCCACCCTCTTAGGCTTAAAAACCACCTTACAGAAAAGACAGGCTAGGTCCACTCCCATTTATGATTAAACCTCTCTTTCTCAAAGATTGGGCAATGCCCACCTGTAACCTTAACTACAAATTTTCTGTACTGGCTATTCTGGGAAATGGCAATCATGTCTTTGTTTCAAAAAGTTATAACTGTATCGCAGCCTTTCCTTTGTTTGAAAAGGTTGTTATGACAACCTATTGTGATGACTATCTTATGACCACCTGGCAATCATGTCTTTATTACAGAATGTCATTGTGACTAACTTGTTATGGTTCCATTCTGTTCCTTAAACTCCACCTATTTTGACACCAAATCCTGCGTTTGGAAACTCTCTCCCCCTGAACTATAAAAACCATGTCTTCCTCGTGTCCAATGCTGACCTCTCAAACCCCGTAAGGGGAGACAGCCCACAGACACAATTTAAAAGGCTTGCTTTAGTTAATTGTTTGCTTTAATTAATTTGGCCATGATGATTTTGTTCAGTGGTCCTTCCTATGCCTCGTCATGTCCTTCCCTAGACATAAAAGGGATTCAACCATTACCTTGGAAGGAATTACTATAATAATAAGGTAGAGTATCAATTTTTTAAAAAACAATAAATTGTTTTCTATTTAAAACATTCTCCCTTGCCAGTGATGCCTTTGAAACCCTCCTAGAAGTAAAAAGAAAAAAAAGCAAAAATAGGTCCTGTATGAATTTTATTCTACTTCTCCATTCCTCTTCTTCTTTAGCAAAAAGAGTCCTCTTTTCTTTGTAGTAGAGGTATGGCTGAGAAAAGATGAGCTTAACAAGAACAGTGTCCAGAGAGCACAGTTTCTCTTTGATGACTGAATTTCCAAGCCACATACTTCTGGTACATGTTGCTCTGGACTGTGTTTTAGAGCTGTGAATAGCTGCATTTCTGTAACCTGTTATGCTATCCTGAGGTACCTGGCCTCTCTCAGTTACTTACCGCTATATAGATTACAGGCCAGACTCCATCCTAACTCTCTCTTTTGGAGAGTTTTCATTCTTTTGAAAGGAAGTAAAGAGAGGTAGCTTGAAAGTTCCTGCTGCCCCTAGGCTTTGTCCTGGTCTCTTAGGTGAATTCATTTCCTCCTTCATTTTCTAAATGTTTCCTCTAGGCAGGGCATTTGTGTGGTCACTGGGGAGACAAAGAGAACTGCCAGTCAGTTGAGTACCATCTATAGTATTGTTAGCTCTTCAGAAATTACAATAATAATAATAACAATGATATCATAATAATAATTTGTACTTAAGCCCAAGATCTCAAAGATAGGACTTATAGGAACAGATCTAAAGACCAAGTAAAAGTCTGACATTAATAATAAAAACAAAAACAAAAAAACAAGAAATAAACAAACAAAAATGAATGAAGGAGAACATCCTAAATAGAAAATGCTCTGAGCAAAAGTACAAACGTGTGACAGAAACCAGAAAAGGAAGAAAGCCCTCCTCAATCACCCAGAAGCTCCAAAGACAAGTAGACAGTGCACGAATTGGGCAAGAAAGGTGGATGGGATCTAGTCACATATTATTGTGGTCATCATTCTAGAGAAATCAGGACCAAGAAATAGAACAAAGGCTAGAGCTAGTCCTTACTTTGTGAACAGGAAAACTAGGTCCAGGTGCTCTCCCCTTCTTCTCTGACAGGTATAAGAATCTATTTTTTGCTCTTCCCTTTGGGCATACTATGGTAGGACAAGACAGGACAAAGTTTCCTCCATCTTCTTGCTGAATCCATTTCAAGTTTAGCTAAAATTTGATCTCCTTAATGAAGAAATCCATGGAAAATTACTCAAATTTATTCTAGGAACCCAAGGTCAAGATGCCCTAGCTAAATTATCTTACCTTCTCGTGCAGAACCCCCTCCAGCTAACAGCTTATCTTAGCTTCTGTTAAACTGTTTACTTCTGTGATGCTCCCACCTACAGCCCCAGAACTTCAGAGCTACAAAACAAGATACCAGGATGTGTTTTTGCCTTCAAAAATCCCTTGGTCTAAATGCTCAGGGCTAAACTTTGAACCTGATTGCCTGAATGTAGTCCCAGCCAGCTGAAAATAAAGACTTTCCCTTGGCTATAAACTGTGTCTGAGTAGTCATCTCTGATGGGCTCCCCATAACAATACAACTCCATCTTGTTGTGGTTGAATTGTTTTCTTTGTACTTCATATGATCAAGTTCTGCCTCAGAGAGAAGCTTTATTTGGAGAGACAGCCTCTGGACAGATAAGTTGAAGTGGGGATATTAGGGTGGATTAATGTGCTTTGTATCCTTCTTAAAGAAGGCCACATGTTAGAGAAACTGGACATCTGAAGGCCAATGGTAGTAGCCTGAGCTAAATCCTTTTATCAAAGTCCTTGAAAGCAAACCTAAGACAGCTCCATTTTAACACTCCAGCCTGCAGAGCTCAAACAGTACATATGGGCACTCATTTGTGGTACTTCTTTTCTTCAGGAAACTCATGGCATCAACTTAAGGATTTCCTTAAGACCCTCTTCATCTTTCCTCTTCTGCCAGTCCCCCCCAAAAGGAAATGTATTTCACATATGTATATTACACATCTTAGAGTTTCATTTCATTTGCCTTCTTTTAACATCAGTGGGTAATTTTATCTCACAAGGTTAGATGTAATGTAGGAAAAACCTCTACAATTTTCAATCCCATAATAATCAAGCTTTATAATCACACACAGAAAAGAGAAGTATAAAAGAAAACCAATGCTGAGCCCTCTTATAAAGCAAGCACAAAAGCAGAAGACAGAATTGGCGGCTCACTATCATTAGCTGAAGCAGCTCAGGCTCCTTTGTAATCTTAGCAGCTATTCCACAGTCTTTTCACTTACAGTGATGAACTGAACTTTTGATAAAAGAAAATATTTGATCTCCTTTTAGCCAAAAGTCTTCCCTTCGTAAATCCATTTAATATTCCAGAAGGATTTTCTTCCCTTTGAAGAAACATAAATTTGACATTCTAAAGGCATTCCTGTTTTAAAGCCTACTAAAAGATCTTTGGAGAGTACCTGGCAAAGTACTGACTTACCCCTGTGGCTCAAAAGTTCAGTTATGACAGGCATTCTGCTCAGAATAGCATTTCTACCTTTTAACCTTCATCTAATTAATGTCCATTTCTTTCTCCCTGTGATGGAGTTCAAGCCCTTGAAATATGCTTGTGAATAAACTGAAAGGCACTGAAGAGGTGGCCCAGCAGGTAAAAGTACTTGCTGTGCAAGCCTTACAGCCTGAGTTCAATTCCAGAAACCCACAGTGAAGGGAAAACCAACTTCCAAAAGTTGTTCTCTGACTTCCACCTGTGCATCACAACACACAGGCAGCAGTATGCACATGTTTATGCACACACACACACAGAGGGGAGGGGATTGTAAAGTGGCAGAAGGCATAGAGTTGTGCTTCTTTTTCTCTGTTTTTAGGTTTTAAATATTGCACCCGTAAATAGATAGATAGATAGATAGATAGATAGATAGATAGATAGATAGATAGATAGATAGATCTACTAGTTTTCCAAATAGAAAGCAGAGGCAAATGGCTTTCATTCTCTCAGAAGCTAAATGTCTACCCAGCACATATACCTCTTTTACCATGAGGATTTTTTGAACCACATGACATAGACTCCCTCATTTAGAAAACCAGTGTCATAAAAACATAAGGTGAAAAGATTATCTCTGTGCAGAAGATAGGAGCTCTCTTTTAAAAAAAAAAACTATTTATAGTGTTTATAGAGCTGATAGCTATTCTTTCTTGTGGGTGAAAAAGACCATTGAAACATGATTCAAAGGAACAACTTCAAACTGACTCCATCTGGCAAAATAACACAGAGTTATGCTCACTCCATTTATGGAATTGTTCTCACATGAGAAACAGCGATATCCATATGAATAAGGCCTGAGGTTGATGAAGATGGCATTTTATAATGTGGTTGCAAACAAGTAAAGGGTGGAAGAGCCATGAGTGTCCTGGGAGGTAAGGAAACTGATTGCATACCTAACTGAAAGGGAATAAACAGCAAGAGTATGCAGGACAAAACCAGGAAACAGCCAGGAGGAAGAATAGAGAACCTCCAGCAGTCCAACAGCAAGAAGGAAGGGGTTACTTATCTGGGCATCACCCCAACTCCAACTGCCACCCATCATCACTCAAGCCTGCTCACAATGGAAGAGATAATATTCCCTAGAGAAAGTGAGAGGTATTAAGAGAAGAAACTTCTGAAATGGATGCTCAGTTTCGTAAACTCAAAGAATAAACTAGTAACCATCCTCTATAATTAAGCACATAGAACAGGAAAGAGTAAATATCATGTGTATTTTCAAAGATGAAATGTGTAGTTAGGAGACAGAGGCAGGTGGATCTCTGTGAGTTTGGAGACAGCCTGGTCTACAAGGTGAGTTTCAGGACAGCCAAGGCCACAAGAGAAATCTTATCTTGAAGAAAAAGAAAGAAGAAAGAAGAAAGAGAGAAAGAAAGAAAGAAAGAAAGAAAGAAAGAAAGAAAGAAAGAAAGAAAGAAAGAAAGAAAGAAAGAAAAGAAAGAAAAGAAAAGAAAAGAGAGAGAGGCAGAAGGAGAAGAAGGAGAGGAAAAGAAGAGGAGACAGAGTGCAAAATTCACATTTCACCTAAGACTTCATGTGAAAGACATAGCAAACGTTTAAAAGCCCAACTAGTGACAAAGAAACAAAGAAAACTTGATACAAATACATTATAGAATATTAGCCAGAATGAAATTGAGTGCTTTTTGAAATGCATCATATTACATGAAATAAGTCAGATCTGGAAAGAGAAGTACCACATAATCTCACACATGTGTAGGGGCAAGCACAACAGCTGTCCTGAGAAGCCGGGCTTGATCAAGGAAAACCGACTTACAATTAGATAGGAGTTGGAAGTTTCTGTGTTATTGCCCAATACAACTACACAAAATGATAATTTGCCTTATATCTCATTAAACTAGAAGGAGAAGTCAGGTTTTGATGGAATATGGTAACAAAATATGTGAAAGAGAACAACGGAAAGGGAGAAAGAGCTGGAGCTGCAGCTCAGCAGAGAGCACTGCCTAGCACATGCAAGGCCTTGGATTCAGCCCCAGCTCCACACATACATAGACACGCATGCACCAACATATTCTCTCTCTCTCTCTCTCTCTCTCTCTCTCTCTCTCTCTCTCTCTCTCTCTCACACACACACACACACACACACACACACACACACACACACACACACACATGAACAGATTAGTTTGGGTGGTAGTTTCAGAGATTTTAGTCCTTGGCATTTGGCTCTATTGTTTCTGGGCCTGGGAGGCAATGTATAGCCTAGTACACTGTCAGTTCATGGGGCTAAGAAGCAGAAAAGAGGAGACAGAGGCAGGGGTAAAATGTTCTTTCTCCCAGCAGACGTTTCTACCATCTCCCCATGGCCATGGAGGACTGATGCCATCAATCCATCAATCCCTGGGTGAAGTTAGAATCCCAATCATCTCTGAACACTGTGCATTAAGGATCAAACTTTTCACTACATGAGCATTCGGGGCTATTTCAGATAGAAAGCTATAACTAACATGTTCTCTTGAAATATGAATAATGGAGGAAAGAGATATTTTTAACCTGAACTATACATCAAACAGATCCACATAGGCACATATAACAGTTCTACAAAAATAAATGCAATGTTTTGTTTTTCATCTACCAATTTTAAAATGTGACTTAAATATTGCTTGTTAAACCTCCAGTTATTTTAACCTTTTCATATGCTCAAAACACAGCTATCTACTGAACTCTACAAATTATCATGAACATATTAAAAACTGTCTATAAATACTTTAGAAGATTTATTCTCTAAAAACAAGATAAAAAGCAGGTAGATATACATGGACTCTAAGAACGATACTTCAGGGCCATCCGGATGGCTCATCCTGTAAAGGCTCTAATTATTAACCTAAGCTCTGAGTCCTATGTGGTAGAAGGAGCAAGCTGTCTCCCTTGGGTTGTCTTCTGAGTTCCACGTGTGTGTCATGGCCCAGAACTCACATACACACAAAAATATGTAAATAACAGGATTCAGAGAGATGGCTCAATGAATAAAAGCATTGGCTGCATTTGAAAGAACCCAAGTTCAGTTCTCAGCTCCCACATAGCAGCTCTCAACTGTCTGTGATGCCAGTTAAGGTACCTAGAACAGCTCTTGACCTCCAGAGACACCAGGCACACACATAGTACCCATGCAAATAGACAAGCAAAAACACTTAAGCACACAAAATAAAATAAAAAGCTAAATTTTTAGGTGTGTTTTTAATCCCCTAGGAAGGACTATTTCACAGCAGACTTTATGATGTTCTGGCCTTTATACACATCTGTGCATATATAAATACATATATGTGTGCATAACAAGAATAAAAGGAAAGAGGCTATCAACTTGAGAGTTGGGCCAATGACGCAGAAGCTTCTGGATAAGTCAGGGATTCTGCTGACACAGAGTCCCGTGGTGTTTTGATGAGGCAAGACCTGTGGGAAGACACATGATGTTTGGAGAAGTATAAATAGGACTCAACAGACAGTGATGGGTGCTTGCATAGGTAGCTTTGCAACACTTCACTGGTCTCGCATCTTCAAGATCTTCTCTTCATAGAGAGAGGCATGGCAATGAACTTCTCCTAGCATCCTGGCTGGTTCTTGTTGCTCCTGCTGACTTGTGATGATTAAGCATAGAGGTCTGGAGGTTTCTGCCAGATTGTGCCACTGCTGCTGATTTGTGTTTGGTATCCTGACAAACAGATTGGAGTTGCCTCAGTGACTACTTCTACAACCCCTTGTCCTATTTACCATCTTTTCTCCCCTACCTTTGGACAGTAGGCTAAAAGAGGCGGGGGTGGGGGCTGTCAAAGCATTTGAAAACTTTTAGTAAAAGTAGGTTTTGAAAAATCTAAGGACAAAGAAGGGATTCTAAGTAGGGTAGCTGAGAGGATCTGGAGGGAGGACAGAAAGTGATGTAATTCTGTTTCATTAAAAAGTAAATTCTGAGAGAAAAGTTTATAATTAATACTGAAACATTTGATATTTATAAAAACTAAACTGTAGAATATAGTAATTTTGATTCTAAAAGTGTACTAAATAAACAAATCTGTTCAACGGATATTTGACACTATCTCTCTTCTAAATCCTGGGACTACAAAACTAAATGAGTCATAACCTCTACCTTGTACTCTTTTTGAATCTAGAAACCTGGTAATAAATAACTGTGATGTCACATGGGGAGGCAATGACAGAATTGTGTACAAGATGCAGAAATGGGAGACAGACCTGGAAAGAGACAGCTTTCAAGGATTTGACTTTGAAGGATTAAAAGTGACTCAGAGGACAAAAATTTGCTAACCGGAAAAATAAATAACAAATCTTGAAATATTAAGAAATATGGAAAGACAAAAAAATCGAGAAACTTATTATTGCCAGACTGTCATAACTTAGATGTGGCTACATAACTAGTGGCTATAGCTACAGCTTTGCAGGACATAAGCGAAGCAGGGTACACATTCCTCATTCCAGGAAACTGACATGGGAAAATAGCTATGTAATTGAAACCATACTACAGAACATAACCAGACACCATCTTTATTTTTTGAAAAAGCAAACACTGAAAAAGAAAAACATGATAGGAAAAAATAAACTCAAAATTACAGATCAGCATCATTTCTCCACCTCTCCATCCTAAGAACCAAGAGCTCCCAGTCAAAAGCCCAGAGAAATGTAGTGAATCTGTACAGTATGTAGGACCACCATCCAATTTCATAACATCCTTATCAATGGGCAACTAGCATTCATTTCTTAATATCCTCAACAGTTTCAGAGCTAGGGACTTGGCTCACTTGTAAAGCATTTACTAAGTAAGCACAAGTCCTTAAAGTTCGTTCTCAGTGCCAAAAGTAGAAATTTAAGTTACACTGCATTTTTAAGAAATTATATCATCTCCAGAAGAGAGCCGATCTAAGTCAGAGAGAGAGAGAGAGAGAGTGAGAGAGAGAAGAAAGGAAGAAAGGAAGGAAGGAAGGAAGGAAGGAAGGAAGGAAGGAAGGAAGGAAGAAAGAAAGAAAGAAAGAAAGAAAGAAAGAAAGAAAGAAAGAAAGGAGGGAAGGAAGAAAAGAAAAGAAAAGAAAAGAAAAGAAAAGAAAAGAAAAGAAAAGAAAAGAAAGCAGCATTGTGTGACATGTGCTATGAGTGAGTAGAAACATTGACCTTTTTACCTTTGACCATGGTCAACTAATGCATGGCACTACCCTAGTCATAGTTAGTGGTCCAAAGCTGGACCTAAATAATGACACCAAACTGAAGAAACGCAACTACCCCATGACTAAGGAAACCCACTATTTTTCTCTATTTCTCTCCCTGGAACTTGAGAACAATACAACTTATTAATTGGTCAAAGTTAATGATCCTACAAGAAGAACTAACCAAAGGGTGATATATTCAAGCTAGATGGTAAATAAGCAGGAGGGGACAGGAAATCATAATCTTCAATGCCATCATTGAATTCCTGGATTACCCAATGCTGAAGAGTGAAACCTAATTCATGGTGCCTAGGAATCATCATGTCTCAGGCAAGAAAGCATACAGGTAGAAATTTCCATAGGTAATAAAAAATAGCATAGTAGAGATGAATGTAGATATGAGAAACAAAGAGGAGGTTGTGCTCAGTAAAAGCCAAAGAGAGCCTCAGGGTCTTTTCCTTAGTTTTCAGAATGGAGAGGGTTCCATGGCTAGTCTATAAATGCATTTTATTGTACTATACTGACATTTACTAAGTGTTTCATCTTATAGCCTAATAATTATAAAAAGTCATATAATTATAAAAAGTAAAATATTTTTTAAATGTAAGTGCTGACAAGCATCTCAGAAATTTGATATGAATTAAGCACAAATTAGTATGGTTTGTGTTATACTGTTACTCCTTTGCAAGCGATTGAGCCAAGATCTAAGCATCACTTTCTCACTGACCCCCTATTCCTATCATCATTTATTTTGTTTCAGAAAAGCTTTGATGGACATTTTGAGTGACCATGACCGGATCCTTTGAAAACATAGCCAAAATGGTAAGTTTTCATAAAGACAATCAGCCTTGTAATTATAGCTCAGAAAACTGTATCTTTAATACAATGGACCTTCTCATTGTTAAATCTTCAGTTGTGTTATAAATCTACTTGGTTTGGGTTTTGTGTTACTTAAAAGAGATTCATAAATGTATAATTGGTGAGATCATTTATTGCCTGGAAACACTATGGCTAGCCAGCTTACTTCTCCACCCAATAATTTGTTAAGTGTACTCTTACAAGCAAATTTCTCACTACATATTAATGTGCTGAACAGTTCTCATAGCTTCTCAAGGCCAGAGACTTAGAAAGAGATAACTTGAAAATGAAAACCATGTTGAAGCAGTTGAGATTTCAAGAATAACATTTAATATATATTAATACATAATATAAAATATAAAATATAATAAATATTATAATATGTGTATAACATACATATTATATAGGATATATGATATATAACTAATATATGTTATATTATATATGATATATTAAATATTCTTCCAACTTAATTGAACTTCATTTAATTTGTGTTGATGGATATAGAAACAGTCTCCCATATTTCATCTTGGCAAAGTAGAGATAGATGTGAAAGTGTCATGTGCATTCATTATTGAAACTGAATCACCTTCTCTGCAGAGCAAAGGCTACTTCTTCTATTAGCAATATTTTGACTATCTTTACGCCAGAATCTTCATTTTGACAGTCATGCAGCTGTGCAATTTTGCAGATTCCTGAGCTAAACTCCAGAGGCTGAGCATCCATGCCAGCTGTCTTTCAATTTCTCATCAACTCTCTTGGTGTTTTGTCAGCTGAAAGCTTTTGCAAAGTTTCCCAGGCCTGAATTCATTAGATAAGGGAAATGGGTCATCTAAATCTTAGCCAGACTCAACTGCAGTAGACACTCCTTACTGCAAATTCCCTTCAAGAATGAACTAGAAATAGACCCCAAGGGTTTGGGGCACTGTTGATATTTGATGATACCTTCACAGCAGCAGCTGCTGAAGCTGTGTGTGCCTCAATAAAAATTTCTGTTTTAAATTCTTTTTTCCTTCACATTTGCTGTAGAAAATTGGATCCCAACAGCTTCAACCATACGGCAAGAAGGTGACTTCACGATCCGGTGGGAGAGCAGATGAGAGACAAGAGGCTTGTCACCAAGGCACCTTTAAAAAATGGCTATTAGAAGGAGAAAAATCTATCTTATTTTTAAATAGTTCTCTGGCATCCAAAAGCAGATAAAAGACAGATTGCCAGGATCATTAAGGAAGCTGAAAAACAAAGCATAGAGCAACAAAGGGAGACAGTGATTCCTCTGAGAGAGAAACGGCCTGATTATCACAAGCTGTTGCAACTCAGCTGTATTTTGGAACCCTGTGCTTCTCAGATCTGTGGAGACCCAGCCCTGCCCACAGCTCGTTATTAGACAGAAATACTTAGTGTCTGCACTTTAACTGAAAGGGGGAAAACACAAATGACATAAAAAATAAGAAAAACACAAATGAGTATTTCATCTTAAAAAGATGAAAATCGGAATCAGCCTTGCCTGCTGGAAAGTAATTCCCAAGACAGTGACAGAGAAACTATAGAGTCTAGCTACTAGAGAGAAGTAGAAATGTCATCAACTGAACTTCAGATTATGTAAATAAACTTGTATTTGCTTATTGTCAGCTGCTTTTCTACTAAACTCTTACAGCAGTGACACAAACCATGTCCTTGAGAGTCAGCGTGAGTCATTCCACAGTCAACTCACAATTTCCTGTAAGACCTGAGGCGTGGTGTTCATACTTACTGACCTAGGTGCCTTATGAGAAAAATGTGGATAATGTTCTATTTACCATGCTGCTACTGGAGTCGAGTGAGGTAATATGTGCATCAAGTACCAGGAATACAATATGTGAACAATGAGTGCGAACAATTAATTTCCAGTGGGTGTCATGGTATAATGATTGTACATGCATTGTGCACCTTGAATTGATAGCTCAGCACAATGACTAAGCCCAGTCTTCAGAAATGCTCAGAAATGGGAGTGACTATTGGAGCTCAATTTCTTTATAGTACTTTGACATTGGGGATGGGAGGCAGAAAGCATCTACTATGTAACTAGATCTTTACAAGGGAACTCCTAAGTTACTTGACACTGTTGTCCCATGGTGCTTTTTCCAGTGACAGAAACAGTCTACTCCTCATTCGTGTGACTTACTGAGAGATGAAATGTAGCTACTGTAACTAACTAAATTCCTTAGCTTTATTTTCTTTAAATCTCCCATTTTCATAGCCAGTTGTCTCTAATGCTGCCAAATTTAATAGCATATTATCTCTATACTGATTGATACTTTCACTAGACGATCTAGACAATATAAAAGAAAAATAAAATAAAGTCAATAAAGGTTCAGTATAGAGTCTAGAGCAATGGCTTGGTGACTAAAAGTAGACTGAAAGACTCATCTAATAAAAACTTCAAGTTTTGAGGAAATAAATTAAAGAAGATATCAGAAGATGGAAAGATCTCCCAGCTCACAGTCATCCTACCAAGGGCAATCTACAGACCCAATGCAATCCCTATCAAAATTCCAACATAAGTCTTCACAGATGTTGAGAAAACAGTTCTTAGCTTCATATGGGAATAAAAAAACTGGGATAGCTAAAACAATACTGAATAATAAAATAACTGCTGGAGGTATCACCAACCCTCATTTCAAGTTGTACGACAGAGCTATAGTTATTTTTTTAAAACACATGGTATTTATGTAAAAAAAATTGATGTTGATCAATTAAATAAAATTGAAGAACCAGACATAATTCCACACACCTCTGAAAACATGACTTCTTTTATAAAAATGCCAGAAGTACACACTGGAAAAAATATATCTTCAACAAATGATGCTGGTCAAACTGGATGTCTGCATGTAGAAAAATCCAAATAGATATATATTTATCACTATATTAAACTCAAGTCCAAATGTTTTCAAAACTTCAACATAGAACCACATATTCAGTACTTGATAGAAGAAAAAGTAGGGAATATCCTTAAAGTAGATTGGTATAAGAGAGGACTTTCTGAAAAAACACTGTTAGTATAGGTACTATAATCAATAATTAATAAATGGGACCTCATTGCATTCTTGGGCATATAGCCAAAGGATAATTTATCCCACTACAAAAATGAACAATCGTGTTCATTTTTACTTTATTCATAATAGCAAAAAAAATTCCAAAACAACCTAGATATTCTCCAACAGAAGCATAGATAAAGAAAATGTGGTACATTTATACAATGGTGCATTACTCCATTTTTTAAAAATAATGGCATCATGAAATTTTTAGGTAAATGAACCAGAAAAAATCATTCTAAGTAAAGTAACCCAGAAAAACAAATATGGTATGTATTCATTTATATGTAGATACTATCCATTGACTAATTGATAACCAATATACAATCCATATAGCCAGAGAGTTTAGGTATAGAGGAAGGGACTTGATGGGACACATGGATCTCCCTGGGAGAGAAAAAGAGAATAGAATAGAATAGAATAGAATAGAATAGAATAGAATAGAATAGACAGATGGACTGGAGGCAACAGGATACAGGAATGGAATAATCAAATGAGTGAGAGAGGAGATGAGGTTGTGGAAGGGAGTGTGGGGAGAGATAGCTGGAATTGAGGGGTACTCAAGAGGGTGGTATGGAAACCTAGTGCAGAAGAAACACACTAAAATACATGAAGCTGAGCCTAATGAAATGAGAAAGATGGATCCATCTCTTGTCACCAAAGGAAGCTTCCAGTTCCAGGACTGAGTGACATACAATTGAGTTGTTGATCAAAGGTGTCCCATGGAAACCCCCAAACAACCCAGGCTGTTGCCAAGACAATACAGGTTGCTTTCCACAAATTGACAACAAGGCCCCATTGCTGAAGACCACACCCACACAACTCATTAAACATCGAGAAGTTCAGCTGGTACCTACATAGAACTTTCACCCCTATATTCTAGTGTGTTTGGTGTGGAAAGATACTCTACAGGGTACCAAAAAAGAAATGTAGACACCAAACCAGCCACAAAACCTTTGATCTGCAATGCTATCCTGTATGCAAAATATGCTAGGGCAATGGTAGCACAATGCTTGTAAGGAAGTAACCAACCAATATCGGATTTGACTTAAGGCCCACTTTAAGAAGTGTAACCCATACCCCACACTGCTTGTGTGACCAACAACCAGAGACTAGATAGCCCAGAGACCTAGAGTAAAACCAAATACCACCGGTATACAAAGAAATGTATGTAGTAATAAAATGGATCCTGATGACACTATCCTATGCTCATAGATCAGTGCCTTATCCAGGAAGCTTCTTCCTGCAGTAGACAGAAACAAATAAGGAGTCACACAGTCAGACATGATGCAGAGAGAAAGAGAGACCTTGGAACATACAATTTTAAATGGGATATCTTCATCAAATCCTTCCCATCAGATTTGAAGAAATCCCTTGGAAGAGGAGGCAGAAAGAATCTAAGCCAGAGGGTATGGAGGACACCAAGAGCTCGCTGAATCAACTAAGCAGGGTGCACATGATCTCAGAGAGAAAGAAGCACCAGGATTCAGAGGGTCAACATGGTCTGCACCAGGTCTTCTGTGTACATATTATAGTTTTCATTTGAGTATTTTTATGGGACACCTAAGTGTGTGAACAAGTGGGTCTCTAATTCTACTGTCTTCCATTGGGTCTCTCTTCCTTCTGTTGGTTTGCCTTATCCAATTCCAGAACATGATGGGTTTTGTTTTATCTTATTATATTTAAAATAAAATAGTTACATTTTGTTGTTAATTCCTAGAAACCTGATTTATTTTCCAATGACTGAAAAGGAATGGATCTGGATGGGAGTGGAGATGTGGAGAAACTGGAGGGAGTAGAGGGAGAAGAAACTGTAATAAGGTTATATAATATAATAAAAGAATTTATTTTCAATAAAGTGGGGAAGGATGATGTTATTCCAGAAGTCCTGGATTCAATGCTCAGCATGCACATGGTAGCTTACAACCATCTATAATTCCAGTACTAGAGGATCTGACACTCTCTTCTAATCTCCTCATGCAAGTTGTGCACAGACATACATGCAAGCAAAATACCATATGCACATAAAGTAAACTGTTTTTTTAAATGTATGTTCAATATAGGTATCAAAAAAATCTGCTCCCTTAATGCAAATCCTGTTTCTTTAAAACAATGATATCTACTGAGCTATGAGGAATCAGTGTTCTTCCTACTGAAATCAGCAAGGAGTAAGTGATATAGTAACATAGTATACTGGCCTACTTGGATAGCTTTCCCAGAATCCTCAAATATTATTGCCAGATGTTTGATAAAACAAAATACACCAAGAAACCCTTTAGGAAGTCCTGCTTATGTGACCTTCCCAAGAGGGTATTTCTGATCTAAGCCAATGCCAGTAGGAGCCAACTTTAAAAGAATTGGTGCTGGGCTGTCAACAGGAAGCCTGGAATGAAGCTGTTTTTGACGGATAGGCGTGCAGCCTGAAAGACCTCCTTTCCTCTTCTTGGACATAATCCTTTTATTTTTTTTTCAAATTTTTTATTAGATATTTTCTTAATTTACATTTCAAATGCTATCCCGAAAGTCTGCTCCCCCCTCCCCCCTCCCTGCTCCCCTACCCACCCACTCCCACTTCTTGGCCCTGGAGTTCCCCTGTATTGGGGCATGACATAATCCTTTTAGAACAATAAATCTTAATCTCTCTTTGCCATGGACTGAATACCTTCATAGATTCTAGAGTCTAAAACATCTTTATGGATCCATTATAATGCCTTTCACACATATATGCATGTAAGTGCACACACATATTCATTTATAGATGATAAATGGTAGATGATGATGGTGATGATGAAGATAGATAGATGATGATGATAGATATGTAAATATTTATTATTTATAGATGATAGATAGATAGATAGATAGATAGATAGATAGATGATAGATAGATAGATAGATAGATAGATAGATAGATAGATAGATAGATAGATAGATGATAGATAGATTAGATAGATAGATAGATAGATAGATAGATAGATAGATAGATGATAGATAGATGATAGATAATAGATAGATAGATAGATAGATAGATAGATAGATAGATAGATAGATAATGACAGGTGATAGATATCATTTAATTTAAGGACTCACGGTCCAGAAAATTTTCCATGACCATGATGACAGGAAGCATGACAATAGGAAACATGGCATGGAAGCAGTAGCTGAGAACTTGTGTCTGATTCAAGACCAGGGCAGTGAGAACGGAGCTCAAACAGCACTTTCTAGTGCCACCAATGAACACAGTAATTTTAGTGGCACTGTGTCACCCACTACCATAATAGTAGCAAACAAGTTTTCTCCAGCACTTCACCAATATCATACCACTGTATTATAGTTCATGTATTACACATTATTGTGTTTGTCGTTCTATGTACACTAGGCCCTTTTTCTCTATCTACCTTCAAGATTTTCTTTTTGGCAAGTTATGTGTATTCGCTTATTTTATGTTCTATGGTTTGGGTATTTAAATGACTCTTTAGTTTGGTATCCTGTCATTAATCTTTTAAAAATGAGCCATTTTATGTTTTATTACATTTATTTGTGTTATAAGAGGAGTCACTCAACTGCCCACACATGGAAGCCAGAAGATATTTTACAGTAGTCAGATCTCTTTGTCTACATGTGGTTGCCCAAAATAGAACTAACTTCATCAGGCTTGGCCAAAAGTACCTTTGCCGACTAAGCCATCTCACCAGCCCTCAGCTATTATTTTCTCAAATGCTTTATGCATCCCTCTCCTCAGAGATTCCCATTATAAATTCTTGGTAAATTCTTAGTGTCCTCAAGTCTCAGAGCTTCTGTCTTATTTCATAATTAACTTATTATCTCTCTGCTACTGTGCTGGGTTTTGTTTGTTTTTATCATTTTTGTTGGATATTTCTCACATTTTTCATCTGATCCTACACGCTGTTTACCATTTCTAATTGAGCCTAAAACACAGGAATTATAATTGAAGAGTGTCCTGCTCACTTTTATGGTTCTGTTCATTGGTTTGGCTCTTGATATTGTATTATGCTTTACAATTTTACTTGAAAATGAAGTTAAAAGTATCCTTATACCAGAAAATAAAGAAACTGTTCTTCTATGAGAATTTATTATTAGGGATTTAGTCAATCTGACCAGAATTTGGGCTGTTTGGGTTTGTTATTTGTGTGTTTGGGACTTTGTGCTCTATAAGCATAGAATCTTAATTCATATCTTTCTTAGGCTCTATAGCCTCAGTTCTCATAGGTTCAAAAGAAATTGTTAATTTTGAGATGACACATTAATATTGGGGTATCAGGGATTTAGAAACTCAAAAGCTTAATGACCACGAAAGCTTCCCTGAGCCAATGACTTTCAGGTTTTTATTTTACACATTCAAAGAATGAATTCACAGATCATGGAATGTGAGTTTTAGAGAGAAGTTTATTTTTTCCCAATTTTTATTAGATATTTTCTTGATTTACATTTCAAATACTATCCCGATAGTCCCCTATACCCTTCCCCATCCCTCGCCTTACTCCCCTACCCACCCACTCCCACATCTTGGCCCTGGCTTTCCCCTGAACTGGGGCATATAAAGTTTGCAAGACCAAGGGGCCTCTCTTCTCAATGATGGCCAACTAGGCCATCTTCTGCTACACACACAGCTAGAGACAGGAGCTCTGGGGGTACTGGTTAGTTCATATTGTTCTTCCACCTATAAGGTTGGAGACCCCTTCAGCTACTTGGGTACTTTAGAGAGAAGTTTATTATACATTCATAGATGGAAACTTAGGTGAGGTGGCAAAAAGAAAGATATAGAGATATAAGGAGAAGAAGAGACTGAACAGGAGAGAGTAGGGTATTCTACATAGGGTCCCAGGAAATAAGGCACTGTGGAGTCTCTCTGCCTTGGATGGAGGAAGTAGCAGTTGGAATAAACTGGCTAGTCTCTTTCCCATTCCAGGTGTCCAGGTGCCCCAAAGTCTCATTCACATCTCCAGTATGGTTTCCAAAAAAGTGCCACTTTCCTTTTGTGCCTTTCAAGAAAGGCAAAAAATATAAAGAAAAATAACTGGTTCTCTATGTCTTCATATCAAATTAACTATTTTGTTTCTTGACTTCCTTGTCAAGTCAAATGACCTCATTATCAGTAAATTCTCAGTTTTTAAAGTTATTATTTTCTTTTTGATAGTATAATATAATTATATTATTTTCCCCTTTTCTTTCCTCCCTCTAAATCCTGTCACAGACCTCTTGTTTTCTTTCCAATTTATCTTTGTTTTCATTAGTTATTGTACATTCATTTTTTGTTTATTGAGGGTTTTTTATTAGATATTTTCTTCATTTACATTTCAAATGCTTCCCCCTCACCCCTACCCTGCTTCCAAACCCACCCACTCCAACTTCCTGGCCCTGGCATTCCCTTCTACTGTGGCATAAGATCTTCACAAGACCAAGGGCCTCTCCTCCTGTTGATGGCTGACTAGGCCATTCTCTGCTACATATGCAACTAGAGACACAGCTCTGGGGGTTACTGGTTAGTTGGTATTGTTGTTCCTTTTAGAGGGTTACAGACCCCTTTAGCTCCTTGGTTACTTTCTTTAGCTCCTTCATTAGGGGTCCTGTGTTCCATCCAATAGATGACCACACACACACACACACACACTTCTTTTTTTTTTTTTTCAACTTTTATTAGATATTTTCTTCATTTACATTTCAAGTGTTATCCAGAAAGTTCCCTATACCCTCTCCCCTCCCAGCCTTGCTCCCCTACCCACCGCTCCCACATCTTGGCCCTGGCGTTCCCCTGTACTGGGGCATATAAAGTCTGCATGACCAAGGGGCCTCTCTTCCCACTGATGGCCAACTAGGCCATCCTCTTCTATATATGCAGCTAGAGACATGAGCTCAGGGGGTACTAGTTAGCTCATGGTTATTCTTCCACCTAGAGGGTTGAAGACCCCTTCAGCTCCTTGGGTACTTTCTCTAGCTCCTTCTTTCTTGGGAACCCTGTGTTCCATCTAATAGCTGACTGTGAGCTTCCACCTCCATGTTTGCCAGGCATTGGTATAGTCTCCCACGAGACAGCTATATCCTGGCCCTTTCAGCACCATCTTGCTGGCACACACACACACACTTCTAACTACATAAATATAACCTGTTCAGTCTGTAAAATGTTACTCATATGTTTGTTTTCATGTCTGACCCTTTGGTATTGGATAATCCATGGATGTGCTCCTTTCAAGGAAAGACTATTTCTCCTGCTCTCAATACTCCTTAGAAGCCTGTAGTTCATTGTATTGGGTTTAGACCTTGTGGGCCTTCTCCTGTCCATTTAGCATGTCTATGGGAAAGTCTAAGCAATCAAAGATGCAAAGATCCTTTCAAAAGAGGGAGAGAAAGATCCAAGAGGAACTGAGTTTTCTCTGAGACTGAGTCTCTAGGGATGTCAAAAGAATCTCTTAGTGATCTTTATTTTCTCAGCCTTTTGAAACAGCACCTTTAGGATCCAGCTCCATAGATACACTCTGGGTTCCTGCTGGCATACATTGGCTAAATGGTTCAAATACCCTTCTTTTTACTGGGTCGTCAGGTTATCTCTAGTAATTTATGATGCAATTTCCCCCATGTTACTGGTTAAGATGCAAGAAGGTAAGGTTAGGATGTGAAGGTGGAGAAGGAGCTGCGCTCTTTTGCTGCATCTAAATTTGTATATAAAGAGATTACACTGTTATGTTATGTAAAGCAAGACTTTAAAAGTCAGGAGAAAGGAACAACTTGATCCTGATGTCCCTACCCATAATCCCAGTCTTCACAAACAGGACTCTGGATTTTACAATTTTGATAGGGTTGAGAAGACAACTCTTTGGAGCTCTAAAGAGGCAGGAGACTAGGGAAGTGAGAACTGAGAGACCTTACACAAAGCTTTACAAACTAGAATGTGAGAATAAGGAGGAGAAGGGGGAAGAGAAAGAGTAGTAGAAAGAGAAGGAACAGGAAGAGGAGACTATTTCTCCTGCTCTCAACACTCCTTAGAGGCCTGTAGTTCATTGTATACGGTTTAGACCTTGTGGGCCTTCTCCTGTCCATTTAGCTTGTATATAGAAAAGTCTAAGCAATCAAAAATGCAAAGATCCTTTCAAAAGAGGGAGAGGAAGATCTAAGAGGAGAAAGAGGAGGAGGAAGGTGTAAGGTTAGAAACCTTCCCAAACCTCACACTATCCCAAAGTGAAGCTTCATAGGCAGATATACCAGAGTGCCCAGAGATGGCCTGTACCTCATTATAACCCTAAACTCACCCCACTCCCTGTGGAGACTTAAGATGCTAATAAGGCATGTGGTGGGTGAAGTTGTACACAGAACAGGTAGAACATGATCCAGAAAGATTGCACTATGCATATCCCTAAAGCCCCATGAATTGGTCTGAAAATTCCTGGTCTTTTGAGCTCAGGGATGTTTGAGCTTCTAAATCCTCTTTGTGCCTTCCCACCTCCTCACTTGGACCGGTAACTTTCTCTAGTAGATAATCTCTTCTTCTCTTGTATTGTGTGTCTTTCATCTGTTCCTTGTTCATGCCACAGGAACCTGGAACTCCTACCGGGTGCCCTGTAAACACTAATATCACTGAACTCCTATAAAAGAAAATGTTTGGGGTATGGTACAAAACTATTTTGCCCTTTGTCAGAAACTCTCCTTTGTCTTGCTTCCAAGGAGAGACTCTGACTTTCACCCTTGATCTTCTGAATGGTCATGAATTATCTTCAACCTTTATCAGTCTTTCTCTATACTTTGATTCATCTAGGAACAGCCACTCTATTTAAAGCACCATTTGGCTCAGTCCCCTAAATGCCTGCTGTATCCTAGCTTTCACTGTGCTTCCTCCCGTAAGTGCCCCGTCATAGCTTACTACAATTGAAAGTTTAAACAACTGTAGTGCAGCCGAGGCCAGGCCCCATCAATGTCTCATCTATTTGTGAGGACGGTAAACCAATGCTTCATCCTAGCTCATAGTATGCTTCTTTAGGGTCCCTTTTGTCTTGCTACTAAGTGTGAGCAAGGCTGGTTGACTGATTAAACCTTCCATGATGCGAAGAGTTTGGACTGTGGTAAACAAACACATTTGAGGACCTCTTTAGCCCCTTTAGTAACCACTTGCTGACCCTCCCTCTATATGACCTACCATCTTTGTGTCTGTTATGTAAATGTTCTGTAATGTACAAACAGACCTCTAGTTTTCACCAACCAAACAACTAAGAATGTGAGCTGACTGAGATTTATCTGAGGCCTATAACCTACTTACTTCCTTCATATACTTACTAATGTATTTGAAAAGTATGATAATGTCTGGTTTCTTTGTTCTACTAACTTTGTGTAATTCTATCTCATTGAAATATGGAATTTGGGGAAAACCTGAATCTATAATCCTGGGCTGTGGTTCTAGAATAAACTATCTCTTTTGTTCCTTTGAGATGAGAGATATTCTCTTTCATCAATAACAGATTTTCCCAGTTTCATCTCTGAAAATGCTTTCTATGGCTCCGATGTTTGCTACAGAAGGTTAACAGATAATATTTCTTGAGAATAAATGTGGGGTCTTAAAGGAAAACTGGCTGACCAGAGGAAGAGTTTAAACAGAAAAAGCCTAGAAACAGAGTGTAAAATAAACCTCTATGATAAAGCTTTACCTGAAACACAAAGGTTTATTGAGCTTCTGTACATGTTGGCCAGAAAAAAAGCAGAACCACAGCCTGGAACAAGCTTCTCTAACTACGATGCACAGAGCTAGTTCCCTTGAAAATGCCCTCTAGACCTAAGAAAAAAAGTTCTGTTCATATTGAATTTACTCTGCCTATAGGTAATAGGTGAAATTGCTTAGAATAGGGAGAATCTGAGGAGAGGAGCAGCAGCTCAAAGGAAATAGATTTTTACCTTTAAATTACTTGAAGTTGACAGTCTAGAAAGTATGTGGACTTTCCAATAAATCAACAAGGCAGCATGACCCTAGTGGTTACCACAGCAGGATTTGAGCAAAGATTTTAACATACACTGAAAAATGCTAAACAGTCTCGTGTTCTTTTAAAATTTAAGTATCTTTTTAAGTTTATTTTTAAAAGTTTGAAAAAATACTTTAAATATATTAATTAAATATGTTTTTAAATTATTTAAAAAATATGTATCTTTTTAAATTATTATATCTTGCATATATGCCTATGTATCCTGTGCATGTCATGGTACGTGTGGAAGCCAAAAGAGGGTATCAGATCTCCTGGAACCGGGGTCACAGATTGTTGTGAGCTGACACATATTTGCTTGGATCTGAACTGAGGTCCTCTGGACAAGCAACTATTGCTTTTAACCACTGAGATGTCTCTTCTGTTCATTTTATATTGTAACTTTCCTACTCCCCTAGCCCTTTATAATTAAATTTACAACATGTCAGAATTTCTATTTTACCAAGGGTCTTCAGATAATATATGAGACCTCTGGGATTCAGCAGGTCCTCTAGGGTTAGCTCAGTTAAGGCAGGGTCTCGATTATTTAAATCCACCTAATTAGCTATGAGAGTGAAACAAAGGCTAAAAATGTTCACTTCAGCCAAGGGCAGTGCCTAGGCAGAGGCTCAGCTGTATATTATCAGCAATCAATTCTTTCTGCAGCTACAGGAATGAATCCTTATAAGAAATACAACAAAAGTTCCAAAAAGAGATGTGTGCAGCACACTCCAGCTTCTACTACAAAGGGTGCCTGTTGGAAATACAGTCTATTAGATCACAGATACTTCAGCTATCTCCCCTCGCTATCCTAAAATTCAGGCCACATACCCCTGCAGTCTCTCCCTCTCAGATCTGACAAGCAACCTGTTTTGGCATTGTAATTTCTCACCCCTTTGCAGCTGGAAGCCTAGCACCCTGATTCCCAGGCTCAAGATGACTTTAAAGTAGAACATTATGGCCGTCCATTCCTGCCAGGGAAGTGAAAAGGTTAATTAGCCCATCCCCATTCCTATCAGTTCCCAATACCTAAAAGCACATTTTACCTGAACTACCAATGGCCATACCAATCAGGATCCCAGAAGAATTTCCTACCAGGCAACACACAGCCACCATATTCTCCTAAGGAACAGAGAAGGCAACAAAAAAGAAAGAAACAAAAAACCCACCCAACAAAGACAAGGCCAGATATCAGCATCTTCCCAAACTGGATGCCTAGATACCATTGCAAAAACACTATCAGTAAGAGCCAGGACGATATGTCTCCCCTAGAGGCCAGCAACCCTACCACAGCAGGTCTGATGTTTCCACACAGCTACAACACAGGTAAAATGCCTTAAAATAGATTCTATGAAGATAATACGAGTCCTTAGAGAGGAAACAAATAAATCCTTTTAAGAAATCTATAAAAATGCAAACAGTGGAAGGAAATGAACAGTTCAAGACATGAAAGTGGAAATAGTATCAATAAGGAAAACCCAAACTAGGAAAATATGAGAAAGAAAACTTCAGAAACTCAAACAGGAACCTCAGAGGCAAGCCTCACCAACAGAGTACAAGAGCTAGAAGATAGAAGCTCAGGCATTGAAGACACAATAGAAGAAATGGATACCTCAGCCAAAGAAAATGTTAAATCTAAATCTATACTGGGACAAAACATCCAGGAAATCTGGGACAGTATGAAAAGACCACATCTAAGAATAGAAATATAAGAAGGAGAAGAAGCCCAGGTCAAAGAAAATATTTTCAACAAAATCATAGAAGAAAATTTTCCTCCCCTAAAGAAGGAGATGCCTATCAAAGTACAAGAAGCATACAGAATATCAAATAAACTTGACTATAAAAGAAAGTCCCATCAAAACATAATAATCAGAACACTAAATGTACAAAGCACAGAAAGAATATTGAAAGATACAATGGGGAAAAAAAGAACAAGTAACATATAAAGAGAGGCCTATTAGCTTACAGTACACTTCTCAATGGAGACTCTAAAAGTCAGAAGAGTCTGGAGAAATGTGGTACCAACTCTAAGAAACCACAGATGACAGCCCAGACTGCTATACTCAGAAAAACATTTAATCACGAAAGACAGAAAAAATAACACATTTCATGATAAAACCAAATTTAAGCAATATCTATTTATAAATTCAGCTCTACAAAAGGTGTTATCAGGAAAACTCCAACCAAAGATGTTAACTGTTGAGATTTGGTCTGTTGCTATGTATTGTAATGCTAAATACTGGCCCCAAGGTGTGGTTACCCCTAAGGATGAGGAAATTCTCATGTACACCAAGTGATGCTGTGTAATGTTGATCCTTAATTTAAAACTATTGGTTGAATAAAGATGCCTAGAGTCTGTAGCTGGGCAGAAGAGAGGTAGGTGGGGCTTCAGTTCCTGGGCTTGAGGTCTGAAACAGAGACCACAAGAAAGAGAGGATACCAGTGAAGAGAGGAGAAAATGCCATGGGGTAGTTGAATTGTGAGAATGTGGCCATGAGGGCTGGCCAGTTGGAGTAAGACCAGCCCATGCTTAACCTGGCAAGTTGTAACTTGGGGTTATTGACAGGGAAGTAGACAAAATAGCACCAAGGGTTGATACTGCCCAGCTCTAGTGCTTTTAAGATACAGACTAACACGGGATAGCATTTGAAATGTAAATGAAGAAAATATTTAATAAAAAAATTGTTAAAAAAATTCTCCAAAGAAAAAATATATTACACACACACACACACACACACACACACACATACAAGCGCACTCAGAGAGTGGCTCAAAATAAAAACAGTTTGCTCTGATTGCCAAAAAAAAAAGATACAGACTAACAGAATGGATACAAAAACAGAATCTATTTTTCTGCAGAATCCAAAAATATACCTTAACATCAAGAATAAACATCAACTCAGGGCAAAAGTTAGGAAAAGATATTCCAAGCAAATAGACCTAAGAAGCAAACTTATGTAGCTATTTTAATATCTACCAAAAATAGATTTCAAACCAAAACTTATCAGAAGAGATAGAAAAATACTACATACTCATCAAAGGGAAAAATAATCTACCAAGAGTACATTATAATTTTAAACATCTATATACCATATGCCCAAAAATAAAGGGCACCCAAGTTTCCAAAAGAAACACTTCTATAGTTTAAATCACATATTGAACCTATCCTGAATAGTTTTATATCAACTTGACACAAACTAAAGTCACTTGAGAGAATGGAACATCAATTAAGAAAATGCTGCCACAAGAGCAGGCTTTGATAAGGCTGTAGATTTTTTTCTTAGTGATTGATGGAGGAGGACCTACTATGGATGGTGTTGTCCCTGGGCTGATGGTCCCAGGTTCTATAAAAATGCAAACTGAACAAGACTTGATGAGCAAGCCAGTAAACAGCACCCATTCATGGTCTCTGCATCAGCTCCAGCCTCCAGGTTCCTGCCCTATTTGAGATCCTGTCCTGAATTCCTTCGATGATGAATAGTGATATGGGAGCATAAGCCAAACACAAGCCCTTTTCTCCCCTTCTTGCTTTTTGGACAAAGTTGGTACCAGGTAGTGAGGTATTGCTGTGACAGACCTGACCCTGTTTTGGGGAGGATTGTGGAAGGACTTTAGAACTTTGGGGTAGAAAATCCTTTGAGCATTGAGAGCTCAGTGAAATGTTCTATAGGAGCTGGAAAGTTAAGGATGTTGAGAGCTGTGCAGAAGATCGAGGCCTGGCTTGTGACCTTTCAAAGGGAAGTTTAAAGGCTCTGTCGAAGCCATTTACTATTTTAAATTAAGATTCTGTCATTCTAGCCAATGGGAGCTGAAGAGTCAGCCAAGATTAACAAGAGACCAGAAACACTGAAGTGAAACTTTTTCATTACTGGGACAATTTATGTTGGTTAGCTGGAGCTAAGAAATTAGCAGTGGTTAAAAAGAGACCAGTATTGCTGAAAGGAAGTGTTGTGTTTTATGAGGAGGAGGAAGAGGAGGAGGAGGAAGAAGAAGAAGAAGAAGAAGAAGAAGAAGAAGAAGAAGAAGAAGAAGAAGAAGAAGAAGAAGAAGAAGAAGAAGAAGAAGAAGAAGAAAAGAAGCAGCAGCAGCCAGGGCTATGTTTAGTGGAGGTACAGTATGGTGCAAAGAAGGGGGTACGTCTGCAGGCCCATACTGAGGCATCCCTTCCCCCTGAAGTACCAGCCATATGACAGTATAGTATAGAATAGAGTTTATTTAGGGCATGGGGAGGGGAATTGAGGGGGTAGTAGAAACAGAGAAAAGGGGAGGAGGGGCTGGCCATGAGCACATGGAGAGAGGGGCAAGGGAATGGGAAGAGAAGGGGCAGAAGAGGAAGAGGGGGAGAGAGCAAGAGAAGAGAGAGAGGAGGGGGCAAGCAGCCCCTTTTATAGTGAGTCAGGTATACATGGCTGTTGCAGATAACTGTGGAGCAGAGCCTAGAAGAAATGCTAACAGGAAGTCTTCTGCGAAGTGTTTTCTCACAATCAGCACACAGAAGTTGTGGTTGTACTTTATGATGTCAGCTGAGCTTTGTAGTGTCAGAGTCACCTAGGTGGTACTGGTTTTTAAGTTATAAAGGGGTCATGGAGAGTAGCTGAGGCTTGACACTGTATGTCGGGGCTGGAGTACCTGAGGAGAACTCAGGAGAGGCTTTTGATAAAAATGTAGCCCAGGTGTAGCAAAGGACTCCAGTAGTTTTGGAAATGCCAAAGTATCTCCATGGTTATCCATAAGATGACCACCAAGAACAGCAGCAGCAATGATGTGGAGCCAGTCAGAGCCAAGAAGACAAGTTGTATATGTGTTGCAGAGAGCAGAGCCAGAGAAGCGACCCGAGGCCCCTGAAGGAGCCCAGAAAATCATGAGTGAACCCCAGATATTGGACATTGATTATTTCAACTAATAATTTGTTTTTGCTTTGTTCAGATCATGACTGTGTCCTGGTTCTTCCCTCTTGAAGTAAGAATGGATTTAATTTATTTCTTTATTGGGCAGGTGCCCACAGTCAGGAGACAGAATTTTTAAAGAGATTTTAGGTTTTAAAAAAGACTTTGAATTATAAAAAAAAAAAAAGACTGAAATTTTAAAGTGTTAGAATTTGTAATAACTGTGGTACTTTTTAAGGTTTAAAGTGTTTATATTTTGATATTGATGTATCATCTTGAGGATGAACAAGAAAGGAAAGGTGTGGCTTAACAGTGGTGTGTTTGTGTGAGTTTAACTGTTCCACAGTTACTGCTACGTCAAATTACAGTTGAACTGTGTTTGATTTCAGTAGACCTTCCTCCCTCGGAGTCATTTCTTATACGAAGGTAATCTACCCTGACATCCGTTCGGACCTCCCGTAAAAGAATTAATCACTAACCATCCCTTCCCGGGTCAAATAACATTTCATCTTATTACGGACCCGACCTGGCCTGGGTTTTATGGAAGAGCAGGCTGAGCAAGCCAGTAAGCAGCACCCCTCTGTGGCTTCTGTATCAGCTCCTGCCTGTAGGTTTCTGCCCTGCTCAAAGTTGTGTCCTGACTTCCTTTAAAAAACACTGAATGAGCCGGGTGTGGTGGCGCACTCCTTTAATCCCAGCACTCGGGAGGCAGAGGCAGGCGGATTTCTGAGTTCTAGGCCAGCCTGGTCTACAGAGTGAGTTCCAGGACAGCCAGAGCTGCACAGAGAAACCCTGTCTCGAAAAAAAAAAAAGAAAAAAGAAAGAAAGAAAGAAAAACACTGAATGATGTGCAAATATAAAGCAAATAAACCCTTTCCTCCCCAACTTGCTTCTGGTCATGGTGTTTCATAATAGTAATAGAATCCCTAAGACAGACCCTCACCCACTGATAATGGGAGACGTCAATATCCAACGCTCACCAATAGACAGGTCATCCAAACAAAAATTAAACAGAAATTCTGGAGCTGACTGAAGTTATGAACCAAATGGACTTAACAGATATTTATAGAACATTTCACCTAAACACGAAAGAATATATACCTTCTTCTCAGCACCTCATAGAATATTCTCTAAAGTTGACCAAGTAATCTGAACAAAAAGCAAGTCTCAAGAGGTTCAAGAACATTGAAATAACACTCTGCATCCTGTCTAAGTACCACAGAGTAAGGCAACAAGCAACTGAGCCACTCACTTAGAAATTAAAGACTTTCTAGAATGGAATGAAAATGAATATATAACATAGTCAAACTTATGAAACACAATAAAGGTAGCTCCAAGAGACAAGCTAATAGCACTAAGTGCCTGCATCTAAAAATTAGAACAACTTAACGGCACATCCAAATGTTCTAGAACAAAAATAAAGCACATTCCAAAGAAGTCGATAGCAAGAAATAATCAAACTTAGGGCTAAAACCAATAAAATAAGTGGGTAGGACCAGTGGAAGCACTGCAAAGAATCAATGGAACAAAGAGTAGGTTCTTTGAGAAAATAAGAACAATAAATGGGGTTTAAATGTACCACCAGGAAAAGACCACAGACTCCATTTAAATTATAATTAAATGAATTTATTAATCATCGCTGACAGGACCACAGCCTGACAGCCAAATTGAAAGTGTGCCATGCAGATGGGCTAAGGGGAGGCTTTTTTTAAAGGTGGAGACTACGGTTATCTTATTCCTGTAGAATGTGCAGCTGAGCGAGAAACTTTCACACACACACACCAGTTAGTGAAAAGCTGTCTCTTTCTCGGGCTTACAGCCATATAGAATCTGTCTCCCTGTACACAGTGATAAGGGGGTTTACAAAAACCAGAGCAAGTGGTTAATTAGCTCACAGCAGGTTTACAACTCTGGGGAGAGGTATGGAGTCAGAGTTGCAAGGAGCTTATCTTTTAGGAATTTAGAACAAGTGCCTAGCACAAAATGGAGTTTTCCTCACCATCAAACAGCACCTTTGGAGGCTCCTTGTCTCAGGACTTTTCCTTTCTTTCTTTTCTTCCTTTACTTCTTTCTTTTATAATTTTACCTTTTTAAATTTTTATTTAATTTATAATTTGTTTGCTTTTTATCCTACAAATCCTTTACATATATATTATGGCCTCCAGATAATGTTTTTATGGAATTCCTGAGTGTGTGAACAATAGAATCTGCATTTCTTATTCCTTCTCTTGGGCTCTTTTCCTTCTGTTTGTTTTTCCAAATTTTTTAATTGGATATTTTATTTAGGTACATTTCAAATGTTATCCCCTTTCCCAGTTTCCCCTCTGCAAATGCCCTATCCCATCTGTCCTTAATCTGCTTCTATGAGGGTGCTCCCACACACACCTACCCACTCTCCTCACCATCCTAGCATTCCCCTAGACTGGGGCATCAAGCCTTCACAGGACCAAGGGCCTCCCCTCCCATTGATGCCACATAAGGCCCATTCAGCTCCTTCAGTCCTTTCCCTAACTCTCCCAATGGAGTCCCTGTACTCAATCCAATGGTTGGCTGTAAGTATCCACATCTGTATTAGTCAGGGTCTAGCAGAGCCTCTCTGGAGACAGATGTATCAGGCTCCTGTCAGCAAGAACTTCTTGTAATCAGCAAAAGTGTCTGGGTTTGGTGTCTGCATGTAGGATGGATCCCCAAATGGGGCAGTCTCTGGATGGCCTTTCCTTAAGTCTCTGCTCTTCTCTTTGTCCCTATATTTCTTTTAGACAGGAGCAATTCTGGGTTAAAATTCTGGAGATGGATGGGTGACCACATCCCCAACCTGGGGGTAGGGGGAGGGCCATGCCTAACCTTTGGATATGGTCTCAACAGGGTCTCCCTCCCTTTTGAGGGGTATTTCAGCAAATGTCATCTCTGTGGGGTCCTGAGGCTCTTGCTTTCCTGTCAACTGGGACTTTCTGATTGCTACACACACTTCCCCATCCCCCATGGCAAAACACCTCTGGTCAATTTCCTGACCCTCTGTACATTTCCTCCATCTCCTCCCATATCTGATTGTGCCACTCTTTTCCCCTCCCCCTCTTCCTTCCAAGTCCATCCCACCCCTGATTATATGGTATGTACTCACTGATAAGTGGATATTAGGCAAAGAGCATGGAATATGCATGATACAACTCACAGACCACATGACACTCAAGAGGCAGGACGACCAAAGACTAAATATTTCAGTTCAACTTAGAAGGGCATACCATGTGTGTTCTTTTGTGACTGAGTTACCTCACTCAGGATAGTATTTTCTACCATTCATTTGCCTGTGAACTTCATGAAGTCATTGTTTTTAATAGCTGAGAAGTACTCCATTGTGTAAATGTACTACATTTCCTATATCCATTCCCCTGTTGAGGAAGATCTGGGTTGTTTCCAGGCTATGATAAATATGGCTGCTATGAACAATAGTGTCCTTATTACATATTAGAGTATCTTCTGGGTATATGCCCATGAGTGATATAGCTGGGTCCTCAGGTAGTACTATGTCCAATTTTCTGAGGAACCACCAGACTAATTTCTAGAGTAGTTGTACCAACTTGCAATTCCACCAGCAATAGAGGAACCACATCCTCACCAGAATCTGCTGTCACCTGAGTTTTTTTTTTTTTAAAGATTTATTTTATTTATTATATGTAAATACACTGTAGCTGCCTCCAGAAGAGGGTGCCAGATCTCGTTACGGATGGTTGTGAGCCACCATGTGGACGCTGGGATTTGAACTTATCACCTTCAGAAGAGCAGTCGGGTGCTCTTACCCGCTGAGCCATCTCACCAGCCCGAGTTTTTTTTCTTAGCCATTCTTACTGGTGTGAGGTGGAATCTCGGGGTCACTTTGACTTACATTTCCCTGATAACAACATTCTTTACCTGCTTCTCAGTCATTCCTGTTTCCTCAGTTGAGAATTCTCTGTTTAGCTCTGTTCCCTGTTTCTAATGGGGTTATTAGGTTCTCTGGAGTCTACTTTCTTGAGTTCTTTGTATATATTGGATATTAGCCCTCTTTTGGATATAGGATTGGTAAAGATCTTTTCCCAATCTGTTGGCTGAAGTTTTGTCCTATTGACAGTGTCCTTTGACTTACAGAAGCTTTGCAATTTTATGAAGACCCATTTGTCAATTCTCGATCTTAGAGCATAAGCCATTGGTTTTCTGTTCAGGAAATTTTCCCTAGTACCCATGTTTTAGAGACCTTTCCCCACTTTCTTCTTTATTAGATTCAGTGTATCTGGTTTTATGTGGAGGTCCTTGATCCACTTGGACTTGAGCTTTGTACAAGGAGATACGAATGGATCGATTTCCACTTTTCTACATGTTGACTGCCAGTTGAACAAGCACCATTTGTTGAAAATGCTGTCTTTTTTCTCAATTGGATGGTTTTAGCTCCTTTGTCAATGACCATAGATGTGTGGTTTCATTTCTGGGTCTTCAATTCTGTTCCACTGATCTACATGCCTGTCTCTGTACCAATACCATGCAGTTTTTAGTACTATTGCTCTGTAGTACAGCTTAAGGTTCAGCGATGGTAATTCCCCCAGATGTTCTTTTATTGTTGAGAATAGTTTGCTCTATCCAGGGTTTTTTGTTATTCCAGATGAATTTCAGAATTACTCTTTCTAACACTATGAAGAATTGAGTTGGAATTTTGATGGGGATTGCATTGAATCTGTAGATTGCTTTCAGCAAGATGGCCACTTTTACTATATTAACCCTGCCAATCCATGAGTATGGGAGATCTTTCCATCTTCTGAGATCTTCTTTAATTTCTTTCTTGAGAGACTTGAAGCTCTTGTCATACAGATCTTTCACTTGTTTGGTTAGAGTCACACCAAGATATTTTATATTCTTTGTGACTATTGTGAAGGGTGTCATTTACCTAATTTCTTTCTCAACCCATTTATCCTTTGAGTATAGGAAGGCTACTGATTTGTTTGAGTTAATTTTATATCCAGCCACTTTGCTGAAGTTATTTATCAGCTGTAGGAGTTCTCTGGTGGAATTTTTGAGGTCACTTAAGTATGCTATCATATCATCTGCAAATAGTGATATTTTGACTTCTTTCTTTCCAATTTGTATCCCTTTAATCTCCTTTTGGTGTCTAATTGCTCTAGCTTGAACTGCAAGTACTATATTTAATAAATAGGGAGAGGACAGTCTTGTCTACTCTGATTTTAGTGGGACTGCTTCAAGTTTTTGTCCATTTAGTTTGATGTTGGCTACTGGTTTGCTGTATATTGCTTTTATTATGTTTAAGTGTGGGGCTTGAATTCCTGATCTTTCCAAGACTTTGAACATGTAGGGATGTTGACTTTTGTCAAATGCTTTTTCAGCATCTAATGAAATGATCATGTGATTTTTTTTCTTTGAGTTTGTTTATGTAGTTGATGACATTGATGGATTTTTGTATAGTGAATCATTCCTATATGCCTGGGATGACGCCTATTTGATTGTGGTGAA
This sequence comes from Mus minutoides, assembly GCA_902729485.2. Lineage (NCBI taxonomy): Eukaryota > Metazoa > Chordata > Mammalia > Rodentia > Muridae > Mus > Mus minutoides. Next base: position 883,617 of record LR749893.1, on the reverse strand, counting down.
TGATCATTTGATGTGTTCTTGGATTCGGTTTGAGAGAATTTTATTTAGTATTTGCATTAATATTCATAAGGGAAACTGGTCTGAAATTCTCTTTTTTTGTTGGGTCTTTGTGTGGTTTTGCTATCAGCATAACTAGGGAATCATAGAATGAATTGGGTAGACTATCTTCTGTTTCTGTTTTGCATAATAGTTTGAAGAGTATTGGTATTAGGTCTTTGAAGGTCTGAGAGAATTCTGCACAAAACTCATATGGTCCTGGGTTTTTTTGTTGTTGTTGTTTTTTTTATTTTGTTTTTGTTTGGTTGTGAGACTTTTAATGACTGCTTCTCTTTTTTAGGGGTTATACAACTCTTTAGATGATTTATCTGATTCTGATTTAACTTTGGTACCTGGTGTCTCTCTAGAAAATTGTTCTTTCATCCAGATTTTCCAGTTTTGTTGCGTATAGGCTTTTGTAGTAGGGTCTATGGATTTTTTTTTTTTAATTTCCTCAGTTTCTGTTGTTATATTTCCCTTTTCATTTCTGATTGTGTTAATTTGGATACTGTCTCTGTGCCCTCTGGTTAGTCTAGCTAAGGGTTTATCTATCTTGTTGATTTTCTCAAAGAACCAGCTCCTAGTTTTGGTGATTCTTTGTATAGTTATTTTTGCTTCTACTTGGTTGATTTCAGCCCTGAGTTTGATAATTTCCTGCTCTCTACTCCTCTTGGGTATATTTGCTTCTTTTTTTTCTAGACCTATCAGATGTGCTGTCAAGTTGCTAGTGTATGCTCTCTCTAGTTTCTTTTTGGAGGCACTCAGAGCTGTGAGTTTCCCTCTTTGCACTGCTGTCATTGTGTCTCATAAGTTTTGGTATTTTGTGCCTTCATTTCATTGAATTCTAAAAAGTCTTTAATTTCTTTCTTTTATTTCTTCTTTGACCAAGTTATCATTGAGAAAGTTGTTGTTCAGCTTTCATGTATATGTGGGATTTCTGTTGTTTTTGTTGCTACTGGAGACCAGCCTTAGTCTGTAGTGATCTGATAAGATGCATGCATGGGATTATTTCAATTTTCTTGTATCTGTTGAGACCTGTTTTGTGACTGACTATATGATCAGTTTTGGAGAAGGTACTATGAGGGCCTGAGAAGAAGGTAAGGTTTGTTTGTTTGTTTGTTTGTTTGTTTTAGAGTGAAATGTTCTATAGATATCAGCTAAATCTATTTGGTTCATAACTTCTGTTAGTTTCACTGTGTCTCTCTGTTTAGTTTCTGTTTCCATGATCTGTCTGTTAATGAGAGTGTGGTGTTGAAATCTCCCACTATTATTGTGTGAAGTGAAATGTGTGCTTTGAGCTTTAGTAAAGTTTCTTTTATGAATGTGAGTGCCCTTGCATTTGGAGCATAGATGCTCAGAATTGAGAGTTCATCTTGGTAGATTTTTTTTCTTTGATGGGTATGAAGTGTCCTTCCTTATCTTTTTTCATAACTTGATTGAAAGTAGATGTTATTCTGTTAGAATGGCTGTTCCAGATTGTTTCTTGGGACCATTTTCTTAGAAAATTGTTTTCTAGCCTTCTAGTCTGCTTTAGTGGCTGTCTTTGTCCCTGGGTTGGGTTTCCTGTATGCAGCAAAATGCTGGATTCTCGTTACATACCCAGTCAGTTAGTCTGTGTCTTTTTATTAGAAAATTGAGTCCATTAATGTTAGAGATGTTAAGGAATAATAATTGTTGCTTCCTGTTATTTTTGTTGTGAGAGATGGAGTTATGTTTGTGTGGCTATCTTCTTTTTAGTTTGTTTAAAAAAAAAAAAAAAAAAAAAAAAAAGACTGCTTTCTTGCTTTTCCTAGGGTGTAGTTTCTCTCCTTGTGTTGGAGTTTCCATCTATTATCCTTTGAAGGGCTGGATTTGTGGAATTATATTATGTAAATTTGATTTTTATCATGGAATATCTTGGTTTCTCCAAGAAAGATTGGCTGATCACCTACTTGCTCTCCTCTGCCAATACCACTAGCGTAAGCTCTCCTACATTGCCCTGACTAGGTCACCCAATGCAGCAGCCAGCAAGGGGCAGGGCCAGGTCTCCCACTCTCATGACCTAGGGTCCATCTCACATGCCTGCTATAGGCAGCAAGGTGTTATAGGGAAAGCATCTCTCCATAGGGGAGCATCTTTTCATTGACTATGATACCCCTCCCCCCCAAGGCAGACTATGGACAGGCTAGTTCTTTCAAATTCAGGCCCTCTAGATGTCTCATATGCTACCTCCCCATCAGGGTCAGCTCTGTTGTGCTCTCCAGGTAAGGCTTATTGTCAGCTCTTATGAGCCTCAGACATCAACACAGACTCCAGCTGCCAGAAGACCTTTGACCCAGATATGGCCTCTGATATAGCAGCATGGACCTAAATATCCCATGGCCTCAGGTAACATCAAAGTCACTCAGATCAGCATGACACCCATGACAGCATGGCCCTCAGATACCCATAGAGTCTGGTGACAGCCCAGACCACAGACATCTGCTTGTTCTTTGGTAGTAACTCTGTCCATAGACCCCCCAGCTGAGGCAGAACCATAGACCCAGACATGGCCATTGGCAGCAATCCAGTCAGAACCTCACCATGGCCTTCTCATATCTGCCTATGCCTCACCACTGTCTCCAGTTCCACCTTTCTCCACAGTATACAAATCATCTCTCCCCTTTCAAACTGTATTCCATCTTCCTAATCTCTCCCATCACACAGTTGTCAATAACAGTAGAATCTGAAGCAGGTATTTTCATGTCTTTCTTCCAACCTCCCTAGACAGGCATGGCCAGGGTGGGCACTTGGGTGTCTTTCTTCAGACTGTCTTGGCTGGCAGGACCCAGTTTCTATTTTCTCTTACTATTTTGTTTTATTTTGGTTTTTTTTTTTGTCTGCCCAAAATCTTAACTTTTATCTATTGCCCTTCTGCCTATGACTCTGGCACAGAGGCTGGGACATGTGATATGGAACATTTCTCCCCAGCATGAAAAAAAGCAATGTAAATACAAGGAATTCCTTTGTCCTTTGAAATGAAAGTATTTCTATCTTCAGGACCATTGCTATGACAGGTTTCTCTCTTAATGAAGGTCCTCTTGAGATCTGAATGCTTGCTTTCTCCATTCAAAGCCCATCATGGCTGACCATGGCTGTGACCCCCAAACTCTTCTAAAAATAAACCTCTCCTAAAAACTACTCTGCTGCAGGATAGTTCTCAGTTTCCTCCATACACACTTTAGCATCATGTATTATTTACATAACAAGACCCTTGCAAGGTTTTGGTAAAGTTATAAGACTCTTAGACCTATATAATTTGTACATTTGGTCAAGATTCATGCACCGTTTCTTTTCTATTTTTTAAAAAAGTATATTCTAAATGTAAGTACAGGAATTGTGAGCAACTACCCCAATCTCCTGTAAGCTGTGAAATTAAAAAGTAAAAAGGGTCTTTTACATAGTCATGGTTTTAAACGGAAGGGCTTAAACATTTGACACTGAGGTCAAAACAATCGTCCCAGTAGAAAGTCAGAGAGACTATAAAGATGTGGAAAATGCCCATGGCTGGGAGTTGAAGTTGTATTGTTTTTAAACTAGGGATTTCTGTGTCTTGGAATTCTCCAATTTGTTGGTGCATATGTAAATTAGACATTGAGGTGGAAAAAAATCTGGTGGGTAATTTGAACAGAAGCAAGGAACTCTGTTTCTTTGATAACTCAAGTGAAAGAGTCCAGGCTTGGGCAAGATAACTGGCCAAAAATTCAAAGGGGAAGGATGAACCAGGAAGTAAAAGAAAAAGGGCTGCTGTTTAGCCAACATCTTGAAGAATTAAGGCTTTGTGAATTATAGCCTAGCAGCTCAGCTTATTGTGGAACTTTCTGTATTCTTGGGACTGATGACCAGTTTCTCCAGGACATACAGACAGCACCCCTGATTCTTGGCTTGTGATCCACCTAGAGAATGAGGCTGCCTTTCTCCTAATTCATATCAGTTTCAAGCCCTTGTGAAAGACTTAAGTGTAAGAGCTGCAAACTTTAAAGATGTCTGGTGCACTGGATGGCACTAGACAAGTACTGGACCAGAGCACTACATCCCCAGCTCTACTCCACTGCTGTTACTAAAGGGATCTCTAGAGAGATGTTTCCCATGCTCCCAATAAACTCTATAGCCTTGCCCTTCTGCTGTTCTCAGTAGCCATTCTCTGTGGGCATGTTACAGCTCTGAGGAGAAAGTTCCCCCAATGCAAGTGCTACAGCTCTAAGAGGAAAGATTTCCATCTTGGCAGTGGGAGCCAAGGAATACTGTAAAGTCACACTGCAAACCTCACACACAGATTCCATTGGGAAAAACACAAAAGGGCGCCTGCAAGAAACAGCAAAGAATCAACAAAGAACTAAGTGGAAGGCAGATTTTATATAGGACTTCTTGCGGGTGGAATGTTCCGGGGGGCGGGCCTTGGGGGAGGGATTTCATGTCCTGATCTTGGAACTAGCCTAACAATTGGTGGGATTTCAGGTTAAGAGATTGGTGGATGGGCTGGTGAGATGGCTCAGTGGGTAAGAGCACCCGACTGCTCTTCCAAAGGTGATGAGTTCAAATCCCAGCAACCACTTGGTGGCTTACTACCACCCGTGGCAACCAGAGCAAGCGGGCCGAACAGGGGCGGCCAGGCCGAACGGGCCGACTAGGGGCAGACCAGAGCGAGCAGGGTTGTCCAGAAAGAGAGGGAAAAAAAAGAGAGAGAGATTGATGGATTTTCAAGCTTGGGACTGGTGGGGGTTTTCAAACTCAGGGATGGGTGAGTTTTCAAGCTCAAGGATTAGTGAATTTTCAAAACCCAGAAGTGGGCTTGGACTTGTCACTCTACAGTGGTGACAGACCATGAATTTGCCTCTGACAAAGACAACTGGCCACAGTATTGTAGAGGCTCAGATAGAAATAAGTCATGAAGTCTAGTATTATTAGAATTTAGAACCTTAGGTCAGTGAAATATCAAAATGTAAAGTTAGTAGAGATAGTAGCTTATATGTGCTATAATTCAGTATTTCAGCTCTGAAGTAAAGTTGGTAATAATCTATCAAGGATGATAACGAATCAAATGGACTTTAAGATGGCTACCCTTTATAGGGGAGGAAATGACTTTATAATATAACTCCCTTCCGGAATTGCCTTGCTTGTCGACAAAGAAAACTGGAAAGTGTAAGAGTTGAGGGGTTGTTTGTTTGTTTGTTTGTTTGGAGGGGGATTTGGGTTTTTTTTCTTATTTTATTTTTGTTTTTGTTTTTGTTTTTTTATTTATCTACTTATCTTTTTAATGTATGAATGCTTTGTCTGCATGTATGCCTGCATGCCAGAAGAGGGCATCAGATCCTCTTATAGATAGCTATGAGTTACCATGTGCTTGCTGGGAATTGAACTCAGGACTTTTGGAAAGGTAGCCAGTGCTCCTAACCACTGAGCCATCTCTCCAGCAGCAGGAAGTATAATCTTTTATCAGGAAACTGTCAACCTACTGTGTCCCAGAGATGGTAGTAGAAGTTTTTCTTAATCATGTCATTGATTATGACATAACACTATACTCATTGTTATTTTAGCTAAGGCTTAGACAGTGTGAGCAATTTATGCAAGTTTAATAACTGTTTAAATATCTGGTAGAAGTCTCTGAACAAGGCCTGTGGTCTATCTTCAAAATTATGCCTCTAAATTTGTGCTGCCAGGCTGTTTTAGAGCAAAGGTAGCTACATTACTCTGAACTCAAAGTTCCCTGTGATGCAATCAATTTTATGAACCCAAAAATCTTCCCATCCTGGAAATGAAGTAGTGCCTTCATGATACACAAGCCTTGACTTTGTCTCCTGCCCACACCCAGGGTAGATTGAAAGGTAGATTGAGTAAGTATCTCTACCATACAGGAAACTACATAGCCTAAAACTTAAATGATTAAATAGTACTAAGGAAGAGCCTAAGTGATGAAGAGCACCCAAAAATTTTAGAATCAGCTCAGTAAAAAAGCAGAGTGGAAGAAGGGAAGGGACTACACAGAGAGAAAGACACACTAACCCAGGTGTGAACTTTATCTCCATCTCAGTATCTCAGGATGATCGGCCATGGCCAAGTCTCATCTTAAAGCAGGAGTGTCTTTCTTATGCCAAAATAAGCAGTAAAGATTTGGAACATTGGGCCCTGTTTTTCAACAGGGCTACCAAGATTTTAGCCAAGCACTCTCTAAGGAAAAAAATAACCAAAAAGATAAAAGACATCCTCTAGTACTTCCAATCAACAAAGAGTTGAACTTTTGCAAGTATCACAATTGTTGTTCTAAGTGAATTTAACCCTAGAATGAGACTTTTGTCTCCTTCTCCATCACAGAAGACTTAACTATGTGAACCAAAAAATAGATTGCAAAATGCACAGGATGCCTTCAGTATCAGGTCAGTTTGTTGGACCCTGGTGCAGCCAACCGCTAACAAGTAAGTAAATAGTCAGACATGATAGAGTTCCCAAACAGATCAGAGTTTTCTGCACTGATGAATAACTCTGCTGGGAAATTAAAGGAAGGGGTCATTTTATATGAGAACAGTGTGTCTGTCTTTTCTCAATTCAGAAAGCCTTGAGACTTAATACCAGGATTTCTCCTCTGACTTTAGACAGCTTCAGTCCATGCCTACGGGCATCATTTTAATTGATGGAACTCAGTCAAAGGCCACTGTTTCCTTATAGTAAAAAAGAATCTGGGAAAGACAAGTGATTTCTGTGCATGCACACAGAGACATTTTATTTGAAACAAGAAGTGGAATCTTATTCTTTTCAATCTCCAGTGAAGAAAAAAATGGAATTTTTCCTCTATTCCCTGAAGAGTCACTGGAATAAATGATAAAGATATTTTAAATAAAATGAAAAGCATAAGAATGTTTTTGTTTGTTTGGGGGATTGTTTTTGTTTTTTTTTTTTGTGAGGGTTGGTTGGTTTTGTTGTTATTTTGTTGGCTTCTGGTTTGGGTAGAATCTTGCTATGCTGGTCTTAAACTGTGATGGAGTTCAATAACCACCAGTAAAGACCATAGACTCAATTAAAATTTTAATTAAAATAATTTATTAATTACTGCTAGCAAAAACACAGCCTTAAAAGCCAAACGACAGTGTGCCTTGCAGAACTAAGGGAAGGGGATTTAAAGGTGGAGGCCTCAATTAGCTCCTTTCTGCAGAATGTGCAGCTGAATGAGAAACCACTTTGGTCCCCTCAGCTAGTGAGGAGCTGCATTTCCCCCCTCGTACAACAATAAAGGAGTGGTCTCATTCCCAGTTACACAGCAATAATCAGGTTTACAAAAGTCAGAGCAAGTAGTTAATTATCTCAGTTTTACAATTCTAGGAGGGGACAAGGAATTAGAGTTGCCAGAAGCTTATCTTTTGAGTTTATAATGGCTGTCTAGTGCAAAATAGTTTATAATTGGTGTCTAGTGCAAAATTGAGCTTTTATAAGAAAAAATAAGTTTTTCTTACCCACCACAGAACTTGTAACCCAAGTGTAGAGATTACAGGTGTGCATCACCACACTGGAGTATACACAAATTCATAATACGTGAAGTAATAACAACATAAACAAAGACCCAACGATATGGATACTTATTGGTTTAATGTAATTCAAAATGAATACACCCCGTTCTGTGTAAAGAAGGGGATAATAGGAAATGTTCTGGAAATATCGAATGATCTTGGAAGACCTCAGCAGACTTGAAGAGCATTTGATGGCCTGGGACAGAGTCCATAGGGCCCAAAGAATAAACAATAGATTATATAAATTGATCTTTATGGATCCAAAATAAAGGATAATGGTGTGCCTTCTACATAAATGATAATTAACTGAGATAAATTTAGATGAAAAAAGAGGTATATGACACAGTGGCTCAAGGTTAATGCAACTGCAGAGTTCCTATGGTGGACACCATGTAACACTTAAACACATGAACACACACAACAGACAGGGTCAGCATAGCTAAAAGTATGTCCCATTATTGGAACTTCTCACCATAACTCAAGAATAATCCTTCCCCAAGGAAATGCAAATCAAACTTGAGATTCCACCTCACACCAGTCAGAATGGCTAAGATCAAAAACTCAAATGACAGCAGATGGTAGCGAGGATATGGAGAAAGAAGAACACTCCTCCATTGTTGGTGGGATTGCAAGCTTGTACACACTGGAAATCAGTCTAGAGGTTCCTCATAAAATTGGACATAGTACTACTGGAAGATCTAGCAATACCTCTCCTGGGCATATACCCAGAAGATGTTCCAACTGGTAATAAGGACACATGCTCCACTATGTTCATAGCAGCCTTATTTATAATAGCCAAAAGCTGGAAAGAACCCAGATGTCCCTCAACAGAGGAATGGATACAGAAAATATGGTACATTTATACAATGGAGTACTACTCAGCTATTAAAAACAATGAATTTATTAAATTCTTGGGCAAATGGATGTTTCTGGAGGATATCATCCTTAGTGAGGTAACCTAATCACTAAAGAACTCACTTGATATGCACTCACTGGTAAGTGGATATTAGAATATCCAAGATACAATTTGCAAAACACAAGAAAATCAAGAACGAAGACCAAAGTGTGGATACTTCATTCCTTCTTAGGATAGAGAACAAAACACCCATGAAAGGAGTTACAGAGACAAAGTTTGGAGCTAAAACGAAAGGATGGACAATCCAGAGACTACCCCCACCTGGGGATCCATCCCATAATCAGCCACTAAACCCAGACACTATTGCATATGCCAACAAGATTTTGCTGAAAGAACCCTGATATAGCTATCTCAAGTGAGGCTATGCCAGTGCCTGGCAAATACAGAAGGGGATGCTCATAGTCTATAGAATGGAACACAAGGCCCCCAATGGAGGAGCTAGAGAAATTACCCAAGGAGATCAAGGGGTCTACAACCCTTTAGGTGGAACAACAATATGAACTAACCAGTACCCCCAGAGCTCATGTCTCTAGATGCATATATAGCAGAAAATGGCCTAGTCGGCCATCATTCGGAAGAGAGGTCCCTTGGTCATACAAACTTTATATGCCCAAGTATAGGGGAATGCCAGGGCCAAGATGTGGGAGTGGGTGGGTAAGGGAGCAGGGAGGGGGGGAGGATATAGGGAACTTTCGGGATAGCATTTGAAATGTAAATAAAGAATATATCTAATAAAAGAAAGAAGAAGAAGAATCCTTCCCTCCATTAAAATTTGTCCATATAATAACCTCTCCAAACTTCCATGATGCAACTCTCCTGAGAAGTTTGTGCCCACTTTGTTGAATACAAATGCCCTTTTCTTTGTTTTCTTTTCTTACCCACTTTTAAGTCTAAGTGTGTATTGTTTTCTTAATAATCCTTACATGTTATTTAACAAACCAACAAACACTAACTTTGCTTAACTTATTCATCCTGTAACTCTTAAAAACATTTTAAATTTGTGTGTGTGTGTGTGTGTGTGTGTGTGTGTGTGTGTGTGTGTGTGTGCATGCGTGTGTTAGAGAGAAAGAGACAGAAACAGAGAGACAAGGAGCCAGAGAAAGGGGCAGGCAGGGAGTCATTCATGATGCAGAGGGCAGAGGACAACTTTGTTGAGTCGGTTTTCATCCCACAGTCACATTGGCTTTGGAGACTGAACCCATCCACCAGGCTTAAACAGCAAGGACTTTTAGCCCCCCAGTCCCTCACCATGAAATCCTCCCCTGGGGTGTCAGTCTCCCAGCTTCACCTATGTAGAGGATCTGAAAGAAATTCCTCAGGTGCACACCCAGTGATAGATCTTGATTTGTTTCTACCCCGGCTAATGAAAAGACTACTTGAGGCAATAGTCCTGTTTGGTATATCCAGTCAAGTAGAGAAAAAAATTCCAAGAAGCCTCGTGCTGGGGCTGGAAAACAAGGAAAAGGCAGATGTGCCCTCCCCTGAGACTTGAGCTGGCTGAATCTGACCATGTCTGCCACAGCCAGCCAGCCCACCTAGGGTGAGTGCAGTTTCCTGCAAGAAGCCACTCCTTACTGAGCAGCTGAACTTGTTTTTCTGATGAGCTCCTGTCAAAGTGATGAGATCCTGGCATAGTGGAGGATGGGTTCCCCCCTTTAAAAATCAAACACTCAAATTAAAGTTGGGCCTTGATCAGAGAACTTTGTCTTAGCTCCTTATTTCTCTTGCTGTCCTTCCCATCCATCTCCAGCTTTCCTTTCAGGAACCCAGCAACCCATGGCCGGTAGCAGCTACAGGCAGAGGGATGTTGAACCAGAGTTGATTCTAAGGTTCAGTCTCCAAAACCAAAGTGAAAGTTGCAGGGCACACGGTGGCTTGACAAAGTAAAGTTATGTCACAGTGCCAGTCTTAGAGCATTGTTTTCTCAAATAAACAAGTTGTGCTCTCCTTTTAAATAATCATATACGTAAATACATCATGAAAGTTCAACTTAACTCTGATTTTTTTATATACAATGTAGAAGCTGAAATTAGATCATGAAGGCCCCTTAACTAGTTCAAAAACATAACAAAACAAAAACAAGATTTCCCTAGGAAATGCAATAGCCAGAGATAATTTCCAAATCTGCATAGGTACTACCATTTGTTTATCATGATCCATGTAAGGAGCATCTGGCTCAGACATCTACAAGATTGAGTAAAAAGCATATTGTAGTCCACTGCAAAATTTTTCCGGCAAGTACATAGCTGTGAAAGCCTCATACAATCAGGAAACTTGTATTCAATGTTGCATCAATAGCGACATCAGGTATCATTTTGTAACATTTTGTCCAGATGTAAATGATAATAAGACATTCTATTTGTAATTGTTAAAACACTCGAGAATAATTACCACTGAAGCATTTTCCAAATGGTGCACATAGAAACACCACTAGGTATCTTCACAGTTTCTTGTGCAGCACTGGAAAAGCAGCAAGAGCACACCTGGCTGCATCTGATCATTAAGTAATGGAGAATGCAAGCCAAATCCCAACACAGAAATTCCAATAGCAAGATGTTCAAGGCTGAGCAAGTGTAATGTCATACAGTATTCATTGAGCAGTACCATTGAGAGCTACAGAGGAGATTCAAACAGACTAGCTAATGTGCTTCATGTCTGGCTCGAGTATGTCTCTCAAAGAGTCATGTATGGAGAGATTGATTCCTGGTGCAGCAATGTTAAGAGGCAGTGCAGATCTGGTGAAATCTGGCAGGAGGTCCTTAAGTTACTGAGGAGATAACATCTTTAAAGGGATAAATTCCCTGATGAGACTCTGTCCCTCTTTCACTTTCCATCTGGCTATAGGATTCTCCCTCTTCTACACATACCATGTCCAGGATGCTATTGACCATGAAGACCTTCATGCTTTCACCAAGATAATGTCAACCATGTCCTTGAACCTCCAAAACTAGATATAAATAAACCTCTTTGTAAGTTACCTGACCCCAAATGTTCTAAAAAAGTGAAACATAAAAACATAAAAACTAGGGCTTTAGGCCCAGGCTTGAGAATGTGAACTTTGTGACTCAATGCTCCAAGGCATGCTAATCATAAAACAGGTAGCGACATTCCTCCACCCACCTGCTTCCTGGGTTCAGGAAGTGTTCGTTCAAAGAAAGTCACCCTGGCCCACCCTGACTAACCCGATAATGCAAATGTGCTATTGTTAGGGGCTCATAGAAACTGTCTGGAGAAATAACCCACACAATTACCAGGTATTCCTTGTGACTCTTGTGACTTTGCACTTCCTCATGACTCTTAACTGGTATTTTTGGTATTTTCCAACAATGTCATTCCCACCCCCTGGAGTTGTGGTTTTTTTTCCTATAAATACCCCTCTCCCAGCTACTCAGCATGCCATGGTCCTCTACCCCTACGTGGTATATGACTGTGCTCCTGAGAGCACTCTTGAAATAAAAGTCCTCTTGCAATTTGCATCAAGACCGTCTCTCGTGAGTGATTTGGGGTGTCGCCTCTCCTGAGTCAGAACGTGGGGGAGTCCTCACGTTGTGGGTCTTTCAGTTCCATTATAGTAACATAGCTCTGAGTAATTGTTGCTTAAATTCCTTCACTGGGAGAGACATGAAACAATATCCACCTCTCTTTGCAAGGTCTCAAGCACAAACCTAGGCACAATTCCACCAAAGTTCACTCCGTGGGACCAATAAATGTATTGTACTTTCTTACAGAGCCTAGGAGATGTTCTGGTCCCAGAGTAAGAAAAGGCAGCTTCAAGGGAGGCCTTCTCCAGCTCTTTCCTTCTCTTCATTCCCAGGGGCAGGCTCTAGTGCAGAATCCCTTTACAATGCAAATTAGGTCTTTGAGAAATCACAAAGCTCTCCAACCAAGGTTTCTTATTACATCTTGGGTGGGAAATAAAAAAACTTCCTAAATCTTTAAGTCTTGCTGACCTGCATGATTTGGTCTCTGGCAGCTTCTCCGATCTCATTTCCTTACTGTCCCCACCTACCTGCACGTCCACTCAATCTACTACAGTCACTTTGGTTGCCTAGCTATAAGTGATGCTCCCTATCTCATTTGGTCCCACTTTAAGCCTCAGCACTTGAAGATCTCTCCACCGGGAACCCAAGCTCTGCCAGAAAAGCCTTTGCTTCCTCATTTAAGTTGGGCTCTAATGTCACCATCTCAGGGAGGTCTCTTCTGATGTCTGATGACTAAGGCATAACATTTCATTGTCTTCTGATGTCTGATGACCATGGCATAGCACTTCATTGTCTTCAATCAGTTGCCTTGTTTTATTTTTTTTAATGCTCCAAAGAGCATTACATATTTATTATCTACCTAAGTATAAAGAAAACTCCATTAGACCAGAGAATTCATTTCATTAGCCACAGTCCCCCCTGACAGTGCAGGGCGCAGAGTACATAGCCCATACACATTTGTTAAGAAAATGGTGACAGCTGTGTTCTCGAGGAGAATTGTCCACAAATCACAACCTACATAATCAACTTCCACCACCTTCCTGTACCAGCCAATGTCAGAGAAAAGGAAGCTAGCCAGGTGAGAATAACCAACCATATGAAGACATACAAAGTACACCTTTGAATGAAACAGTCTGGAAAAAAAGTAACAACCAGATATTTTAAATATCAATTCAGGGAAACTCTGTCTTATCACCTTGTGCTCCGAGTCTAAATCTCCTCACAATAGCCCTATCTTTACCACTGGGTATTTCCCTCATTGTGTAGTCCTGTACTGTGTCCAAAGCTAGTGCCTCAAATATGCTTGCCTGGGGCCAAGCATTCCAAAAGGCTGTGAGAAGCATCATGCTTGTGGGAATAACAGGGTGACCAATCATGGAAGATAGGATGTTACAGCTGACACAGCAGAAAAATTATTTAACCAATCCCCTATATTCTTGAGGAAATTAAGGTCCAGACGAAAAGGTTGCTAACAAGCCATTATGATTTTATTAATCATTTTTCTTAAACAGATTTTGTTTAGAAAGTATCATTTTTCGGGTCCCTTATTTTGTTCATTTATAATGATAAATTTGTACCAAATGCCCTAATTTTCCTTTTCATATGTAACTTCAACAAGATCCAGATATGAAGCCCAGGCAGACCTCAAACTCCTGCCTCAGCTTCCCAAGTGCTGACATTCCAGTGGATGCCACCATAACCAGCATAATGAACAGCTCCTTTAGACCTGGCAGAGTCTTCAGTGGCCAACACCTACGTATCCCGTAACTCCTATTCCATGTGCAGAAACACAGCTCTGAATTACTTTCTCAGTTTTGAGGTGAATGTTTTGAAATCCTTCTAGGCCTCAAAAGTCAGTCTTCCCCTGTCCTTTCACCTGGCTAACTGGAGCAGAGTCTATCAAGACTCAGCAAGAATAGCAGAGGCTTTTGTCATTTGAACTGTGACCTTCTCTGGCTTTCTTTCTCTAATCTCAGGATAAAAGACATTCCATTCTGAGCAGGTGCAGCAAAAACACAGAGTGTCTCTCTCCTACCAACTTACCAGAAATCTGTTGCCTTTCTAGGAGATGGAGGTCACCATCACTCCAACACACACACACACACACACACACACACACACACACACACACACAGACTGCTTTTGAAGAAACTGAATTCTAGTTTAGGGTTCTATTTTTCTAACCAGGCCCTGTCCTGTAAAATACAAGCTGTTCCCCAGACAGAGTAGTAAAGTGGTTGTTTTCTCATGAAACTAAACATGTGCTTACCGTTCAACCCATGGTGCGACATTTACTGCAGAGGAATAAAAATGTCTGTTCCTCAGTGGCTGTGGTGATGCAAGGCTAGCCTGAAGGATCCTTGCTATCCTATGCATCACATGAACTTGTCTAAGTAATAAACTATAAAGATAAACTATATACACTAATGCTTATAAAACTGGTGAAATGTGTATAAGGTTAAGAGATTGTATTTGTGGCAACTTCCTGCTTATGTTGTACTACACCCAAGTGGGTGTTTCTGGGGGAACTGGGTAGAGGGCATAAGGTATTATCCTATGTTGCTTTCACAACTACTTGTGACTCAATAAATGTAACAAAAAATTTTAAAATTACTTCATGAACGTGAATTAATATCACAGAGTTGAATGATTATTGCTAACCATTTAAACCAAATAGTTTCCTTTTTTTCTTTCTAAACAGAGCTGAACACTGAACTCAGCACTTTGCTAAGCAAGTGCTCTGCTCCAGTGCCACATTCCCAGATAATTTCTTTCTTTCACACCACTTTGTCCCGTTACAAAGTCAAAGACACTAGAAGTCATAAGTGACAGCTATTTGCACCAGTGGTGCCTCATAATGAATCAGAGGCTAGGAGGTTAGTTTTTGCTAACTAATTTAGATTGGTGTGTCCATCAAGATCTTACATACTTCACTTGTTAGATATCACAATGTCCGTCTACATGATCATTGAAAGGTAGTGATATTGTTGGTGTTTTGTTTTGTTTTTGTTGTTGTTTTTCCGTCAGGGCAGATACCAATCCAACAGAGTAAAGAAACTCGGAGATCATTCTTGTCGAGGACCGTCGTCCGTAACAAAGGCAGAGTAAAGCTTTAACAGTGAACCAGGACACAAGGAGGAGGGAGGAAATCCTTTTCAGGTCAAATCCTAAAAGACCTAAGTCCCCCACACACACCCCTTTCAAGTTCTATCCCTTAAAAGTGTCATGACCTAACAGCACCACTCTAGAGAGCAAGCCTTTAGACAAGAACCTGGCATAGAGGAGCAGTCACCAAACCATGGAAACATGAAAATGAATCTAAGCCTGCCTCAGCACTATGAGCTGGATAACAAGGGACTTGCATGTTCTCCAAGTCAAAGTTCTAAAATAGTATAATTTCTAAAACTATACTATTTAATAGTTATAGGAAAAACATTTTTAAAGTGATGCAAATTCGTGAGCAAATGTCTTAGCATCAGAGAAACGCAAATTAAGGCTACCTAATCAGAATGGCCATCATGAAGAAAACAAAAGACAACAAACGCTGTTGGGGAAAAGAAGCTTTATACTCTGCTGGTTGGATTGCAAACTGTTGCAGCCACTATGGAAATTAATGTGGAGGTGGCTCATAAAACTTAAAACAGAATTACCATATGGCCTAGCTGTATTACCCCTAGGTATATAGTCAGTAGAATCTAAGTCAGCATACACTGGAGATGCACTTCCATGCATATTGCTGCACAATAGCAAGGAAAAATAGCCTAGATACCCTCAACAGATGAATAGATGAAGAGAATGTGGTACAAATATTCACTCTGTAGAGCAGGGTGGTCTCAAACTCAGAGATACACCTATGCCTACATCCCTAGTGCTAGAATTATAAGGGTGCGCCAGCACATCTGGCTCACATAAGTCTTCTTGTAAGACTCTGATGAGCCTTATCTACCGGGGACCCCTGAGTGAACAATGCAGAGCCTGGGATCGATGCAAAAGCAAGAGAAATTTATTTTTCCACTGTGTTGGTGTTGTCCTGTACCCAACTGCCCATTCGGCCAGTTTTTATACAGTTTTCAGGGGTAGAATAGAGCAACAGCTACTAGACACAATGTGATTTGCAGAACAGTGTGACTTTTAAATAGATGGGTCTTAGGGAATAAGGTAACAAGAACTTCCTTTGTCTGTAGGTGCCCAATGGTTGGTCCACACTGATTTTCCTAAGGAATGTAATCCAGGAAGGGAGGGTTCCTTATGCTCTGGGGTCTGGTAGAATTTTCCAAATGACCTGAGCTGACCTCTTCATTCTTAATGGTCATTGTAAAGAATCCAGAGACTACCCCCCCCCCACCTAGGCATCCATCCCATATATAGTCATCAAACCTGGACACTATTGCAGATGCCAAGAAGTGCTTGCTGACAGGAGCCTGATATGGTAATCTTCTGAAAGGCTCTGCCGGAGCCTGACAAATACAGAAGCAGATGCTCACAGCCAACCATTGAACTAAGTACAGGGTCCCAGATGGAGGAGTTAGAGAAGGGACTAAAGGAGCTTGCAGTCCGGTGGGTGAAGCAACAGTGTCAACAGTCCCAAAGCTCCCAGGGACTGGACCAAAGAGTACACATGGAGGGACCCATGGCTTTGGCCTTGTATGTGACAGAGGGACAGCCTTGTTGAACATCAGTGGGAGGAGCAGGCCTTGGTCCTGTGGGGATTTGATGCCCCAGTGTAGGGCGGGAAGGCAGGAGGGGGGGGGGAGTATCCTCATAGAGGCAGGGGCAGGGATAGGGAGTTTCCGGAGGGGAGACCTGGAAAGGGCATATCATTTGAAATATAAATAAAGAAAATATCCAATTAAAAAAAGAAGAAGAATACTAAAAGTAAATAAATAAATAAAAAAGAATTAAACAAGTACTGATTTTAAACTGACATAACCTCAGAGATTACCTGGCCAAATACTGAACGTTATAAAAATATGACATAGTAGAAAGTTGTACAGAGTATCAGAGACAAGCCTGTCAGGAAAGGGGAGGGACATTAAGAGACCAGTTCCATTTTAGACAGACTTTTGATGTTTAGAGGTAATTACTTCATATTCGATTTCTTTTTTTAATATCTCTGCTGTTTTGAAACCAAAGATGTAACAATATATATTTATACTATATATAATATTTTCCCCTACTTTTAGCTACAGTTTGAAAACCAGGATAGTTTGTCTTCCTATCATCTCTACAAACAAAATCCAGTTAGATGATGTACAGATATTTACTCCTGCATGTTCTTTGGTGGTAAGAGGTCAAGCTCCTCTGGCAAATTTAAATTCATTAATTCCCGACTTCTATCTCATTGCCTTTACCTTGAAAAATGAGCTCTGGCGTCTTTTTCCTTACAGAAGCTGATCAGATGTTAAAATTAACAGATTCTTCCTTGGAAATATCAAGACATTCTTACAGCCTTCTTATAATTTTGTAAAAATCTTTCTGAATCCAAGTTTAAGGTTTCAATTTAGAGCAGCGTTTTGCTTCTTCAAGTCTACAAGTCTTACTATTTTCATGCTACTAAGACCTCGATTTTCAAGTTTTCCCCTGAGCCAAGCACAAGAACTGTGTTTTGGAAAGTGCTTTCCTATGCCCCTAGTCCAGGACTGTAGTGATCTTTATGTACACACGTTCTGTTAACCTTGTATTATTTTATATATCTTATTCTTTAACAAATCTACTTTGTAAGCCAGACGTGTTGAGGCAATAACTCCAAGCTCCCAAAGGGTTTTCTCAGCCATAATATCAGCTTTGCTGAGTTTTATTGTGTCACCACAGGGCTTTGGAATGAAAAAAATCTTCTTTGCGGACAGCACTTTAAACTTTGCAAAACATATTAACCCATATAGTTTTACTCTGTGACTCATTGTGGATGATTTTTGCTATTTTTTTTCCTTATTTAAAAATGAAGGTGAGAGCAAAGAGAAGAGGCTGTCCATGTTCCTGCAATGGAGTTCATGCCACCAGGCAAGTGCTATTGACTGTGGCTCAGCTACTTTCTTTGCTGCTAATAAGGACTCTCTGCCACTCTCCCCCACTGTGCTTTCTGGAAGGTTGTACCAATCCTTGCAAGGCTGACTGCACCTAGACAACCACCAAGGTGAAATGTTCCATCTCAGGAGACTGATGTGTGCTAGGCTCCTGGAGGAATTCAAACATCAGCTAAATGGCCAATTAAAGTGGATTCAGTCAAATGGTGGTTCTACAAGAGGACATAAAAGGTCATTTCTAACAACAACTTCTGTGATTGGAAGAGCATTCTTCCCACAGACTAACTACAATTGTGTTTTATTATATATTGCCTCTTCCTTGTCGTGGCTTATTTCTTATTGCTAATGAGAACAAATGCTCAAGTTATTGTATAAAAGAAACACTTAGAATATGTAAATGTTTGCCTTGTTTTTACATAGTATGCTACTTACTCAATGCCTAAAAAAGTTATTTTTCTACTGTCTATGTCTGCTTCCCCTACTCTATCCTACCGTAGTATAAAAGAATCCCTACCTGACAAGAAGGAAGAGTGCTGTATCTCCACTGCTTAATTCACAGCCACATGTAGCCAGTAACCTATCAAATCCATAAAATGTGACTAGAGTGAGCAACTAATTGAATTTTAATTAGATTAATGCAAATAACCACAGGAGATAGTTTCTAGCAGATTTTATAGTATAGCATTTTACATAATCAAGACTATATCCTTAAAAACAACCATACTTCTACTCTCAGGTGAAAATTTCCTCATGGATCCCATTTGTAAGTGCAGAGTGGCAGAAGGCAGCATCCTTAAATATACAACATTCATGTGAGGATTATTTTGAATTTAAAGCACTTGAAAATTAACAGATGCAAGAGAAACATTCAATTCCTCCTTCTTTTTTCTAGAAGCAAAGGAAGTTCTCATGTGGTACACACACACACACACACACACACACACACCATCCCCCAGCAAGAAAAATGAAGTGTTCCCATCAAGAATGAGGCACATAGGGCAAGAAAGCTCTGGACATCCACACACTGCTGGAAGGCTATATTCTTTCCACCTCCCTGCAATAGTTTTGTTTCTTTGAAGTTGCTTCTTTATTCTTTCTGCTATGTAAGATTAGACCCTGCCGTTTTGGGAGGAGAGGAGTCCCTTCTGAGCAGTCTCATATTGCCAACAGCAAGTAAGTGTTACATCTCTGAGGGGAAGGTATACTGGTCATCAGGATCCCAGGAACACCAAAAAGTCATTCCACATAACAAACCTCACACAAGAGAGTTACTGAGAAAGACAGAAGAGGATGGTTATCTCTACATGGGCAAGAAGCAAGAGAACTGCTTGAGAGGGAGATTTTTACAAGATTTCATGGGGGCAGAGTTTTACAGGGTGATGATTTCCAGAGTGGAGATTGGTGGAATTTCAAGTCATGAGCATAGGGTGAGCTCAAGGATTGGCAAGTCTTCAAACATGAAAGTGAGCTTGGACTTTTTAACCCTATAGAATATATAAACCCTTTTGCTTCTAGTCTGTGAATTATTTGTATGCCAATCTAAACTTGTCAGGCCCAGCCAAAAACCCTGGGGGATAGTAGTAAAATTTGTGTCTACCTTACATCAGTGTTTCTCTTATATTTTTGGTTGTGAGCCTAGCCTTTAATGGCTGAGCCATCTCTCCAGCCCACATCAGGGTTTCTCAAACCCATTTCTCAAAATCCTTCTACCCATAAAAGTTAGAGAATACATTTCTAGAACCAAGACTTTATTCTGATACAAGGCTGGGGAAGTTAAAGATTAATTTGGAGTGTTATTTTCACCTTTAAAATATATGTAAATATCTCCATCCTTGACAAGATGCTTGTCCTCAAGTACAGAAGAGAGGTGTTCAAGCTCCTTCATTGACTAATCAACAAGAGTCTATTTCATTAATGTTATCACTAAGATAATGATTAACAATTTGAGAAAAAGCAGTTGCATCAAAGGCTGCTGTCCAGGCACTAAGCAGATCTGACACCCAGTCAGTTGCTTTTCTAAGATGAGTGTCATTAAATTAGTTTAGAATCCTATTAAGCGTACAGTACAAATAGCAACTGCTTACCAGTGGGCTTATGAGCTGTACCCAGAAAAAAATTGCTAGGACATTGCCAAAGCAGTGGTGGGTGGAACATAATTTTAGGTACATGTGGGTGGATATTCACACTCTAGCACTTTGCTGAGATGTCAAATCCCTGATGTCATATGGCCAATGGTACAATGCTGTTTACCATCCAAGAAACAAACTCATTAGACCATTTTCCAGTGTACAAGGACAACTGATGATGACATGTTGTATTTTACTGTAAATATTTTCATCTTGTCATATAAAAATACATACGAACTCACTTTGAGAATCATTATCTTCCAACATTGTTTTTAAAAATGTATACTAGCTTAACACCACATCCTTCTCAAGGCCCTCTAATGACCACCAAGCAGAAACTGAGTCATTGAAACCAAGGAAAAAACCAAAGCCACTGGAAAAGTCACTGGAGTAAAAAAAAAAAAAAAAAAAAACATGGTCTTCCTTTCCTTTTCTCCTACTTAAAATGTTACTTGCTGTGACTGACTTAAAGCCGTTACTTGAGATGAGCCCTGCTTGAGACCAGGCCGACTGGTGTGGGGAAAGGTGCACTTAAGTTTGCTGATTAAAGTGAATGTGCAAGGTCAGAGATGAGAGGGTGGCAAGTGGTAGAGTGCATGCTTAGCATGCATCGATGAAGCCCAAGGTCCAGTCCTCAGCTGCAAGAATTGCACCAACCTGCATAAAAGCTAAGGTGCATCTTCTTGTTTAAAACTCTTTCTTTCGGCTGGCCGACGGTGAAACACACCAGGAGAGAAGCACACCTTTAGTTCCAGCATTCAGGAAGGATCTCTGAGATAGAAGCCAGGCTGTTCTACAGAGTGAGCTCCAAGACAGCCAGGGTTACACAGAGAAACCTTGCCTTGAAAAACCAAAACTAAATGAAAAAAAAAAAACTATTTTATTCAAATACAGTCAATTCAAACTGTACCTTCCTGTGCGGTTTTCTTTTTTTTCTGCTCTACTTACCCTTTTCCTGTCATGGCATCTGCATTCGAAGTTAAGTTTTGGAAAGCTGTCTACCAACGAACAGAGTCACTAGTCCTTCTAACCTTGGGACTATCAATCAAGACCTCATTTGTTAGGGAACTAATATTTCCATATCACTTCTAGATAGCAATAAGATTCTTATGATTCCCCTCCTTAAAATATGTGCAATATCATGTAATATCATTTTAACTTCATTGTGACCATGGCTCTAAGTATACTTATACTTGAGAAAGATGCTGAAAGCAAGCATACGACATATATGAAAGGGTAGATGGAATATTCTTGATCAGAGATGTTGTATTTTATATGAGCATTTCCCTTTATCTCTATCTAGCTCTTTATTTTAGCTTCTCTGTGCACTTTGTTAGATGGTTGCCAGGGTATTCTCATCTTCTTTGCTGCAAGGGCCAGTGCAGTGGGTCAGGTAGCTCAAACCTGCACATTACCATAAATATTAGCACTTGGCTTCAAACACCCATTGTTTTATCCAGTGACTCATATACCTAGTTTTTTGTGTAATTTTAAATTGTAATACTTTCAATATGTTAACGGACTGTTGGTAGAAAAACCACATCCCTAAGTTCTATAAAGTTTCTATTACCATGTTATCAGAGAACACACAGGAGGAAGGGGAGCTCAAGGTAGAGAGTAGCTCTGAACTTATAAACTAGCTTTTGTTTGACTGGAGCTGTAGAAGAAAACTGACTATATGTGTGAAACAATTATGTTTGTTTATGTTTAGCAGGAATGTAAGAGGGATGGTAGCTATTCATAAATTAGTAAACACATCTTTCTAAAAAGCTTACATGAACCTTCTAGAACTCACAGAGCAAACTCATATGTCCCCTCAAGCCATAGTCTTCAGCTATATCCACCTGAATACTAATACCTGTGGGAGATATTGAGCACCTCCCCAGGACCTTTACCACAGTGTCACCTGCTTCAGAGCCAAGAACAATAAAAGCTCCCTTCCCCACAGCTGTGCACATCTCAAGGAGACTCACATCCCATAACTGTTAGGCAGATAGGAGGCCATTGCAACTCCATGCAGAGCAACACTAGTTCTCCATGAAGCTGGGAGAGGTTTCCACACACCTGCATTGGTACTCAACCTCTTCTTTGACTCAATCCTGCATCCTTTTCTTCCACAGTAAAATTCCAGACACAAAGCTGTGGCTTCCAGGAAAAGTTAAAACTCAAGTTGCACTCAAGAGCAAATCTCTTCCTGAAACATTAGAGAGCTATTACTTATAACTCTACTACCAGCCTGGTAACAATAAATGTCTGTCTAGCCACTTATAGTATATGATACATTATAACATCTAAGGCTGCTATTCTCAATGTCCTACATTACTCAGATATAAGTATCAAGATTTTATTAATTACTTTTCTTTTTGCAGGGACCAAATACCTGACAAAAACTGTTAAGGGAGGAAGTTCTATTTTGGCTTACATTTTGAGGACATACAATCTGTCATAGTGGAGAAGACTTGGCAGCAGGCAATGGCCAATCACACTGAGTTCATAGTTAGGAAGCAGATATAAAACAGAAAGTTGAGTCTACCAACCTATAAAACCTCAAGGCCAGGCCTCCAATGGTCAACTTCTCCGAGCAAAGTTGCATCTTCTAAAGGTGCAACAAATTTCCCAGTGTCCCTAGTTGAGAATCAAGAGTTTAAACACATGAAGTCTCATCAACATGGTGACCTAAAAAAGACCTAACAAGGACAACATCAATCTACATGCTAATGTGAAAGGCAGAAATCTCAAGAGTCCTCATCCCTAGGCAACGATCTACAGGCAACTGAGGAATGCTGGGAGCAGAAGAAATTATATTCTCCAGAAAAGAGCCCCCAACTGGTTATCTAATACCAAGTGGTCAGCCCTGAAGTGATATACATACAAACAACATACAGTCTAAGCATGTTATACTCATGTATTTAGGAATATTGAAGAAATGGAGGAAACAAATTTGAGAGAACAAGGCAAAGTATATGGGAATGACTGGAGGAAGAAAGCTAACAGGAAGGGGGGATAATGTAATTACATTTTAATTTAAAAAAAAATCTGTAAACAAAAAAGTTCAAACACAAGAGCCTGTATTAGGCCCTCCACACCCAAACCACAGCTCAGATCAACTCACTCTAGAGCTAGATCCAAGAAAACAGACTTTTCAAAAGCTTTCCACAGGAGTCTCAATTGCAACAAAGATTTAGAAGACTTAGTACTCTAGAATTTGAAGAAGACTGTACAATTAAATAAAGCAGACAGAAGGACTCTGCTGTGTGTGCCTGGCCTTATACGTGCTAAGATGTGATCCCACCTCCTGCCCTGTCAACCATGCAGCTCACATGCAGCATGGCTCCTGCTGCACCAAGTAAACGATGGGTGCAGCTGATCAAGGTGTAGAACTACACACTCTTCGTCTCCTCTCTTGAAGGCAATTCTACCTGGCCTACAATATTGGCGTTTTCCTTTCCAACTACAGTATTACATGAGTAAACCATGCAAAAAAGCATCTCATGTTTATCCACCCCACTACCACCACCATCAAATCTCAACATTGCTACTTCCCCAACTACTTTTAGCCTTCTGGCTCCTGCATCATTTTTCTGTACCATGTTTTCAGATCCTTTAACACACTTGAAGGATCCATGATGTATCCTCTTACTACTTTCTCACCCACTACTTCCCCCTGAATCTTCTCTAATAAGCACTTTATTCCAAACTTTCAATCAAAGCTACTCATAGCAATACCTCAGTGGAATTTGTATTGACTCTCTGCCCTCAGGAAAGACCATCAGGAAGCATCTTCAGGACAAGCCCACCACTTCTATCTCAAGACCTTATCTCAAGTCTGGAGCTCTGGAGAGCAAAGACTCTTTGCCTAATCTGGAGGTCACTATCATCTTCACTGATTCTTGTCACCTTCAAAAACTCTTCAGATTACTTCACTGATGGGCCCATCTTTTATCTTTGCCATCTGTTGTTCTTGGGGAACTATCCAGGTTTTCTCTCATTAAATACTACATTTGCTTGATACTCTCAGTATTCTAAGCTTATCATCCCAGCTATCCATTTCCATTGTCACTTGAATATACAGTTATTTAACACTTTTCACAATAAAAGCACAACATTATTTCTCTTCTAACTTTCCCAGTCTTCTCAAGCTTAGTAAACTTGATGAGACTATACTACAACTTGCACTCTTATCAAAATCTTTAAAGTCAATCTGAAGTAATCCTTTCAAATCTGTGACATAAAATCTGTTAATGCTACTTTAAAATATATTTTTAAGAAATAGCACGCCTTTAATCCCAGCACTTGGGAGGCAGGGGCAGGCGGATTTCTGAGTTTGAGGACAGCCTGGACTACAAAGTAAGTTCCAGAACACCCAGGGCTATACAGAGAAACCCTGTCTCGAAAAACCAAAAAAAAAAAAGAAATAAGGTTGCTTCCTACTTCTGCCCTGTTACCACCCTAACTACTCTATGGCCTCTTGAAATAAATCTCAATGTCATTGGTGGTTTATTGACCTACTTTTCTTGCCTCAGGTTAGCTGGCTGGTTCCAGGTCTCCCCCATGAATAGCCAGCTTCTGGAATACATAGGCCATTTGTACTTTGTGATGTTAATCTCTCCTACTGGGCTATGGGCTGGTTCTTAGTTAGACCTCTATGGGGATTCATAGTGCAGTGACTAAGCACAACTTTAAGTTTTTGATAAATGGTAAGTGGATAAATAATGAAATGGATGAATGCTACAATATAGACCACAAAGAATAAAGAGATTTATAGATCTGCTTGGCAGAAAATTCAAGGGGTTATTATTAGCTCCACACACTGGGCATGCCAACTGGAAAGAATGTCATACCTGCTTTGACATATTCATTTTTCTCCTGGATTTGGTTGGCAGAATTGAATCGTCGTTCTCCTTTCCAGAGGCTGATTAATTTAAGCAAAAGGGCATGTGTGGTGACCCACACAGCACACTGCCCAAGTCATTTGACTCCAATAATTCAATATGTACAAAGAAATTCTGTTGAAACAAGAAAGGTGCTAATGAAGCTAGCAAAAATCAATCCTGAAAGTTTGAAAGTCCTAGATTTTTTTAATGATCTCAAAATTGTTCATAAACAGATTAGGTAGCTCTGCCATATTCCTGGATAACTCAAGTTGGCAGAATGTAATCTTTTTAAAGTTTTAATCACATTTATTGTTTATTTTCAATGCAAGACTACCTGATAATAGCTCACAGGGGCTTACACCTGGCCCAAATTAAAATTTACATGCATTTATTTCCCCAAAGGCAGTGACTGCATGCTTTGCATTCTAGTCCTTTCTCAGCAGGCTTACTCAAGATTGTTTTGAATCTGAGTTTTATAATTAGGACTTAACATTTAAATCACATTCAGGAATCTGTGCATATGGTTAAGCAGGCTGTCAGAATAAATTATGACCTTACCAAATAGTAATCTGCTTGTATCTTCTCCCAAATGCTTGGATTCCCTAGCCATAGTTCACCCCTCATCCAACTTAAGACACTTGTCCACTGTGATGGCACCTTTGCCAACCTGTCATTCTTTTCCAGCTCTTAGTAATATATTATGGATCTGCAGCAGGAGGGAAACTTTCACTAAAATGCCTAATGTGCTTCTTTATGTAAATATTATTAACCGTACATATCTGTCTCTATTGATGCGCCATATCATAGTTTATGAGTCTTCAATAATCTTGAGTAGGTGAACTTACAATGCATTGGGATAAACTGAGGTTCAGGGAGCTTAAGTGATTCCACATTTACCCCTAATCAGTGGCAGACTGGACTATAAATCCAGGAGCCTTTCCAATACTACCAGCCACAACTTTGCACCAGATGCCAGAATGCCCTGACTTTTCTGATCATTTGTTCAGGATTTTTTCTTTTCTTATTTAGCTTTATTTTTTGAAGGGCTCAGGATCAAATCCAAGGTCTTCTGCATATAAGACAAAGAACTCTAGCACTGAACTACATGCCTGCTCAGTTTTGTTGTTGCAGTTGATGTTTAGTTGGTAGTACAGGTTTGTTTCTTTTTGTGTTTGTTGGATCTCATTATGTATCCCTGGCTATCGGGCTGGAATTAAGAACGGAAATCAGTGGGGGACATCTCTAGGACTAACCGGATGCCTGGGACAGGGGAAGCCTCTGAGAGTCTAGGCTCTAGAGGTGACCCTAGCTAAGATTCCTAACAGTTGTAAATACAGAGACTGAAGTGGCCACCTTCTATAGCCAGACAAGACGTCCAGTGGAGGGAGGGGGATATCAACCCACCCACAAAACCTTCAACCAAAAATGAGTTCTGCCTAGAAGATGTACAGGGATAAATATGGAGCATAGACTGAAGTGAAAATTTAAGGGTTCTTTGGAAAAACAGTTGTGTTTGATAGTGTTTTGCTGAAGCAAACATAGGTGAAAGGAGGTTCTTCTGAAGAAGCATGTGAAAGGACACATAATGAAGGAGTCATGGTTAATAAAACACATCTATTGGTCTGCCTTACATTGCATAGATAAGCTCCATTTTTCAGGACTCCATAGGGAAAAATGCACCAAAAAACTTCTGGTGGTGTGCTGTGGCTTCTTGCCACTTCTGTGGACTTAAACTGATTGGCAGAGTGATATCAGCTGAGACAGACTCATGTGGAGTTTTTCTAAGTCAAGCTCACATGCTGAGACAAGACACATGGAAGACACATGATGTTTGGAGGGAGTATAAATAAAGTTCAATGGACAGTGATAGAGCCTGAGCTTGGCTTGGTTATAGAGCTAGCTGTGCAATGCTTGTTGGTCTCTCGCCTTTGCTGATCTTTGCTTCACTGAGAGAGAGGCACAGTTCAGAACTTTTCCTGACATTCCTTTTGTCCGTGGTCCCTCCTGCTGACTTCGGGAGAGGCTGAGGCCTGGCTGTCTCTGCTAGGAAATAGGGTTGCTGCTGATTCAAGTTTGCTATCCCAACTTTATCGAACTGGACTGCTGGTGTATCTGTGAAGTGTGGATCAAACTGCCACTGCTGACCTGTGAACAGGACTGCTGATTTCCTGACAATGCAGGTGGGAGTTCCTCCTCCAAAGAACCATTTCTAAACAGGTCCACTTCCACCATATTCTTTCTTTTCCACTACTTTTGATGGGTGGTGGTCTAGAAGGGAGATTAAAACATTTAAGAATCATCATTAAAATAGAGTTTTGAAAAAATTAAAGTTATAAGAGACTGAGGGAACAACCAACCAATGACTGCCCCAACTTTAGAGTCATCCCATGTGAGAAAGCTAACCCCTAATATTATTCATGTTCTGATATGCTTCCAGACAGGAACCTAGCATAACTGTCTCCTGAGAGACTTCATCTAGCAGCAGATGAGAACAGATGCAAAGACCCACAGCCAAACACCAGGAGTGGGAAGTCTTGTGAAAGAGCAGGGAATAAAATTGAGCTGGGTGGAAGGGTCAAGGACACTATTGAGGTTTAGTCTTTTGCTGTCTATGGTAATGTTAACTGTAAGCCCCCAAGACCTGGTTGCCCCAGAGATGAGAGAGTCTGCACATAAACCCAAGTGACACTATGTGACCTTGCCTACAAGTTATTTCTGACTGGTGAATACCGATGCCAACAGCTAATACCTGGGCAGAAAAGTTGTGTATTCTATCCAAGAACTAAATGGTCAAAGTCAGTGTAGAAACCCCAGATTTCGATTAAAAACTTCTGCAAAAGGACACCACAAGACAATCTACAGAATCAATTAACCTGGACCCAGGAGTGTTCATAGAGACTGACCCACCAAACAGGCAGCATGCAGGAGTTGGACCGAGGTCCCCTACACAATTGTGTAACTTGGTCTTCACATGGGTCCCCTAACAATTGGAATAGGGCCTGTCTCTGACTCTGCTCCCTGACATTGGATCCCCTTCTTCTACCTGGACTTCCTGGTTAGGCCTAGTCCTTCTGAGAGAAGATGTCTCAGGGTGGGGTGGTACCCAAAGAGGTGTCCCTTTCTCTTAAGAGAAAGAGAAGAGGTAGTGGGGGGTAGGAAGGGTTTATAAGATTGGATTGGGAAGGGGGAAGCTGTGATCAGAATATAAAGTAAATAAAGAATAAATAAATTATTGAACAAAAGTATGTAGACCAGGCTGGCTGGGAACTCATAGAGATTTGCCTGTCTCTGCCTTCAAGGTACTTACACAGAAGGCATACACCAACATGCCTAGTAACTGTTCTTAATCTATACACTATTATCAAAAGCTAGCTCCTATGCAGAATGTTGGGGTACCACTGTCTGTAATCCCAGCACTCTGGAAGTAAGAAAGAAGGATCTCAAACTCAAGAAAAACTTGAGCCACGTATAAGCCCTTGCTTCAACAGCCAACACAGCAAGAAGTAAGCTCACCCTTGAGCCTCATTCACAATAAAGTGTGAGTGTCTAGTTCTTCCCAGCTTTGTCCAGTATTTTGGTATCAAAGGAAGAAATTCAGAACATTAGCAACCAAATTTCAGACTTTAGCGATCAAGTCAAAGATAGGAGGGTTGGTGTAGGATGGAGCACAAAAGGAAAAGCTCTTTCCAATACTCCTAAAATAACATCTGGAAAGTTCTTGCAAATGTTAAACTTAGTGCCAGACTCCCACAGAAGTTAAACATCAAGTAAAGCTGCTTCAGACAAACCTAATTTTATTCCAAAAATGAAGTCAACATATTATCAGGAAAGGTGGGGTGCTTAAAAAGAGTTGGAACAAGTAATACGAAGACAGTGGGGTTCCCAGAGGGGAAAATTCCACAAATAATTACAATTCGTGTGGTTATGTTAATCACATGTGCAATATTCTGTCACAAAAAAGAGAAATTGAAAATATGCTTCTTTCTCTTAAATGATGGCATAACCACAATCTGTATGTTTTGTTCCTGTCCATCAAAATAGTGCCCCTGCTGAAATCAAGTGGCCTAAAGAGCCCCCTGACAGAGCACTGTAATCATCTTTGAACCCAGCATCTGTCCATGGGAAATACCACAGACATTACTGACTGCCTCATCTTTTCCCTATAGTGCTTTTCCCATTTTTGTCTTTCTGTTATGTCTTGACCTATATCGCACTATCAACTTCTCAAATGTCTTTTAATAACTTATTGAAAATTATCCATTTGTTTCCCTTATTGAAACTGTAGGACACTGAAAAAGATTAAAGTAACTAACTGAACCTGATAAAATGAGACAAGCCTTCCCAGGCAGCAATGCTGGCTGTTCTCTTTATTTTTTTAAATTCACAAAGTAATAATATCTATCACTTTAATGTCACTATAAAGGAAAAAGAGGTATTGACAAGGCTATCTCGTTACTACATAAACTGAGCAGGGAGTACATTTAAAGCCACACAATGAAAGCACAGGTCTAGGGATGTCTGAGCGAGGGGGATGTAAATGCACTCCATGCACAAGCTGACAACATGAGCAAAATCCAAGCATCTGTTTTCCTAGACTATACATATAGGGAGATGGGAGTCTCAAACAGGAAGCTCCCAAGAAACTCATTGTCTAGGTAGCCCAGATTTCACAGGCCCTATCTGAAATAAGGTTGGAAGGCAAGGAGCAACTAAACATAATCCTAAGAATCCTATATGTGTGTGCCACCCACACTCACACACGAATGAGTGTATATTCTTACATATTTATTTAAAATCTTCAATAAAATCCATGCTTATTAATTCATTATTCATAGCAACCAGGAAATGTAATCAACCTAGATGTCCATCGACAGATGAATGCAAAAAATAGGGTGCATATGCACATGACATTTTGTGCAGCCATAGACAAAAATTAAATTGTGACATTTACAGGAAAATAGGTGGAACTGAAAATCATATTATTACAAACGTTTAAAAAAATATCACTCAGAAATACAGATACAATATTTTCTCTAATATACAGAATGTAGATGAGAGAAACAGAGAGATATATAGAGAGAGAACTGAAATACCTGTGGTTAAAAAGCAAAAGGGTAGCAGGGTGGTGGTGGTGCACGCCTTTAATCCCAGCACTTGGGAGGCAGAGGCAGGCGGATTTCTGAGTTCGAGGCCAGCCTGGTCTACAAAGTGAGTTCCAGGACATCCAGGGCTACACAGAGAAACCCTGTCTTGAAAAACCAAAAATAAATAAATAAATAAATAAAATAAAATAAAATAAAAGCAAAAGGGTGAACTTACTGTAAGAAGGAGGGGACCCAGCTGGAGGTGTGGCACAGACACAGGAAAGTCACTGGAGAAGGAGAATGGATAAGAACAAGGACAGTAACAATGTGTGCAAAATGCCATAATGAAACCCATCATTTTGCCTACTAACCTAAAAATTAATTTCAAAACACTAAAATCAGAGGCTGAGCATGGTAAGTGTTACTGAAGCCTCTATGAGTTGTGTAAACACTTAATCCAGCACTCAGAGAACAAAAGTAAGGTGACCTCTGTGAGTTTGAGGCCAGCCTAGCCTACAAAGCTAGTTCCAGGAAAGCCAGCACTATGTAGAGAGACTCTGTCTCAAAACAATAAATAAATAAAATTTGGGTTGGCAAGATGCTCAGCAGGTAAAGGCACTTGCCTCCAAGCCTGATGATCTGAATTCAATCACAAATATCCACACAAAGAAAGAAGATAACCAGTTTCCAAAAACTGTACTTTGACCTTCCCACAGATACAGTGGCGCACAGGTGGTTCCTGTGCACAAATAAAAGTTTAGAATAATAAAAAAGTAAAATCTTTTGCAAAACTAAACTCACATATTAGCTGTTCTTTTCATAAGTAAAAAATTAATAAGAATGTTTATGGTTTGTCTGTATCTGTATCTACANAAGATAACCAGTTTCCAAAAACTGTACTTTGACCTTCCCACAGATACAGTGGCGCACAGGTGGTTCCTGTGCACAAATAAAAGTTTAGAATAATAAAAAAGTAAAATCTTTTGCAAAACTAAACTCACATATTAGCTGTTCTTTTCATAAGTAAAAAATTAATAAGAATGTTTATGGTTTGTCTGTATCTGTATCTACACACAGATTTTTACTTCTCCTTAGACATTGTAACAAGGCAAGACAGTGCAGTTTCCTCCACCTTGTATTCCTGATGAAGCCATTTCAAGTTTAACTAAAATTTAGTCTCCTTGATGAAGAAGGGTAGGCATAAATTTTTTGGAACCTACTTTTAATAAGGGTTAAACCTTTCCTCTGGCCCACCACCCAGCAGAGGTAGTGAAAGAGAAAAGTTATTAGGATATAGGGGAAGTGGACCTATTCAGCAATAGTCCTTTGAGGGCAAGCTTGATCTTCTTTCTTTGCAGTTCATTCCTGTAGCAAACACCAAATATGACCCAGTGTAGATCAGTCATCTAGGCAGGTAAATACTATACATAAACCAGCAGCTACAGCCCAGACCAGTCCTTTCAACAGGTAGAAACCAAGCAGGAACCAGCGGCAATAGTCCAGTCCTTTCAGCAGGCAGACACCAGGCAGCTGTAGTTCAATCCAGAAGAAACTGCCAGGCTCATTAACTGGCCTGAGGCGAGGATGTTGAAGCAGCAAGCTGCCACAGGAACCTCACAAGCAGTTCTTGGGCGAGTTTCTCTCAATGATGGCATTTACCACAAGTTCAACTCAACAACACTATGTAAAAGGAACCAATACATGTATATCATTAGCAAAGAAAAGAGAGGAAGAACAAACCAAACAAAGCTCATGCTCATCTCCCATTGTCTATGGGGTCATATTTATCTCATCTCCCATTGTCTATGGAGTCATATTTATCTCATCTCCCATTGTCTATGGGGTCATATTTATCTCGTCTCCCATTGTCTATGGGGTCATATTTATCTCATCTCCCATTGTCTATGGGGTCATATTTATCTCATCTCCCATTGTCTATGGGGTCATATTTATCTCATCTCCCATTGTCTATGGGGTCATATTTATCTCGTCTCCCATTGTCTATGGGGTCATATTTATCTCATCTCCCATTGTCTATAGAGTCATATTTATCCTCCTTCTTCAAGTGTCATTTCATGAGTTTGCTGTATCAAAGCATCCTTTCACCTTTGTCTGCTTCAGGAAAACATTCTTTTGTGTGTCTACTTTAGCAAGATACCCTTTCACTTGTGTGCCCCAGTGAAACATCATTTGACATAATTAATTTTCCATAGAACTAGAGGTTTCTACTTAAAAAGAAGCCCATGAAAATTGCTCATGGGCTTGTACCGGGCGTGGTGGCACACTCCTTTAATCCCAAAGAGGGGAGGCAGAGACAGGCGGATTTCTGAGTTCGAGGCCAGCCTGGTCTACAAAGTGAGTTCCAAGACAGCCAGGGCTACATAGAGAAACCCTGTCTCAAAAAACAAAAACAAAAACAAAAACAAAACAAAACAAAACAAAACAAAACAAAACAAACAAAAAAAAAATTGCTCACCTCTATTCTAGGAACCGAAGGTCAAGATGCCCTACCTAACTTCACTTCTTGTGCAGAACCCACTCTCCCGCCCCTCCCCACCCCCCCATCCCTCTCACCCTGCTCACTTCATCTCCATTTAATTGCTTATCTTAGCTTCTGTTAAAATGCTTGCTTGAATGAAGCTTCCTGATACCTGCAGAGTGATACATCCGGATGTGATTTTTTTGTTGTTGTTTTTTTGTTTGTTTGTTTGTTTGTTTGTTTATTTGAGACAGGGTTTCTCTGTATAGCCCTGACTGACCTGGAACTCACTTTGTAGACCAGGCTGGCCTCAAACTCAGAAATCGCCTGTCTCTGCCTCCCAAATGCTGGGATTAAAGGCGTGCGCCACCACGCCCGGCTCCAGGATGTGATTTTTTACCTTTAGAAGCCCCTTAGTCTAAATGCTTAGGAATCCAAATACCTGAATATAGTTTCAACTGGAAGGAATAAAGACTTTCAACTAGCTATAAACAGTGTGTAAGAGGGACGGATGAGCCAGAGGTGAGGAAGAGGAGAAAGAAAAGAGGATTTTTTTTGAGGCAGTTTCTTGAAGGCCAGACTGACCTCACACTCAATATAGACAACAATGAATCTGAACTCTTGATCATCTGCTTCTACCTCTTATGTACTTAGCCTATAGGTGTGTGTTCCCACAGATATTTTTGTTGTGCTAAGGATGAAATCCACAGCTTTGTGCGTGCTAGGCAAGCTCTGTTTCTACTAAACTACATCCCTAGCTCCAAAGTAAGATTATTATTCTCTTTAATTTAATTTAATTTAATTTAATTTAAATAAACTGAACCACCTGTCATATCCTTAAACCTAATCTGACTCTCAAACCCAAGGACGGCTCTGTGGCTGGAGGACCTCAGCTAAAACCAAGTGAAGATAATAACTGTTTACTTAGCTAACACTTTGTAGAATCTGATTTAAGCCAGGGATTTTGCAAGTCATGGAGGTGTAGCTCTTGGCTTAAATCTGAAAGCAGTACACACCCTAGAATACCAGCTCAACACAAATACATTGACAGCTCTCATTCACTAACCCATCATAATATTGCACCATTTTTATCCTACATAGTTGAAGTATGCTACTCTTAAAAAGAAAAATGCAATAGATTTTCGTACTAAGATTTTCACCTGACTGACACTCATGCTTATACTGACATTCTACTTAAATTGTCCAGGAATGTTTCTAAATACCCTTAAATAGCCACATGCTAGATGTTCCCAAATAACAGAAACATTAGTGACTATTATTTAGTGAAATCAGGCTTCCCGGGCCAACATTCTACTGTCTGTACAGTTTCAAATGCACAACCATTGTTCCTGACAAAATAGAAACAATCTTTTAATTAGCACATAGGGTTGAGAAACATTATTTTATTCAGGATTTTATTGTTAGCATAACAGAGGCTGTGTGTCACCTGAGGCCCACCATCAGGCTCCCCACAAGCTTATGTAATCCACAGGAAGCAACTAGCAAATAGTCTCAGCCCTTTAGGGAGGAATAGAAGCTGCAGACTGAAGAAAAGACTTAGAAATAACCAGTCACCTCTTTAAAAAAAAAAAAACTTGGACAAAAAGAAGAGAAAAACGACAAGGGTCGTTTCTAAAAACATAAATTTCAAATTTTTATAGATAAATGTAAATCCAAAAACTTTGCCAAAATGAAATTTAATTGATTCTGTGTTTGGGGAAAAAGCTGTTGTTTCTCAACCAAACTTCTTTTCTAGGTCAGTGAGGCTTTCATTAAAAAAAAAAAAAATTATTGGGGGGAGAGGGAGGGAGGGAGGGAGGGACGGAGGGAGCGGGGAGGGAGGAGGATATGTGTAGGTCCATGGAATCCAGAAAAGGACAGCCCGTGTCCTGCTTCTACTCCTCTCCACCCTTTCCCTTGGGGCAGAGCTGCTCACTGAATATGGGGCTAGGCTGGTAGCCACTAAAGCCCAAAGATTTTGCACGGTCTCCACCCACTAGAGTGCTGGGGTTACAGGCACCCCTATACAAGAATCCTAAGAAGCAAAGTGAGCCTTCTCTCCAGCCTCAGCAGCCAGGCTTTCTGCCTCCTATTTATCCGAGTGCTTCACAGTGTTGATAGCAAGACGAGTGAGTCGTGCTTTCATAGTGTGAGAGTGGCAAAGTCTTTTCCTGTCGACAATGAACCCTGGAAACATATCAGGGATGTTTAAATTACCGTTGAGTAGAACCAAGTTTTCACCTCACTGTAACCTGTTAAAGACAAGGTGCAGGTCAGTAAGACAGCTTAGTGAATAATGGTGTTTACTTGGAAAAAGAACTGACAACCTGAGCTTGATCCCTGAATCCCACAGGGTAGAAGGAGAGAATTAACTTCAACAAATTGTCTCTGACCTCCACATGCACTCTGAGCACACGTACAACGTAGATAAATGATAAATAGATGATAGATAAATAAATAGATAGATAGAGATAGACAGATAAATATAGATATATAGATACAATTTCAAAAACTTTTTATGAAAGGTTTATTTTACTTATACAGATGTATTTGTCTCTTTGTGTATATGTGCATATGTGCATTGCATCCCCTAGAAGCAGATTTATAGGCAATTGTAAGCTACTTTAGGTGGGTGCTAAGAATTGAACTCTGATCTTCTGTAAGCACAGCATAGACTCTTAACCACTGAGCCATCTTGCCAGCCCAGAGTTATAAAGGCCTTTGAAGGCAAGGTGTTTAGTTTAGAGTTATTTATAGTTGCTTTCATTATTATCAAATAAATAAATAAATAAATAAATAAAAATAGTGTGTGAATCTTTTAAAAGAGGGTATTAAGGACTGGTTTACTTGATAATTTTTTCACTAAATAGATTTCCAGTTTAAAACAACACTCAACATCTTACTTGTTTTTTTACCTAAAGAAGGTTCAGGACTTTTAAAATACAATTATATTCCCACAAATTTGTAAATCATATTCTCAAAAGCTCTGTTTTCTAAGCCACATCTCTCAGCTCAAACTGTACACACACAGGAAGGGCAAAACTGCCTGCTGACACTCAAAGTCATCTTGCTATCTTCAGATTGAACCTGTATGCCATGCACAGACTCTCGCATGCCTCTGCTTACAAATGATGAACACAAGCGTTTAGGAAACCAAAATCCAAAGCAGAGTGTCTAACACACAAATTTATCCTCTATTTCTGTTTATATTTTAAAACAGAATTGCTAGCTTTTTTTAATAAGGCTTGTAACTGTTTTCCTTGTTCAGTCTTGTATAGGTAAGAAGAAAGACATTAGACAGATTTACAAGAATTCACATAGTTGACAGGAATGCTGAAGTGTTTGAACCCAAGGAGGCCTGGATGTGACTAGGGTGCTCCATCTTGAATCCACTCTCAAGCCTGCTACACTCTTGTTGATAATCTATTCAGTTTTCATATTTACATAACAAATCCCCTGGTTGGTTTAACTCCAATCACCCACTTCCTTTCCTTGATCTTTCAAAATGCATAGCTATTACTTCACAAGATAAATAAATAAGTCTTGTAAAGCCAAAGGCTGGACTGACACCAACTGGAAATGGATGCCCATCCTACTCTAAATCTCCAGGTTCCCAAGTTCTTATAGATTCTTCTCTCACACACCAAAAATCTCTTCATTCAATATTTCATGATTGTTCAGATATTGAAAAGGAGTCCAAATTCTCCCAAGAGGGAAAATCCATAGTTGGTAAGTTTCTGGTAAAGTAGAGCCAAAAATAGCAAGGGACTCACTCCTTACCTAAAGAGAGATGCGATGTCAAAGCAATGTACCAGAACCCAAAACACACTAACCACAACCAATCAAACAGTACCAAAGTGAAACTGGACCTCTTCACATGACTTAAAATACTACTGGCACCTTACTTCTGTTTCCCTAAAAGTCTGAAGGCTTGGGATATAGTTAAATCAGTGCAATCTTTGCTCAGCTTATATAATCTCTAACATCCTAAACCTGGGTATAGTGACATCTACCTGTATCATTGTACTCTAGAGATAAAGGCCAAAGGGTCAGGAATTCACTGTAATCTTTAGTTACGTAGTGAGTTTAAGACCAGCCTTGAAGACGTAAAACTGTATCTCAATAAAAACTTGAAGTCATTCAAGCAATGGCTCAGTGTTTAAGAGCTCATGAACAATCATGAGTACCATCGTTCAAATCCTAGCACACACATAACAAGCTGGCCACCCTCCAACACAAGCTTCTGTAACTCTACCAAAAGGAGGCAAGAGGCAGAAGGATTGTTAAGACTTACAGCTGTCTTAGGCAGGTTTACAGTGATTTTCTAGGAAGAATGTCCCACATCCACTTATTGTGGAAGCTGCCTGGAACTGGAAACCTAGCCAACTACCCAAGGCTAGTGAAGTCATGAACCGTAGAGGAGAACCTACCACCACTTTACTAAATCAGCATGATCTCTAACTGTACTCTCAATAGTGTCATTCTCAACCTTCATCAAGGAAACTTATTGATGCAAATGATGGAGAACACTACAGAAAAGTACAGCCAACCAAAATGTAGGATTGCAGAGCCCAGTTCCAACTGGTCCATCTTTACCATAACTCCTGCACCTAAGGCTCAGGTATCATTGCAGAAGAGGGAGTGGAAAGAGTATATGAGAGGAACAGGGAGTTTGCTATGAGATTGTATCACCGAGAAATGTCAGAAGCCACACCCATAACTAGCAAGTATGACCTCTACAAAGACAGCACTGATAGATGTGCTACTGTGGATGGGGGAGGGGAGCTCAGGAAGCCTCAGCCCTACCCAAAGAACTACAGGCTATGAAGGAATGCAGAGAACAGGAGAAAGAGTCTTTCCCAGGGAAGAACTCAACAATTAGTTATCCAATACCAAATGGTCAGATCTGAAAATAACAAGTAACATTATATAGACTGAGCCAGTCACACACACGCACAAACACACACACACACACACACACACACACACACACACACACACACACTGTATTTAGGAATATATTTATTTCAACAGTTGAAGAAAAAGGCCATGAATTTGAAAGAGAACCAGAATGATACATTGGAAGGTCTGAGAAAAGTAAAAGGAAGAGAGAAATAATGTAAGTATTTTATAATCACAAAAAAATTAAGGAGTTAAAAAACAAATTAAAAAGAATAAATAAATGAAAAGCAATGTCCCTCCAAAATATCAGCCAGCAGGTGGAGCCCAAGCAGAATTCTAAAATGGTGACAGTATTGATAACATAATAGCCAGCAGAAGTTCTGCAAACATGAGCTTTGTCATTCAGCAGAACAGTGTACATTCAGCACTCTGTAGACTAAGAGGATAAAGTAGAAGACAGGGAGCACAGAGCCATAGCCATAGCCAGAGCCAGAGCCATAGTCAGAGCCAGAGCCAGAGCCAGAGCCAGAGCCAGAGCCAGAGCCAGAGCCAGAGCCAGAGCCAGAGCCAGAGCCATCTTTGTTTCTGTGCCTGCTCTCTGCCTCAACTAGCTGAGTAAGTTAATTACTGCTCAGCCTCAGCTTTGCTGTATCTTTAAAGAGGCAGGTAAAAGATATTTTACAACTCTCACAACCTAACTATCTCTAGTGCTCGAAGACCTACCAGCTCACTGTATTACACAGCATCTAATATTGTGGCATCTCTTGTAAAAGAAATCTGAATCTAACATCAAAAACTGTCTAAAGTCCACTTCATTCTTTTCAATAAATATTTAAGATATTTTATCCTCCTCCTCCTCCTCCTCCTCCTCCTCCTCCTCTTTCTTCTTCTTCTCTCTCTCTCTCTCTCTCTCTCTCTCTCTCATTTTTTCTTTCTCCTTTTTAAAAAAATGTGACCATATCCTTGAGGCAGAAGAAAATTCTGAATCTTCATGGGCTGGCAGGTCATCTTTGAAACACAAAGAATTCCTAACTTCTAACCTTGGCAGGGACCCTTTTTCCTCCCCCTTTTCCTGTTGTGAAAACCCTCTGAAGTCTTGTCTGTAGACTAATGTAGAAAACACGGCTGTGTACAAAGGCTGCTTGTCACCTCTGAATGTACTCCATCAGCATGCTGCCTGCCACTTCATCTTGTCTAGCCTCATGGACTGCTTTGCAGAAGGACACCAATGCCCACATCTATCTCCTTGAGACAAGCAGAGAAACAAATCCTTTTTCATGTCTCCAAAAGGACTGACAAGCTTTTAGTAGTGTTTATCTTCTCTGAAGGATGATAACCTTGGATGTGAAAGTTGAAAGAGACTGATACGATTAAGCTCCCTCGTCTGCATTCCCCAGTTTTCTTTGAGAGGGTAAAAGACTGAAGCTTGTCTTTTTACTTGTTCACATGGATCTTTCTAAACTTAAAGTTATATTTATATACCAAAAACCAAGTATATCACTGTATGAAAATTTTGCAAAAATGAGATTTTTTGGTAAACCTAAAATTCTTTTAATGGATTATACATTCAGTATTTTCCATACTGTCCATCACTTCTCCCATATTATCCACATGGTTCTGTCTGAACTGGCATTTTGAGACTCCATATCATGTCATCGTCACATAGTCTTAAAGGTCCTCTGATTGAAGTCAAGTCTAAGGACTATTATTATTTACACCAGATTGACTCAAGGGCAATATAATCTCCCCTGATTGTTGTCAGTTCTATGAACCATATGATTATTAACACCGGATTGATTCAAGGGCAAAGATGGGTAAAACTGGTGTTCCACCATTAACTTGTATATTAGGATTCTCTTGTAATCTAGATTGTGACCTAGATTCAATATGACCAAAGTTCAATAGGTACAACTATATGTACTGGGTGGACAGTGTGATCTCCCAGAGGACTGTTTACAGAAAGAAAGGACTGTGATACCCCTAAGAAAGAATAAAAACCCAGGTTCTGAACTTTGACTCAGAGGAGAACCCTTTTTCTGACTCCAGTGTCATATTTGTTCCAGCTCCCCAAGATTTCCTGTCTACTGCATAGAGAAAGAACACTATATGAACAACTGTGCCTAGTCCTTGGACTCCAGCAAGAACCTCATTGAGCTTTAAGGGAGCACTATGGTTTCTAGTGAGTGATTGGCAGTGGGCTTCTAAGCCCAGCAGTAGCTGGGTGCAAGTGACTTGTCAGGCAAGGCTCAGGTTAAGCTCTGCAGTTCACTCCAGGGAGAAAGGCGCAGGCCTTGCCAAATAAATAAATAATCACATGAAAAGGGGTCCTTGAAGGCACCTCTATGAATCCCTCCTCTGCAGAAAGCTCCATTTCCTTAGGAGTACTGAGCCATTCCAAGATCTGTGGCAGGAGTGAATTCTCAGATTACAAGGGTGAGATCTGAATGGGGCCTCAGAGGTGGATTTGCACTGGACTGGCTCCTCTCTACAGTTACCTGACTGCCAACAGAGATTGAGTCAGCATTGCCCACAGACAAACTCTGAGCTTCTTTTGTGTTCCCAAGTGGACAAAGTAGTCTTGTGGTCTTAATCTGACCTTCAGGGGGTGTTTAGCTAAGTGGGCTTTGGCCTTGAATTTCTTCAATGTGACACAAGACTATCTAAAAGTTATCCTATCTGGTTTTGTCTTGGAAATGGAGATTGCATCCTCAGTGTGTTATCCTAATGAAACGCAAGGCCTCTCTTGTTCTTTTCAAACCATTTGTACAGAGCATGAAGGCCATTTTTCACTCTGAATTTTTTTTTATTCTTCCACCTTTCAAACTTCACAAAATAAGCATTAAATCTTACACATATTCTAGGGAGCAAGATTTACTTTATTTGGTAAACTTAAACAATGTAAATTATGACTGTCTTTTAAAGAGTATAATATAAAGCATAATGAGGTCAGTGAAACTCCATGACCAGGCTTTAAGATGCTTAGAATTAAAACAGGGGCAGACACAAAGTAACAATTTCAAGTTGATTTTTTAAATTATTTTATTATTATTATTACTATTATTGTTGTGTTTGCATGTAAATGTGTGTGTGTGTGTGTGTATGTGTGTGTGAGAGTGTGTATGTTTGTGTACTAGCATGAACAAACCATAGCTCATGTACAGATGTCAGAGGACAGCTTGTGGAAGTTACTTTTCTCCTTCCACCATGATATCTAGAGCTTGAACTTGGGTTATCAGTTCTACAGGATATCCTAGTTAGGTTTCTGTTGCTGTGATAAAACCATGACCAAAAACAATTTGTGAAAAGGGGTATATTAGAACTTATATGTTCTAATCATTGAGAGAAGGCAGAAGAGGAGCTCAAGACAGGAATCTGGATTCAGGAACTGAAGCTAAGATCATGGAGGAATGCTGCTTACTAGCTTGCTGTCCTTGGCTTGTTTAGCTTTCTGTTCTATACAACCCAGGACCATCCACCCAGGAGAAGCAGAGTCATCCTACATCAATCATTAATCAAGGAAATGCCCTACAGACATGCCCATAGACAACTGAGAAGCAATTGCTCAATTGAGGGCTCCGCTTCCCAAGTGATTCCACTTTGTGTTAAGTTGACAAAAACTAACCAATACACATGACAAACACTTTTACTTGTAAGCCATCTCGCGGGTCATTGAGTTAAATTCTGATGAAGACCATGAAAGGAAATATTTGTGGGCTTGTTAGGAGCAAAGATGTGTTCAAAATGCTTCTCTGAAGAACCAAGAGACTGTGTAAGAGAAATGTATAACTTAAGAATGGAAATAATAGGGGCTGGTGAGATGGCTCAGCGGGTAAGAGCACCTGACTGCTCTTCCGAAGGTGATAAGTTCAAATCCCAGCATCCACATGGTGGCTCACAACCATCCGTAACGAGATCTGGCGCCCTCTTCTGGGGTGTCTGAAGACAGCTACAGTGTACTTACATATAATAAATAAAATAAATCTTTAAAAAAAATGTATGTATATAATTGCTTGAAGTTGTCAATTATCAACTGCATATATTTAAAAAAAAAAAAGAATGGAAATAATAGGTTACATCTCTCTAGAACACCACAATGATAAATAATCATGTAGGTTATCTAAAACAATATCTGCTTCAATGAAAATTGACTCTCTTGCCCTGCTCCCAACCCCTAGAACCATGGAACCTGTGCCAGAGAAGAAAAAGAAGTTTCTTGCTGTGCCAGAAACCCTTAAGAAGATGTGAAGGAACTTCACCGAGTTGAAGAGAAGCTCCCGCAGAAGAAATTTTCCCTCATGACACTTCAAAAGGCATGGAGGAAGCTTGTTTCGGGGAAATATTTAAAAAACGAACTGGCAAGTTCCCATGCTCATGCTGGCAACTCTCTGCCCTGACCACCTGGAAAAGAAAACAGACTCTCTTTTTTAGAAATCATTACAAATAGCCTTATGCTATTGCAATAAGGATTAAAGAAGCAGTACCCATCACTTGTCTAAGCCCACGTTGCACAGAGCAGATAAGAGTTTGCTGTGTACAACACAAGAACAGTGAAGAAGTCACTCCTGTCTGGAAGATCAATGTCTGCTCAAATATGAAAATAGTGATCTTTGGTGACAAAGCATTGAATACTATGGAAAACTCCCATAGATGTCAACATTCCATCCCACTGCCAAAAACAAGCTCCAATAATCCCTAGTTTAACTGTGCAGCACACCATCTGGCCTGGAACACCTTCAGGTGAAGCAATCTGCATATTCCTCCACTGAATCAAGCCAACACCTTTATATACCTCAGTGATCCATCGTGAAGAGGTACAGTACACTAAACCTAAAACCATGAGATCAAAAACAGGTTCCACCTCCTCCTAACTAAGTCGGGGCAAGTTATGAAAGCTCAGTGAGCCACAGTCACTTCATCTGTGACACTGCTCTCTTACCAGGTCTTCATTATCCTCTGCTCTACACCAGCATCACCTGCATTGCTCAGTCTTTCCCCAGTAGTGTGTCACATCTTTTTAATTGCCTGGTGGACTCTGTACATCAAATGAATAACAAATCTGGAACACTGAGAAGTTAATTAGTGAATATCAGTTTGAAACATGAGGCAGAGCAGAAATCTGACTGCATGTGCCTACCCATTATTTAAAGCACCTCTCAGAAGCAAATGGTGAGCAGGGTATATTCTAGGAGAAAATGCAAGCATGACCTGGCAGCCAGCTTCTCTGGCACACTGCACTTCTAAATAAGAAGCATGTCACATCATGGCCCAGAAGTCGGAGCACTGAATTCTGAAGTAGATGTGCGTAGATGGTCAGTGGCCTGTAGATGTGACTGCAACTCTCCCCATCATTTTAATGTGCTTTTTTTCCACATAGAGACCCTGGTGGTATGAGAGATCACTGTCTAATTTTAGGTAATGAGCTATTACAGAAACGGTCCCCTGAAACCATCTCTGGAGTGGTTTCTCTCAGAGCCCTTTACTGACCCATGGGCATTGCTGTGTTGAAGGCAGTGTAGCTCACAAAGGAGAGGAGGAGGAAGAGGGGGAGAAGAAGGAGGAAAGTGAGGAGAACAAGGATGAGAATGAGGAGGAGGAGGAAGATGCGGAAGGAGGGGAGGAGAATTGGCAAGAAGGAGGGAAAAGCAGGAAATGGGTTTTGAGTGCCTGGAACTCATTAAACATGTTTTTATCAAGCACAAAGCCTCTTGCCTTGAGGTCCTAGAGTCCAGCAAGTTATAAGCACAAAACTAGCTTAGAGATGTGCAAGGTCAAATTGCCACTGGCATCAACCCCAGGAGATTTTAATGAACTCTGGGCATTAGCCAGTGAGACGATTTTCACTGATATGATACAGACCAAAAACGCCATATCTGTGATGGAAGTGCCAGCACTGTGTGAAGAGAGCCTTTGTCGGTCTTCACAGCCACACAGGCCATGACATTTAAGGTTTTTCCTCTTTGTAAGTCATTCCCTTCAATTTCTACTAAAGTAACATTTAAAGAAAG
Organism: Mus minutoides; assembly: GCA_902729485.2. Classification (NCBI taxonomy): domain Eukaryota; kingdom Metazoa; phylum Chordata; class Mammalia; order Rodentia; family Muridae; genus Mus; species Mus minutoides. The sequence continues at coordinate 840,173 of LR749893.1, read as the reverse complement.
AAACACTTTCCTTTGATCAGAAGGAAAATTGTATTTTATTTGTACTGAAATAAATTTAAAACTATCCCTGCCAAAATAATACATTTTAAAATAACATAAAAGCTAGCAAATCATGCTTGCTCTCCCCAATCCCTGTGATGCACATAGCTCCACAGTACTTAATTGCTTCCACAGGCAGAGCCTAGGACTTGAAAACTCTATGGCAGTTGTGTGAGGCTGTTTTACATAAAAGGATAAGACAGAAGGCTGTCTCCTTGCTCTGTCCTGCAGTCTTTCTTCTGTAAATTTACCCTTCTTTATGCTAGCTTTAATTCCCTGCCAGAAGGAGAGGAATCCTGCCCTTTTTTCCTTCCTCTCTGCCAAATTCTTATTGATCAGTTGGTGATGAGTTAGGAAGAGCTTGATGAGAACGCCACCGTCTAGGCCTTCAATGTCAAGATCAAGGAAAGCTTATAAAGAGACGCCTTTCATCTGTTCCTAAATCAGGGCCTTAGGTAATCAGTTTGTGTCCAGAGGCAATGAGTCCCCCAGATGAGGGTCTGTGACTCAGAGAACTCTGGCCCGAGTTTTGTCAGCTCATTAAGGATATGGTCTGCCACAAAGTGACTTTTGAACACACTAAGTAGGAGGAATCAAATGGTTTCTGTAGTGACAGGGTCAACTGGATCAGAGCTCGAGCCTGGAAATAAATCAGATGCTGAAGAAGTAAACAAAGCAGAGGCTGAAGACACGTTGGTTACAGACAGAGGCTTTTATCTGTCAGCCAGCAAGCTGCCAACCCTTTTTACACATTGGCGTTTGTAAGGTGGCGTCTTATCACACCCTGTGCTTCTTGCCCGTCTCTCTTGGTCTGTGAGCTCTTGAACAGCTAGAACCCGATCATGCATATTTTTATTCCACAGTTTGCAGCCCATTCTCTTTCATATAGCAGGTGTTTGATGTGTGAAGAAATAAAAGAGGAAAGGAACAAAAACTCTATGTCCTGTCTCTCAGAGACATTTATAATGAGGCTTTTTGCTGTAGGGATTTTATAAAGCCACAATAGAAAACACACCCTGACTGTAGAGAATAGCAACACTGGCAGATGGTGTGGGGGGGTGACGAGGATAAGAATGACTTCTGTTTAGGGACTACCCTGTCCCAGTTTTCACATAGCACTTCATCTAATATTTAAGATGTTATCATGTGTAGGCTTTTTTTTTTATTTTTAATGTATCAGAGAAAGAAACCAGGGCACAAAAAGATGAACTCACTCAAAAACTAGTTAGCTAGGAATTGACCCACCCAGCATTAAAATCCCCTATTCCAAGGCATGTCTTTCTTCATTTTATTAGTCTGTTTACCATGGGCAAGCATACCTTTTTATAGCCATTTTGACCACAAACAAGTATTTCTATCAGTCTGGCATGACCATCACACAAGGCTCTTCTTCATGTTCATACTTTTTATTTTAAAGCTCTATTCTGGAAACTTCTCTTACCTCAAACAATAATTGGAAACAAACACATTCTATTGGCTGAACTTATAAGAGAAACAGTGTGTGTGTGTGTGTGTGTGTGTGTGTGTGTGTACACCAATTTGTTTTGCTTTTTGAGATGGAATTTCTCTGTAGCACATAATGGTCTGTTGCTCACTGTATATAACTCAGGTTAACTTCAAATTCCTAACAATCTTCCTGTCCCACCCTCCCAAATCCTAAGATTACAGGCATAAACTACCCTACACATCTCAGATTAAATATACTGACCAATAGTTTTCAAGAAATTGAGCATTAACCACTAATACATAGTGATCCCAAAGTGATGGCAAACAAGTATCAGGAGCCCCTGGCATGCTTCAGCTTCCTGCTCCAAGAGAACGTGTCCAGATAACACCTAGGGCATAGCTAGAGTTGAGTACACAGATCTAGTTGCCCAAGGAAATCCACAGCAGCTGGGAGTTGCTGAGCAGAAGTGCAGAGAGGAGAGAGGCTCAGCAGACATGGAACACAGCAGGTCTATAGGGTTGTCAGCAGACATGGAACACAGCAGGTCTATAGGGTTGTCAGCAGACATGGAACACAGCAGGTCTATAGGGTTGTCAGCAGACATGGAACACAGCAGGTCTATAGGGTTGTCAGCAGACATGGAACACAGCAGGTCTATAGGGTTGTGCTAATTATTCTATGTGGGTCTTTGAGGGAATACATGTGGCCAGGAGAATCGCTAATGAGTAAATAAAATCATGTTCATTGTAAGTAAGCACTGGTAGCTTTTTGTGCCAAAACCACTTCAGTGAACGCAGTGGATGTTTCTAAGAACCTCTGAAAGAAGTTCCGCCAACACTAACCCCACAAAGTGATGGACTTCAAAGGCAGGTCTCAGTGCTAAGGGAAATGGCTTTGTGATAGGAAGAGCCTCTGTGCTAGTCAGACTCCATTGATTTTCTAGAAAAGGAGTAAAATAGCAAAGAGTGTTTTACAAGCCTGTCTTAGTTAGGATTTTACTGCTGTGAACAGACACCATGACCAAGGCAAGTCTTATAAGAAACAACATTTAACTGGGGCTGGCTTACAGGTTCAGAGATTTGGTCCGTTATCATCAAGGTGGGAGAATGGCAGCATCTAAGGAATCATGGCACAGGCAGAGCTGAGAGTTCTGTCTTCATCCAAAGGCTGCTAGTGGAAGACTGACTTCCAGGCAACTAGGGTGAGGATCTTAAGCCCACACCCACAGTGACACACCTACTCCAAACAGGTCACACCTATTCCAACAAGGCCACACCTCCAAATGGTGCCACTCCCTGGCCCAAGAATATACAAACCATCACAAAGCCTGAGTGTGATGAGCCCATGTGCCTACTGTAGAGAATGCTAGATGCTAGGAAACAGGAATATTGTGAACTATGAGGTTGGAAGGAACAGGGCCCAGTGAACCTGTCTTTAATTTCATCTTTGGTTTTATTATTAAGAAACTAAGATCACTTTATTCTTTTTGTTTGTTTTTTTCTCTTAAGTCAAGATCTCCCTTTGCAACACAGGATGGCCTACAACTGACTATGTGTCAGGACTGGACTGAAATTAGTGAAAGTCCTCCTGTCTCAGCCTCCCTGTGTGGGGAATTGCTCAGATGAGCCACTACACCCAGAAGACAATAAAACCTTGAGGTCATGTTCACATACAAAGGGCTCTCTGGTAGCAAAGGGCATTACTAATCCCTAAAATATAAGTAAATAAGGGTTGGATACATGACTCCACAGGAAACAGCATGTGCTACTGTGCAGAGAACCTGGGTTCTGTCCCCAGAAATCACATGGTACCACCTAACCATCTGCAACTCCACTTCCAGGGAATCCAGTACTTCTTGCCTCTTGTGGCACTAAGCATATGTATGGTATATTTACGTATATACAAGCAAAAAACTCAGACATGTAAAATGAAAATCGAAAAAAGCTGTTTAAAAGAACTGATTATGTAAATTGAGGTTGCATAACTGATTTTTTTTTTTCTTTTTTTGAGGACCTGGAGTGTTTAGCATTTCCTTCTGCAGATTTATTTTTTAAAAAGAACCATGGCTGGGATTTGGTTGATAGAGTCATTCCATGAATTGGGGAGTATAGCTTTCTCTTTGTTACTTAATTTATAGACTGCCCACAGCAAGGAAACCTGGAAGCACTGAGTAAGAGAATAGAGAAATGCATCTACGCTTTTCTACAGGGACACTCAAGAACTGTAGTGAACCAAAGGTGTCATTATCAATACAGACTGAGATCTATTAGCTGATCTGCTCGAGTTTCCAGATTGGCTGAGAACTGAGTGGTTTCAGGCTCAATTACAGTGTTAGATTTTTTTTCCCAGGTAGAGACAAAAGACAGGCTAAAAAAATATATCAAGCAGTTTTTAAAACTACTTGGGGAAAATAAAACTATAGAAAATAAAATAAAATAATACTTGTTACCACTTTTTTACAATTCAGATCAAATACAGAAACCCATATACAAAAAAAATAAATTAAAAGATGTCTTCTAACCATATCTTAATGTTCTCCTCCTTCTCTTCCTCCTCTTCTTCCTCCTCCTCCTCCTCCTTGAATTTTTCTTTTTGAGAAAGGCTGCCTCTATATAACCCCAGGCTGTTCTCCAGCTCACAGCAACCTTCCTGCCTCAGCCTTGAAGGTAAAAGTGTGCTTTCCTGAACAATAGTTTTCTTCAGAGATTAAAAACAAGTTTTCAGGGCTGGTGAGATGGCTCAGCGGGTAAGAGCACCTGACTGCTCTTCCGAAGGTGATAAGTTCAAATCCCAGCATCCACATGGTGGCTCACAACCATCCGTAACGAGATCTGGCGCCCTCTTCTGGAGGGTCTGAAGACAGCTACAGTGTACTTACATATAATAAATAAAATAAATCTTTAAAAAAAAAAAAAACAAACAAGTTTTCAAAATATGAATCACCCCCTTCCCTATACAGCTAACAATCTTGAGTCATTATTATTGGTTTTATTGACTTTATTTTCAGAGGGAGAGAAAGAAAGAGAGGAGAAGGAAAGGGAGAGGGAAGGAGAGGCAGAAAGGAGTTCTTTGCTCACTCAAATTGCTGTCCATAAATGATCCTCCAGCCTCAGCCTCAGCCTCCTGAGACATGCTCCATCATGTCTGGCTCCTCCATCAGACTGTGAGCTCCTTGGCAAAACTCATTACTAACCTTTTCTTTGACGCTTCCTTGTCTAGTTCAGTGCCTGGGCATAGTAGGCACTCTATAAATATTTGTTAAAATGAGTTGGCTTGGCCAGGAGGGTAATCATCTGCCACCATCTCCATCTGGTAATCTGTGGTGTTATCTGACCTGGGTATCTCTATCTGGCACCTGTCTCCTGTGTCCCTGGGTTTCTGCAGGTCTCCAGGGAGACCCGTGACCCTGGATATAGCAGATCTTTTGGGAGGCCTTCAGACTGGGGGTTCTTTAGAGGGGCATGCACACCTGATGATTTATTGCCCTGGTTGCAGGAGATTTCCTAGGAGGCCTTCAGATTGTGTAGTCTGTTGCACTAGGTGCAGCAGATCTGCTGGGAGGCCTTCAGTATCTGGGGGTCTTCAGAGGGGCAGACAAGCTGCTAATCTGCCCCTGCAAAAGGCGCATGTCAGAAGTGCATCTCCTTTAATCTTTTCGATTCAAATTAACACCCTCCAAAATTAACTTTCCTCCAGACATTTTTAACTCCCAGGAGTATAATTCTAGCCATTTCTTGGGTAGATTCAGTGAGACTTATGAGTAAGGGTGGATGTCAGGACTAACATGATTTCAGCTGAGAAGTATTAATTTCTCTTTAGAAAAATTGTTAAAGAATGTGACCCCTCCATGTGATTATTTCTTTCATATATATAAGTTATATATAAAATAAACTATGCTGTATAAGTTTGCTATAGTATTTGGAGAGTCTTTATGTGGTCTGAGACATCGTGCTCACACATGATTATTCTGACTGGGCATATGACCTAAGGGAAACCTTCACTACAGACTTTCTCTTTAGAAGTCATGGTTTATGCCAGACATAGTGGCATATGCCTGTGGACCCAGAACTAGGGATACTGACAAGGGGTAATGCATGTCTGAAGCCAGGCATTACCCCTTCTAGCATGCATAATGAGATTCAAAAGAAAAAGAAAAAGAAAAAGAAAAAGAAAAAGAAAAAGAAAAAGAAAAAGAAAAAGAAAAAGAAAAAGAAAAAGAAACCAAACTCCAAAGCTCTGCCATTCTAAGCTTCTAAGCTTGTCTTTTAGACAGAAAATTTTACAATGAATAGTGGGAAGAGTATTATACTTCATTATTATAAGAAAAAAGAGAATTTGAAAAATATTCTCATCTTCCCTCCACTAGAATTAGAACATTTCAGGATGTTTGGTTTGTGTCTTTCACCCATCTCTATAAATGGCACAGATATATATGGAGGTACAGCCACCTATGCAAATGAAGGCACAGACATGATATAGGTCAGGGCATAGACATGTATGCAGGTATATAAATATGTGTACATGGTGGGGCACAGACATGGATGCACATGGATGCACAGACATGTATGTATCTGGGACACAGACATGTATGCATGTAGGGGCTTTATATTCATGTGGGGAAGAAAGCTGTTATGATGGTAATAACTTTGTAATTGGACATATTTCTCCATAATTTAGGTAAGAGAAGACTTTTTCTTTTAAACACAGAAAAATGAAAATTAACTTAGTCTACTTCTTCTGTTCTGGAATCTCATCATGTTTCTGAAAGACACTTTGTATAGCCCAAAAGCTACTCACAGTACATTCTTGCCTGGAGAGGGCCTATAAGAAGATTTGGCCTTAATAAGAAAAATGCAATTAAAATTTCTTCTCTATTCTCCTGCACAAATGTCTGGACAACTTTAGGCATGTATATGTTTCTTTGCCTAAAGCTCATCCATCTCCCTAAGGCCTTCTGTTTTTGCATAAAATTAGAATAATCATTCACTAGATCTTACTGTGTTTACCTACAACCCTATCAACATTACCATGATTCTGAGGTTATAATGACAAAATAAGTAAGTAGATAAGTTATTTATAAATTACCTATTTTTCTAGAAAACGTTATTTATGGAAACTTGTTATTTTGTAACCTGCATCCATAAATTAAAATATGAAGAAAGAAATGATTTGATGGAAAAGAAAATCAATAATGAAGGTGCATAGATTAAATTTCTACCCTGTTATAGACTGTGACCTTGATCAAATTGCTTAAAGTCCTGGTGGCTTAATTTCTACATCTAAAGAAGGGTAAATCACTACCTAAATTATTTACTGAGATGTTGATTTACTCAACATAGTAATTAGTAGGGCTCTATTATTTTGGTAAAATTATAATTCTGCTGGATATCTACACAGATTAAATTTATGGGAAATCTTGATGCTGAAATTACTACTGATTTTTAAAAGGAACTATCCAACTATAAAATTGGCAATTGTTTCCCTTGGGCAAGATAAAGGAGTTTGCTTTGTCATGAACCCATCAACTATTAGATCAGACTACAAGCCTAGAGAGTTCAAATGCATAGGAATAGTGCAAATCAAAGTCAGATACTTTCAGATACAAACCCATGTGAACTATCACTGACATTCATCATGTCAGTGACCAGTGCTTTTTTTTTAATGGTTTTAGAGCTTTATTGTAGAAAGGCAGGGGGAAGGAGAGAAGGTAGAAAGAGAGGCCGGCCATGGCCACGTGGAGAGNAGCCTAGAGAGTTCAAATGCATAGGAATAGTGCAAATCAAAGTCAGATACTTTCAGATACAAACCCATGTGAACTATCACTGACATTCATCATGTCAGTGACCAGTGCTTTTTTTTTAATGGTTTTAGAGCTTTATTGTAGAAAGGCAGGGGGAAGGAGAGAAGGTAGAAAGAGAGGCCGGCCATGGCCACGTGGAGAGGGGGGAAGGGAGAGAGAGAAGGATGGCTAGAGATGAGAGTAAGAAAGGTGAGAGCTTAAAGAGCAACACACAGCCTTAATGCACACAGATAGGATACTATGGAATCAAGGTCAAGTCTGAGGGAGGCCGTTAATTTTTAACAACTTTACTAACTAACTTCACTAATTGTCTCTGTCAACAAGCTCACTTTTGTTTTATTATTAGAATACAAACCTCAAGAACCTTTATGTTCCGGAGGTTTGGGCTGGAAAGATGGCCTAGAGATTGAGAGCACTGACTGCTCTTCCAGAGGTCCTGCATTCAAATCCCAGCAACCACATGGTGGCTCACAACCATCTGTAGTGGGATCTGATACCCTCTTCTGGTGTGTCTGGAGAAGGCTACACTGTACTCATATAAATAAAAGTAAATAAATCTTTAAAATAAATTTTTAAAAAAGTAATCCAAGAGGAAGGAACCTCAATTAAGAAAATGCCTCCAGAGAGGTCCTTGGTCTTGCGAAGATCATATGCCCCAGTACAAGGGAATGCCAGAGCCAGGAAGCAGTAGTGGGTGGGTTGGGGAGCAGGGCGAGGGGAGAATATAGGGGGCTTTGGGAATAGCATTTGAAATGTAAATGAAGAAAATGTCTAATAAAAAAATAGAAAAGAAAATGCCTCCAAAGATTGGACCATAGACAAGCCCATAGAATATTTTCTTTATTAGTTAATGAAGAAAGGCCTAGACCATTGTGAATGGTGTCATCACTGAGCTGGTGGTACTGGGTTCCTTAAGAAAGCAGGATGAGCAAGCCATGGGGAGCAAATTAGTATATAGCACCCCTCCATGGTCCCTGCATCAATTCCTGCCTCCAGATTCCTTACTGGACTTTGAGTTTCTGCCTTGACTTCCCTCAGTAATAGATTGCCACCTGGAAGTAAAAGCTAAAATAAACCCTTTTCTCCCAAAGTTACATTTATTGGGTGTTTCATCACAGCAATTTAAACCTTAAGTAAGACACTACTTTGCACCATATTGTAGAATGCTTAAACATAATAAACTTAAATATTTGTTTAATTATTAAATTACTCTCAGTTATGAATGTCTTTTTTTGAGTCTCAAAGGAACCACTGAATTTCCCAGAAAATAATTGTAAAAAAATAAAGCCTCATTTGAAGTTCATCAGATTATATAACGTAAACAGTTTGAAATCTGTGTTGAGGATATTTAGGAACAATGTACAGAGAATTAGGAAGCCTCCCTCCTCACCATCACAGGCATTAATAGCTATATCTTGCAACCTTCTGCTCAAAACCTGTGTTGGCCTAAACTACCTTAAATTTTTTTAATTTAAAAATATTTTTAATTAACAATTTTTAAATTATATAAATATATATCCTTTTGTCCTTAAGAAGCTCTACTTTAGACAATAATATATATTGTTAATCCTGCTCATCTACCGTATACACATAGATTTAGTTTGCAAGTAAATTTTTCCCTCATTTAAATGAGATCTTGAAGCAGTTTGTAAGAACAGATCCACATATAAATAACCCAAATGCACTATTAGACTAGAAAGAATAATTAACTAGATGTTAACAAGTTTACTCAGGTGTAGAGGGCACACATAATATGCTGAATCAGGAGGATGATCTTTAGTAGCCAGGCCACCTACAAAAACAAACATATCAGGAACCAGCAGTCATCTCTCTTTAATATCTCTCAATATTAATGGACTCACCTCCTCTGTAAAAAAGACATAAGCTAATAGACTGGATATGCAAATAAGATGCAGCATTTTTTCTGCATACAAGAAATACACCTCAATAATAAAGACAGATACTATCTCAAGATAAAAGGATGGAAAAGGGTCTTCCAAGAAAATGGTTCCAGGAAACAATCAGGAGTTGCCACCCTAATAGCCAATAAAATAGACTTTCAACCAAAAGTTATCAAGCATGATGAAGAAGGACACTTCGTATTCATCAAAGGGAAAATCCACCAAGAGAAAGGTTCAATTCTGAACATCTATGCCCCAGTGCAAGAGCACCCACATTCATAAAGAAATTTTACTAAAGCTCAAAACACTCCTTGAACCCCACACAATAATAGTGGGATACTTTAACACCCCACTCTCAATGGACAGGTCATTAAAACAGAAACTAAACAGAGACACAGTAAAACTAATAGAAGTTATGAACCAAATGGATTTAACAGATATCTACAGAACATTTCACCCTAAAACAAAAGAACACACCTTTTTCTCAGCACCTCATGTTACCTTCTACAAAATCAACCATAAACAAAACAACCCTCAACCAAAAGAAGATTGAAATAATACCATGCATCCCTCAGATTACCATGGCCTAAGGCTGGTCTTCAAGAACAGCAAAAACTACAGAAAGCCCACATACACGTGGAAACTGAACAACTCTTTACTCAATGATAACTTGGTCAGGGAAGAAGTAAAGAAATTAAAGACTTCCTGGAATTTAATGAAAATGTTGACACATCATACCCAAATGTATGAGACACAAAGAGAGCAGGGCTAAAAGGAAAGTTCATAGCACTAAGTGCCCTGGAAAGAAACTGGAAAGATCTTACACTAACAACTTAGCAGAACATCTGAGAGCTCTAGAACAAAAAGAAGCAAACTCACCCAAAAGGAGTAGAAGGCAGGAAATAGTCAAACTCAGAGCTGAAAGGAACCAAATAGAAACAAAGAAAACAATACCAAAAGAAAAAAAAAGAAAAAGAAAAATCAACAAAACCAGAAGCTGGTTCTTTGAGAGAATAAACAAGATAGATAAAACCCTAGCCAAACTAGCTAAACGGCCTAGAGGCAGTATCCAAATTAACAAAATCAGAAACAAAAAGGAAGACATAACAACAGAAACCAAGGAAATTAAAAAAAAAAAAAAAACCATCAGATCCTACTATAAAAGCCCATACTCAAAAAAACTGGAAAATCTAGATGAAATGGGTGGTTTTCTAGAGAGATACCACATACCAAAGTTAAATCAAGAGCAAGTAAACTATCTAAACAGGCCTATATCGCACAAGGAAATAGAAGATGTCATTAAAAACCTCGCAACCACAAAAAGCCAAGGGCCAGATAGATTTAGTGCAGAATTCTACCAGACCTTCAAAGAAGACCTGATACCAATTTTCCTCATACAATTCTCTAAAATAGAAAGAGAAGAAGCACTACCTAACTCATTCTATGAAGCCACAATTGCTCTGATTCCTAAACCACACAAGGATCCAACCAAAAAAGAGAACTTTAGATCAATCTTGCTTATGAATATCAATGCAAAAAATATTCAATAAAATTCTTACAAACCGAATCCAAGAACACATCAAAACCCCCATTCACCATAATCAAGTAGGCTTCATTCCAGAGATGTAAAGTTGGTTTAATATATGAAAATCCATTAATGTAATCCACTACATAAAAAAACTCAAAGAAAAAATCACATAATCATCTCCTTAGATGTGGAAAAAACATTTGACAAAATATAATACCCCTTCATGTTAAAAGTATTGGAGAGATCAGGAATTCAAGGCCCAAAACATAAACACAATAAAAGCCATTTACATCAAACCAACAGCCAATATCAAATTAAATGGAGACATACATGAAGCAATCCCACTGAAATTGGGGACAAGACAAGGATGCCTACTCTCACCATATCCATTCAATATAGTACTCGAAGTGCTGGCTAGAACAATAAGACAATGAAAAAAAAAAAGAGAGAGAGAGAGAGATCAGCTGGGTATGGTAGCACATGCCTTTAATCCCAGCACTTGGTAGGCAGAGGCAGGCAGATTTCTGAGTTCAAGGTCAGCCTGGTCTACAAAGTGGATTCCAGGACAGCCAGGGATATACAGAGAAACACTGTCTCAAAAAACCAAAGAAGAGAGAGAGAGAGAGAGAGAGAGAGAGAGAGAGAGAGAGAGAGATCAAGGGGATACAAATTGGCAAAGAAGAAATAAAGGTCTCACTATTTGCAGATGATATCATAGTATACATAAGTGACCACAAAAATTCTACCAGAGAACTTCTCCAGCTGATAAACAACTTCACCCAAGTGGCAGGATATAAAATTTACTCAAATAAATCAGTAGCCTTCCTTTATACAAATGATAAACAGACTGAGAAAGAAATTAGGGGAAAAAACTCCCTTCAAAATAGCCACAAATAACTCTAACCAAACAAATGAATAGGGAGAAATTTCCTAAACAGAACTCTAATGGCTCATGCTTTAAGATCAAGAATTGATAAATGGGACCTCATGAAACTAGAAAGCTTTTGTAAAGCAAAAGACATAGTCAATAAGACAAATCGGCAACCTATAGATTGAAAAAAAATGTTCATTAACCCTACATCCCATAGAGGGCTAATATCCAAAATAAATTAAAACTCAAGAAGCTAATCAACAAACAAACAAACAAACAAACAAACAAAAAACAACAACAACAACAAAAAAAAACCGAACAAATCAAAACATGGAGTATAGAACTAAACCAAGATTTCACAACTGAGGAATCTTGAATGGCCAAGAAGCACCCAAAGAAATGTTCAAAGTCCTTAGTAATCAGAGAAATGTAAATCAAAATGACGCTGAGATTCCACCTTACACCAATCAAAGTGGCAAAGATCAAAACCACAGGTGACAACACATGTTAGCTAGGATGTGGAAAAGAAGAGCACTCCTCCATTGCTGGAGGGATTGCAAACTGGTACAACCACTCTGGAAATCAATCTGGAGGTTCTTCAGAAAATTGGAAATAGATTTACCTGAAGACCCAGCTATACCACTATTGGGAATATACCTAAAAGATGCCCCACCATGCCACAGGGGCACTACACGGTTATGTAAGTATCTTCGGAATAAACACTATCGGTCTTCGACCTTTGTTGGGTCTACAGGGTGGTGTCTTCTTACTTGTGTCTTTTACACCCAGTAAAGGTGTTACCTTACGATGAGTCGATAAATCTTGCTCCTGTAGATAACGTCCGTTATCTACCTTGATCTTTTATAGTAGGTCTCACTCCATTGAGTCGCCTAAAAGACATGCAAGGTATGTACTCATTAATAAGTGGATATTAACCAAAATATATTTACAGAATACCCAAGATACAGTCTACAGAACTCAAAGAGGTCAACAAGCTGAAGTAGCCAAGTAAGGACACCTCCACTTGAGAGGGAAGAAAGCAATCACAAGTGGGGAGGGAGGGAGGAACCTGGAAGGGAAAGTGAATGTCAGGGAGGGAATGGAGGGAAGAGGGGAACTTAATCTGTTCTTAGGTGCGTGGGGGGTCGGGGTGGGGGGGGGACACTGAAGCCCTAAGAGCCAGCAGAAAGAATGGAAATAGGCAGCCTCAGGAGATAGAAGGTTGGGGGGACCCTCCAGAATGCACCAGAAACCTGGGAGGTGAGAGACTCTCAGGATTCAAAGGAAGGGAACTTAGATGAAATGCTCAACAGTAGGGAGAGGGAACTTATAGAGCCTACCTCCAGCAGGAAGACAGGGCATCAAATGAGGGAAAGGTGAGCCATCCCACAGTCACAACTCTGACCCATAATTGTTTATGTCTGAAAGAATTACATGGATGGAAATGAAGTGGAGCCTGAGGAAAAGAAGATTCTTCGACAGGCCCAAAGTGGAATCCAGCTCAAGGGGAGGTCCCAAGGCCTGACACTATTACTGAGGCTATGGAGTGTTCAAAAAAGGGACCTATCATGACTGCACTTGAGAAAATCCATCAAGCAGCTGAAAGAGTCAGATGCAGATATTTGCACCCAACCAATGGACAGAAGCAGCTGACCCCTGTTGTTGAATTAGTGAAGGCTGAAAAAAGCTGAGGAGAAGAGCAATCCTGTAGGATTGCTCACTTAATCTCAAGATCTCTCAAACACTGGACCACCAAACAGGCAGCATACACCATATACATAGTAGAGGACTTCCAGGTCTGTGATGTGACAAAGCACTACATTCAGAGATCATGCACCTAACCTTCAAGAGATTGGAAGCCCCAGGGAGTTTAGAGGTCAGGTGGGGTGCTGAGTGGAGACATCCACATGGATACAAGGGGGTGGGGAGGAGGTATGGGGGACAGTTGGGGGGTGGACGGGGGCTGGGGGAGAAAAATATGGAGTGTAAATAAACAAATAAATAAAATCTAAAAAAAGAATTTTGGTTCTTAAACCCAAAATACATTTTTATTTCTAAAAGAGTTCAGAAATCCTAAATTTAAAAAAACAAAACAAAAGCTGTAGTGTGTCCTGTCTTCATCCACCTGGGAGTAGGGAGTACATATTTTGCAGTATAGCCATGTTCCTCTCTTTCTACCCTCACCACCAACATCATGGAGGCCTGGAGACCCTCACAACATGTTGCTCTGCCCTCACCACCACCACCACCACCACCACCAAGCAGTGGTAAAAAGCAGAGAATACACTTACGTTTATGAGGATGTGAGAAATGTGATGGCTTGAATACACAAACACACACACACACACACACACATGCACAATATATGTTTCTGGGAGAGCAAAATGCTCACCTGGTAGAGATACCTGTTGCCAAGCCCGATGACCTGGGTTTGATCTGCAGGACCATTAGAGTGGAGAAATGAGCCGAATGACAAGTTGTCCTCTGGCCTCCACATCTGCACCACATCACACAGTCTTAGAATTTCTCCTGATGTGACAAAGCACTACAACCAAAGGCAACGTGGAGAGGGAGGGGCTTGTTTCAGCTTAACACTTTCCTGTAACCATCTGTCACTGAGGGAAGACAGGGCAGACATTCAAGCAGGGCAGGAACCTGGAGGTGGGAACTAATGCAGAGGTCAATGAACACTTGCTGGGTTGCCATGGCTTGCTCAGCTTGCTTTCCCATAGAACACAGGACTACCTGCCTATGGGTTACACTGTTAGCTGGGCCGTCATACATCAATCACTAGGAAAATGTCCTTCCAGATTTACCTACAGTGTGAGCATTGTCTCAGTTGAGGTTCCCTGTTCCCAAATGACTCTAGTCTGTGTCAGGTTGACATAAAAACTAGCCAGCATGTGTGCATGTGTACACATATGCATGAATGCATGCACACACACACACTATAAATAGATGATAGATGATAGATAGATAGATAGATAGATAGATAGATAGATAGATAGATGTTTTAAAATTTTTACAGATGTGCTCTAGGAGCTGGAGAGATAGTTCAGAATAAAAAGTACTTACTGCTTTTTGAGAGAACCTGGATTTGAGTCCCATCCACCACATAGTTAAAAACAAACTGTAATTCCAGTTATAGGGGATCAGATAACCTTTTCTGGCCTCTGAGGATACCAGGTATTCATGTGAGACACAGAAAATACATACATACAGGCAAAAGACATACACATAAAACAAAAACTTTAGGAAAAAAAATGTCCTAACCTTAGAAGATGAGAGTTAAAACTTACTTGGAAATAGAAACTCTTTAACATACCAAATTGTATCAGATTAATGTAAATTCATAGAAGAAAGGGCATTTAGACACAGAGAGCAAAGAGACAAGACCATGACATGAAGGAAGAGATCTGACATGGCTACAGGACAAGGAAGCCAAGGATGTGATCCAACACTTGTAGCTAGAAATGAGGGCCAGGTCATTGTCTCCCTCAGGGTCTCTAGAGAAACCAAGTCTTAAAACTCTTAATCTCAAATTTCAGTTTCCCTACGGACTATGAAGCTCTGAGTGAACATTGTTCAAGTCTCCAAGTTTGTGGTGCTTTGCTGTGGTAGGACTGGGGGCTCAAAACAACTTACGTTTTCTTGTGTTTCTTTTCCACAAACATGCCTAGAAATGCCTGATTAGGCAGTGACAACAGGAAGAGGATGTGACCCTCGCGATGAACCTTGATCATGCGATCAAGACCGGACTGACCATTTCCTCAGTCTCAACTCTTGGTCTCAAGCCTTACTTATGACCCTGGTGGAT
Organism: Mus minutoides; assembly: GCA_902729485.2. Lineage (NCBI taxonomy): Eukaryota > Metazoa > Chordata > Mammalia > Rodentia > Muridae > Mus > Mus minutoides. The sequence continues at coordinate 824,770 of LR749893.1, read as the reverse complement.
TCATGTGAGATCAGACCATCTTCCCCAATGCTGCACCCCCACAATACAAGTTATGTAGCACATACTTGTTTTTAAGGTGTTTTTTTTTCCCTACTGTTGCAAAGAAACAAGGATTTAGAAATGACTAGAAAGATGATCATACAAAAGTGATATACATGGCCTTTCTAAGGTCACTGTGATCTATAGTCACAGGCGACTTGTGCAGTTTTTAACATCTCAGTTGTTTGGTTTTACCAATAAAGACTCAGGAAGCAGAAGCTGGAATGAAAGTCTGCTAGCTCAGAGGCAGACCCAGCTGACCTTCTGCCACAGCCAACATCCTAAAAGGAAGTTTCTCTTCCACATCATCTCCAAGACCCCTCAAACTCAATGTCCCTTCCCTTCTACTTCCTGTGAATCTCTCCATCTGTCCTCCTTACTTCCTCTTACTCTCCATTATTTTCCTATGTTCATTCTGTCAACTGCTTGCTTATTCTCCATCTCTTGACCTATTTAATCATGTTTACATAAAGGGAAAGCTCTTGGATTAAAGGTGTATGTGTGTGTGTGTGTGTGTGTGTGTGTGTGTGTGTGAGGGCTAAGCCACACACACAACTAGAATTGAATTTTCCAGTAAATAACACAATGTTGAAGTTCACAGTATGATTAAATATTCTGCAGCAGGCTCATACATGAAGAGTGGCTATGTTCATCTATAGAATCACTTTGTGCATGTTTCTAAATGCAGAGCCTGTCTTGGACCACTTAGCATAAACAGATATGGAGACTTAGTCTCCATCCTCAAGAGATTATGCTACATAAAGAGGGAAATATTTAGACCAAAAGGGAGATAATTATGAAAATAACTATTAATAATTATTTAATATTGGTTCAAATTAGCTGTCATGAACATGTCTACAGTAAAATGACTCTGAACTGAGGTTTGGAAACTATGTCTGTCCCCTGACGTGAGAAAAGGCACTCAGGGCTGAGCAAGGTCAGGAAGTATCTATATTCACAAATAGACATGTACATGTCTACGGAGCTTCAGGTGTTTGCTGTGGGTAGGGTAACACAAAATTTAAAACAAGTGAGAAAACTATCAGATGGAAATGTAAAAACAAAAGAAAACATTCAAAAAATTCATAAATTCCAATTCCTTGTACAAGAGGTCTAGAATAATGCTGGATTTAATCTTCATTGTTGTATGGTAGCAGTAGGAAAGACAAAAGAGAATAAAGGTGAAATAAAAATGGTTACAAGGGAAGCCATGAAGTTGATTCAGCAGGTGAAGGAGCATGCTTATCAAGCCTAATGTCCTGAATTTGATCCCTATAGCTCTTACCTGGAACAAAAAAACACACTCCCAAAACCTGAGCTTTAACCTCCACATGTACATCATAGCACATCTGTGCCTACACACAAGAATAAATATATAAATGAAATATTAAGACAGTAAAGAGGTAGAATAAATGTATACAGGAATAATTAGATCAGAGAGAACTGAAGACCAGCTTGCAAGATTCTGGCATTGATGGCAAAAGCAGAGGCATCACAAGAATGAAATCAAGGAAGAGAATGAATTCAGTGTGTAAATATTACATGCACAATGCCCTAGAAGGAAATACTGGTCAAGCTATCTAGTAATCAACAGAGACTACAGAACTAGAATTCAGATGACAGATGTGATGGAAGTGAGAAATATAGTATGACTGACAGATGACACTAAAGAAATAGATAAGCCCAGTCAAATGCACATATGAAATAAGAGAAGAAGGTATGAGTGGTTAAAAGCGTAGGATCTGCTACCAAGATGAGAGAGTTGGAACCTTAGTTCATTGACTAACTAGTCTTTGGTACCTTTGCTGTTCCTAGGCCCTCAAGAATTAAATACCATGCAAAGTTAAGCTATTTCTATAAAGTAATTAGAATAGTGTCTGCTCCACTGTCACTGCTCAATTAAAATTATTAAAAGAGGTAGTGAGAGAAGGAAGGAGGGGGAGAGAAATAGAGACAGAGAGACAAAGAGAAGCAAATGTATTTTCTCAGATGAATGGATGAGAACTGTATCCAAACTGTGTGACTATACAGGTTGGGCTGAGCCCAGAGTTTCTTTCCCTGTTCTAACTAACTCTAGGCCTAGGTCTGGAAGCTTCTAACTTCTGTACAGTCTAATTGCTAAAGTTAACTGATTCAAACTGGCTTCTCTGAGCTTCTTAATGAATTGTTCTGCTTGGCCTTAAACTTACTTAAACTAACTTTGGCAATTTGTTCTAATCTTCTGGCTCATTCTCATTCTCTGGCTCATTCTGTCTTTACATGCAACCTGTCTCTGTAAAACAGCCCCAGTAAAATTGATCCCACTCCCCCACTGTTCTCTTAAGTCACCTCTCTTTCCTGTGCTGTTATCACTTGAGTTGGGCATATCCTATCTCTTATTCAGTCAACTCTTTCTCTGATTCATCATTTTGTCTGTCTGTCAATTAGATATCACTTTCAAACATGGCTGCTTTCTTCTACAAACTAACCTTGCCTCTATTGTTTGGGCTTATATGTGCGTACTAAGTGTGTCTGAATTCCAGCCAGAGAGATTCCAAGTGTGTCATTCCAGCTGGATCACACAGACCTAGAAGGTGATCCCTTGTCAAAACAGCCATGCTGCTGGATTAAAATTCCTCGACAACCAAGGAAAGAACTCTAATAAAAAATGACATGTGAGTGGCAGAAATAATGAAAGAAATGAAGAGCTATAGGAAGGCACTGACAGTGAGATAGATAGGAAGGCACTGCAGTGAGATAGACTAGGAAGCCACTGATAGTGAGATAGATAGGAAGGCACTGCAGTGAGATAGACTAGGAAGCAGTCCTTACTATGGGAATCTCAGGATGGCATGTTCAGGCAAAGGCTGAATCTTCAGAGAAATCCAAAGGAAAAAAAAAAAAAAAAAAGATGGGTGACCAGTTTTCCAGCCTGGTACGCAGGTCTGTGGGATGTTTTCAGGCAGTGAAGCGAGGCAAGCAAAGCAGAAGGCAGATAGACAACCTCCTCACCAACCTTCTGCTCTTAACATAGAAGTATCCTTGGCATGAGGAAACAACCTGATGATGGAGCATTTCTTCTGATTTTGTCAAGTTCCTGGTGTCTGT
>LR749893.1:652569-750452 GCA_902729485.2 Mus minutoides | reverse complement strand
TCCCCTTCCTGCACCCCCTCTCCCTCTCCCCAGTCTTACATACCCTCCCTCCCTCTTCCTCTTCTCTCCTCTTCTTTTCGTCTCTTGTTTTCTCCACCTCTCTTTCATCTCATAGCCCAATTAAGTCTGGACTCTTCTAGATTGTCTCTGGCTGTTTTCTCTCTCTCTTCTCCCTGTTTTGTTTGAATCCCCACACTGCTCTACATCATGGAAGGACTAATTGACACTCCCACCATCTGTGCAGGCAAGTCTTCATTTCTTCATCTTGCCAGTGTTCATCTTCTCTCATCTTTTTGATACTTTTCATTCTAATTGGTTTGAGTTTTTAGTGTGGATGGTTTAAATTTGCAGTTTCCTGAAGACTAATACTAAACAATACTTTTCAAACACATCTGTTACTAGATATGGATATTATATTGAGAAATGTCTGTTAAAGTCTTTTAACTTTGCATCAGGTTAGATCATTCCTCTGAGTCTTTAGAATTGGAAGGTGGAATCTATTATCATTTTACTCAGGATTCTCCAAGGACTATGGCCATGAAAGAGGCCTTTACAATTGAGTCCCCTGGGGTCAGGGGATTAATTCTACTCCATCTCCTTTATTATTCTTTCTTCTTAAAAAGAAGAAACTAATATAAGGTCAAATCCTTTGTTTTTAAATGTAAACTGTATTTTTTACCCAACTCTGCAAATCATACAAAATATTATTTTCAAATTGAGAACATAAGCCACTCTGTTGAAAACTATATAAAACTTGCAAGATTTTAAAAGCATAATTTACATTTAAAAAGGGACCGCTGGCGAAGGGCCATGTAAAGAGGGGAAGTCAGAATATGGGTGCTTATAGTTTACAACAATCAAGTGCACTGTTTAAGGACAAGTCCAGGAGTTCTTGTTTTATTTATTTAACCACAATCTCTCCTGAAACTTTTGGATGCAAGTGCAGAAATAAAGGTATTTATGAAGTCAGACTTGTAATTGCCAGAAAGTAATAACAAATGCCAACTTGGTCCTTACTACCTGTGTAAGTCCTAAGGGAAAAATGAGCTCATGGATGCATGTATATATAGATCATTACTAGGCTGAATTAAAATACATTAAATATGGAAGTCGGAAATAAAGCCCTGAAAATTATCCAGCATAAAAAGAACAGTAAGAACAAGTTGGAGGTTTAAAAAGAAGAGACCATAAGATGCTTGCTGGCTGGGTAAGGTTACTATGCATCGTTCAAGAGAAGAAACTTATGTAAACCCTGGCAACTGGCTGGTCTAAAGCAATGCAAATTCAGGTGGAGGGATTTGCTTTAATCTTCTACTTGTGTCTGTCTAGTCCCCAGATCCAAGAGACTTCTGTAACTGACACCTGAGCTGGAGTAAGCTGAAATAGAGGCAAAGAGCCTAGAGCATCTACTGAGACTTTCTTTAAAGGGTAAGTTTTCCTTGTTTTTTTATTTGTTGTGTGGTTGAGTAGCTTAGCAAAGCATATGCCATGGTTTAAGCAGTTGAATATTTTACTTCTGAGTAACAGTGCCTTTAGTCATACATAGATCAATACAAATGACAGATATGCACCTCCCCTCACACACCCCAGAACTGTCGTACTCTAGAGTAGCAGCAAGAAAACTTGGGGTGTATTCATGTATTGGCATCACCACAGAATGAGGACCAAGAGGAAAAATCTTAATAACTTTAAAACAGAAGTAGTTACCAATCACACACAAACAGATTCACACAAAGTCAGTTCATAAAAAGATGAACTAGAGTTGGTAGAGTTCATAAAAAGAGAACTAGAGTTGGTAGAAGCTGAGACAATATAAACAGGAAGGAAACTTGTGTGCAAAGTGTGTGATTCATAAACCAAAATGTGGGCAATGGATTGCCTACAAGAGTCAGTAGAAAACTGTTCTTTAAAATAATTCAAAATGATTGAAAAGGATTGACTTGAAAACAATCCAACATACAAATTCCTTTAGTCATGAAATCATTACTTTTAATGATACCCAAGGTAAAGGAGATCCCAAGAGTGAACTGTAGGAGTGATGGAGAGGAACACAGGGAGGTTTACAGTGCAGAGGAAGGCATTTGAACCTGTCAAGAGCCTCTATCTCATCAGCACCACAAGCAAAAGTGAGGAAGACAAAACATTGACAGATATTCTAATGTGGTTTGTCTCCTCCTGACTTCATCCTTGAAGCCAACTGGGAATTTTGCAACTGGTGTTGACTAGCTGATTTACCCACAAATGGGTTCAGAAACACAAACAATTCATTCCACATAATTCTGATGCAGAAATCCAACCTCAGTCTGCATACTTCCATCTGAAAACTAAACCCTTTGTAACTGCAAGAAGACTTCTGTTCTGTGCTAGAACTTTGAATTATGAATAACCCCCATCTGACAAACTCAGGATCTCCATTATTATAACACAGAGAGAACACTGATGTGCACTACCTTGGAATTTAGAGTCACTATAACTGTGTAGACTCAGCAAGAAAGGTCCAGGCCAGGACCGTTCAGTAACAAAGCAAACCATGACCCAATGCAAAAGAAAGGAAAGTGAAATCAGAGTGGGGGTTGGTTGGTTGGTTTGTTGGTTTGTTTGTTTCTTCAGTTATAGGGTATGCAGAATTTAAATCTTGTTCAAGGTTTTTCTTCTGCATGAGAAACTAAATGCAAGGAGAGACAACTCAATAAGAAGTGTTTTTGAGATTTTTTATTTTTATTTATTTATTTTTTGTTTTTTGAGACAGGGTTTCTCTGTATAGCCCTGGCTGTCCTGAAACTCACTTTGTAGACCAGGCTGGCCTCGAACTCAGAAATCCGCCTGCCTCTGCCTCCCGAGTGCTGGGATTACAAGGCCTGCGCCACCACGCCCGGCATGAGATTTTTTATTTTTTATTTTTAGGTATTTGTAGGTCTAAAAAACTGGTCATCTGAGCATACTTTTAATAATAGTCAATTTTAGTTGTAGGCTTCATTTTGTGTTAACAAAAGAACTTGTGTTTATGTATTATAGGTTTCTGTTTTTAATAGTTTGAGTCAGTTGTCAGTTTTTTCTTTGTTATTGCTAGAATAACAAAATTATTAGCTAAGCTGCCCAAAAGCTAATGTATTTGATGTTGTAGGCTTTCCTGATTTTACCTTTTAACTGTATTGTCTTAAGTGAGTAAACTTTGTTGTTATTGTTGTTTTTGGTTTTTTCAAGACAGGGTTTTTCTGTGTAGTCTTGGCTGTCTCATAACTTGTTCTGTAGACCAGGCTGGCCTCCAACTTAAGGGATCTACCTGTCTCTGACTCCCAAGTGCAGTGATTAAAGGTAGTATGAACTACCACTGCTTGACAAAATTAGTAAAAATTTTCTGCAGATGCTTGAATTGAAAACAATGACAACAACTTTGATGATTCCATAAACTTCCAGGAACTGCTATATGTATACACACACACACATACAAAATATTGTATACACAATTTGGAAATGATTCTCTCAATACCTACAGTCTTTATCTTCCCCCATGACCCTGTTCTACTTGCAAATCCAGCTCTACCACTACTGGACATATACCCAAATAATGTTCCAACATGTAACAAGGACACATGCTCCATTATGTTCATAGCATCCTTATTTATAATAGCCAGAAGCTGGAAAGAACCCAGATTTCCCTCAACAGAGGAATGGATACAGAAAATGTGGTACATTTACACAATGGAGTACTACCCAGCTATTAAAAACAATGAATTTATGAAATTCATAGGCAAATGGATGGATCTGGAGGATATCATCCTGAGTGAGGTAACCCAATCACAAAAGAGCATGAGGCCCCTTCAAAAAGCCCCACTGAACAGCCTCCATTCAAGCCGGCCATGATTGCTCATCCGTGGCTAGCATTACTGTTTTCCTGACAATCCAGTGGAAAATGAAGATGCTAACGTTTAGCTTCCCATGGCTCATTAACAGGCAGATATGTGTACAACAGTAGATTGATCCTAAATTATTATAACTCTTCCCCCACATACATTATTTAATGAAATGTTTAGGTTTAGGATTGTCCACAGCTGTCTGCATTGATTTTTGTTCTAGAGTTTCCAAGACAGTTTCACAGTCAGGGTGAAATTGGTTAGAAGCTCAGTATCAAAAATTCAGGCACAAGTAAGAACAGTGTGGCAAGAAGCTCCAGGAAAAGGCTGGAAAAAAAAATCTACTTCATACTGGTGCCAGCATCGTGTTTGAAATGACCTTCCAGGGTGAGGAATCCAGAAAAATAAACTCCTAAAGCCTTGAAAGAAAGACAATGAAAGGAGAGAGGAAGGAAATGAGGGAGGAAAACAATAGTTAAGATAGGAATTCTCAAGCGGGGCGTGGTGGCACACGCCTTTAATCCCAGCACTTGGGAGACAGAGGCAGGCAGATTTCTGAGTTCGAGGCCAGCCTGGTCTACAAAGTAAGTTCCAGGACAGCCAGGGCTATAAAGAGAAACCCTGTCTCTACAAACCAAAAAAAAAAAAATAAATAAATAAAAAAATTAAAAGATAGGAATTCTCTGGGTATGCTAATACAGGCTCAGAATCCCAGCTTCAGAAGCCACGGTAGGAAGATCTCCCCTGTGGAATCTCTCTATTTTTTCATAGAAATTGTGGTAACAGATGGGAAGTTTTTTTTTTTTTTTTTTTTTTTTTTTTGGTTTTTCGAGACAAGGGTTCTCTGTATAGTCTTGGCTGTCCTGGAACTCACTTTGTAGACCAGGCTGGCCTCGAACTCAGAAATCCACCTGCCTCTGCCTCCCAAATGCTGGGTTTAAAGGTGTGTGCCACCACGCCCGGCTGTGATGGGAGGATTTATAAGCACTCAATTTATCTGACTCCACATTAGTTAGTACTGTTCTCATTAGTTAGTTGTATTTATTATCATAGAATCAGAATTCAAATGAGGATAAAACTTCTCTTGCCCCAAATCTTAAAGACAAAACTAGAAAGGGACTGGGGGTAGAAAGTGCATAGACACGTGCAATATAAAATCTTAGAATTTGGGGCTGGTGAGATGGCTCAGCGGGTAAGAGCACCTGACTGCTCTTCCAAAGGTGATAAGTTCTAATCCCAGCATCCACATGGTGGCTCACAACCATCCGTAACGAGATCTGGCGCCCTCTTCTAGAGTGTTTGAAGACAGCTACAGTGTACTTACATATAATAAATAAAATAAATCTTAAAAAAAAATTTTAAATCTTAGAATTTATAATTCCTGTTTTATAAAGACACCATCTAACTACATTAACGTGTAGTGGCTACATAGGCTATTACAGACTGTGTCCTACTGTGGAAATCCGCCATGCACTTCCCAATCCATCTGGAGAGTTACGCCTTGACTTTCTTAGAAGTCTGCAAACCACAGCTCCAGTTGCATGTCTAGACTTTGTGGACTTTTCCTAAAAGGTTTTTGTTTTGTTTTTGAATTTTGTCTGCTTGTTTGTTTAGGTTGTCGATTTTTAAGATCTTAGTAAGGAGTCTAAGACGCAGAGGTGCAGGGAGACAGCATGCGCAGCATCTCTAGCCCAGAGCACAGAGCAAGTGCAGTAGCATCTCCAAGCACTCCCCAGCTTACCCACAGGCTCATCCGTTTTCCTTCCTTCTACTTACTCTAAAATTCTTTGACAGTTTTTTTTTTTTTGTGTGTGTGTGATTTTTTTTCCCCCTCAATTACATAAAGTCTCTAGATGTGGAAGTCTGCTTCTTTGAGCTGTCGAGTCTGCCACATTAATAAATTAAGTACGTAGACACTGATTATCCTGTATGCTTGCTTCCTTAGTTGTCGGAAAAGTACATATTCCTCGTAACACCATGCATTGCTAGGTGTTTGAATCAGGATATAATTATTTTCAATTAAGTTTATTTTATATAAAGTTTTTGAAGCTTCATAATCAATTATATGGCATGGTCACGGAGCCAAAGAAATCAGTCATCAAGCCAGATGTGGTGACTCACAACTGTGGGAGACTGAGGCAGGAGGATTTTAAATTTGAGGCCAACCTGGGTTACATAGTAAAATCCTATCTTAATAAATAAAGTTGGCAAAGATGTTCTCCATCCTATAGGCAGTCTTCACTATGCTAATTGTTTCCTATTTGTTGGGCAGAAGCTTTCAAAATAAATAAAAGTCCTTTGATGTAGCAGAATGAACTGCAGAACTTACAAAAACAGTGGAGAAAGTGGCTTCACAAATACCCTAAGTCCAATCTGAATATCAGTTTTTTTTTAAACATTATTTTTAAAGGGGAAGATAGGTTGGGAAAGCGGCACAGTGGGTAAAATGCTTGTCGTGCAAGGATGAGGACATCAGTTCAAACCCCCAGAACTCATATAAAAAGCCATCAGGGTACAACATGCCTGTGACAGTAGTGCTGGGAGGGGGAACCAGCAGATCCTATAAGGGTTCCTGGAGCTTGCTGTCCAGCTGGTGTAGCTGAAGCAATGAGCTCCGATTTCAGTGGGAGACCAGCTTTCAAACAATAAGGCACAGAGCAAGGGAGGGAGACACCATATGTTGACCTCTTATCTCCATAAGTGCAAGCATTGGCATGAGCAACAACAACAACAACAACACACACACACACACACACACACACACACACCCCATCTATACACAATGCTTCTTGGTCTCCAGGTTTTAACAATCACAGGTACATTTTACGAGTGATTCATGGCCCCAGCTCCTAGGCAAAGATAATTGCTCCTAAACATTAAGGGCTGATGGGTAAAGCGTCCTTATCTTATCACCGGTGTTCTAGAAAGAGCCTCATTTTAAGGCTGTACAGAGGCAAAAGTTGAAAGAGAAAGATAAATATTTGTATTGAAGGGAGGTGGCCATTAGAACTGTAAATAGACAATATAGACATAAAAGACAATATAGACATAAAAGGTTGGTCATATTCCACAGAAGGACATGCTTTCTCCTGCCTTGTTTTCTTGACATAGGAACAGTTCCATAAGAATACATCTCAGTTTTATCCAGACCAAACTTCTAAGCTATCTATCATTCACACCTTCCTCAGAATGTGCTCTCCTTATGTTGCTAGGAAAAAGCTCCTGCCTGCTTGGTGCCTCTGGGTTCAAATAAACAGAAGTGATAAAGATAGAGGCTGAGAGGCTATTTAAAAACAAAGAAAAGAAAATCCTACCTGGGGCAGGTTTTGAATTCCTAAGGTCGTATTTAACTTGTTCAGGATTTTCATTCAACATTTACAATTGGCTCAGTGTTCTGCTGAAGGGAAAACCTGTTGATACAGCTCCTTTAAAGACTGCGGTTTCCAAACAACTCCAGATAACATACATTCCTCTGGTAAGAGGTAGAGCGCTGCAGCTAGCCTTCCCCATTCATTCCAAGAAGGGGGAGAGAGACTCACTCAACTTCCCTCTCAACAGATGAAGTTAAGCAGGTCCCGAACGTGGATTGACTTGTTTTATGATTCAAGGTTCTGATGGTAAGGTCTGTAAGCTATGTTCTCTTCCCACCCCCTCTCCCCCTACCCTCCTCTTCTCTTCCCCAACCCGGCACCTCCTGAGCTCACAGATGGGAAAGTGTTTCTGGTTCAGGGCTGCCTTTCTTCCTCCTCAAAGACAGTAACCCTCCTTTTCTTTTTAGCTCCAACAAGATTGTTGCTTTCTTTCTTTGTTGAAGTCTGAGTGCCTTGCTTATCTAATACATTCATTGTTTCTCTTTTCTTTTGTTCCTTATGCTTGAGCACATCTAAAAAACAAATGTAAGCTTTGTAGCAAAACAAATTAAATGCATACTTTATATAAAACCATGGATAAGGCTGGTCCCGGTGGCTACATTCTTAGTGTTTACAATTCTGGCAGTAGTTACATTTTTTTTTTTTTTTAATTACTACCCAACTTGCTATAGAAACTCGTTTTCTGAGGTTATTTTATTTGTGCACTTCTGGATTATGTATAAAAATGCTCAATGTGCTTCAGAAATAGTATGTGCATTTTAGTTAAGTGGAAATTCAAAAGATTAAACCTGTTGAATGATGTTTTGTTTCTAATTAGTCAGTTATGTTTATCTACAGTACTGATTGAATATACTTCAGCAGAGTTACATACAAACATTACCCAGTATAACAATTAAACTTAATAAAGATTATATAGCATGAGAGATACCACCTCCTGAATAGTTGCCCAGCACACCACACACATGAAAACACACATGCGCGCGCACACACACACACACACACACACACACACACACACACATACATCTTTTAAAGGGATTCTAGGCAGAAGTGAAAGTGCTTGCTGGCTTTAGTCCTTGAAAGCTGGTTTATTTAAATTTTGTAGCTGTTGTTAAACTCTTTAATGATGTAGAAAGAAACCAATGGTATGTTCTCATTTGCTCTGTCTCTCCCTTTATCCTGTGCTGGATTTCCCTGGTTCTAATACTCACAGACAAGGCCATTTATCTGTCCACAGTCTGTCTGTCTGTCTGTCTGTCTCTCTCTCTCTGGAAGACACCCACACTTTTTATCTCCTGAAATCATGGACTTGAGGAATAATAACATTGACCCCCAGGAGGCTGGCTGGCTGGGGATACATATGAAGTACCTGAGCACAGACCTGAGCACAGAAGAGGACTTGGTTAGCATCTGATACATAGTAGGGCTTGATAAGGGTTTGCTGCAGGAGAGTCTTCAGTCATTTCTTTTACACCAAATATGTTCCCAGCTAGATCATGAGGGAGAAAGTTTTCTTCTTTCTTTCTTTTTTTTTTTTTTTTTTTTTGTTTTGTTTTTCGAGACAGGGTTTCTCTGTGTAGCCCTGGCTGTCCTGGAACTCACTCTGTAGACCAGGCTGGCCTCGAACTCAGAAATCCGCTTGACTCTGCCTCCCAAGTGCTGGGATTAAAGGCGTGTGCCACCACCGCCTGGCAAGTTTTCTTTTTTTGGTCTGTTTTGCAGTGACTTTACAGTGAACTCTCACAGCTGAGTGGCTGTACCCACCCCTACCCACTGAAATGAGAGCCTTGTCACTTGTGGCTCTCTATTGTGAAGTATTTGCTACTAAGTTGCTTTAGTGGCTCAGAGAAACTCTTAGGTAAATACTAGAAAAATCCACATTGCCCCCTGCCTGAAGACAGCCTCAGCTGAACACATTCATTCATCATCCCTCTCTCCAGCAGAGTGGGAAGCGTGGTCACATGTTGACCGTTTGCAGCTGTTTTCAACTCTGTACTGTTATGGGAACAATTAGAGCGTTTACGATCACAGGGTTTCGTCCCCCGTGGAAACACTGGGCAGAAGCCCTGGGTAATGAATGTTCTGTCCTGAGCAGGATAAAATCTCCTAGATAAGACACAGCCTGGTTTAAAAACTTCTAGACCTCTTTGATCCCCTCCTCCCTGCCCCATTCAATTCATTCATTTCCCACATATTCCTTTTCTGGCCCCTATAGGTTTGTGATATTCTGAATTAATCATCTTCGTCTTCCTTGAGAGAATCACGCCAGTCCTTGAAAAACCATTTTTAAATATTACTGCTTTTTTTTTCCAGATATATATTTTAAAAATTCTCTTAGTGCTGAAGATGTAGCTCAGTTGGCAGAGTGCTTACCCAGTATGCAAAGGCCGTGAATTCAGTCCCTAGCACTGAATTAAGACAGGCATGATGGTACAAGCGTGAAATCACAGCCCTCAGAAGGTAGAAGCTGGAGGATCAGAAGTACAGTCATCCTCAGCTGCATGGCTCCTACTTGGGATCCTAGCTCAATAAATAATGAATAAATAAATAAATAAGTAAATAAATGCCCTTCTGGCAGTCACCTTGCTGTGACTCACACAACATAATTTGCAATTCCTAAGGCAATGACCACACTGTAATTATGTGTATTTATCTCTCCCTCCCTGGTTGATAAACTGCCTGCAGGCCAGATTGTCTCAACTCTTTTATCTTTTCCTGTGGCTTCAACTCATTGCCCCCTACCACGCACCGAGTATGCCTTTGTTTATTCAAAGGAGATTCCATGCAAGCATGCACATAGGTTCCCTATACCAAACACAGTCAGGTGCTGGTGAAACTTGTGAAACCGGATGCCTTCCCTGCCAGCATTTAGCAGCTTCCAATACTAAGAAGACCAACTATTCATGAAGATCTGCCAAAATACTTCTAAGAGTTCACTGAGACAGGAAGGAATGTGAACTTAGGGAACTGTAGAGGCCAAAGAGGCAGCTGGTTGGAGGTAGGGAAGGAGGACAAAGGTCTCTGTAAGCCCCTTGGTTGGGAAGCTACATAGTTTTGAGTGGCAAAGGGTCTTGTGACTGAGCTTATTCAAGAGAGCTCAGGATAAAAGATGTTTCCAAGTATGTAAGGAAAGTATAAAAAACTTAGCAAATATTAATGACAGAAAAATGACATGCCTTCGAGCTAATGAGCATATGGTAAATTGTTATTTGCTAATACCATGATTGAAGCAGGGAGTTTCAATCTCTAGGAGGTTACAGACTCCAGATATTTGGTGTTCTCAATAGGACTAGCTGTCTCATTACAATCTAAAAATATGAGTGACCCTAAACATTGAATGTTCAGGTGTTATAATCCCTGGCAATAAAAAAACAAATAAATTTTTAAGTTTTTCAGTAGTGATACATTTGCATGACATTTTAAAGAACTGAAGGGTTTGGGTGAGTAACTCAATAGTAGAGTTCAGGGACTTGAGTCTGGCTGAGTCAAGGTGCTGTATTAGCCACTGGCACTGAAGAGTAAAAAAGGAAAGATTAGAAATTAGAAATTTTTCTTTTCACTAAAAAATATTCTTCTTATACCAATCGCCCAGTGACTCAGGTATCCAGACAGGAGACAACACTTAGCAGTTTTGTATACTTTAAGTATGTTCAAATTAATGCATGCTAAGTATTCTTATTTATTTCACTTAACTCACTCATGAGTGTGTGTGTAGTCAGTACTGGAGATTGACCCCGTGGCCTTGACTAATGCTCCACTTCCTGACTTTTCATTTCATCTTAGAACGAGGTCTCACTAACTTGTCTAGGTTGACCTGGAAGTCACTTTGTAGGCTTGGGCGGTCATGAACTTACCATGCTTTTGACAAAGTCCCAAGTGGCTAGGTTTGCAATTTTGTATCACTAACCCTGATTCTTACTGTATTCTTACCTCTAAATACTGTATTCTAAATACTGTATTCTTACCTCTAAAACATGTTCTCTTGCCTAAGTAGTCACTCTATATTTCTTCTCATTTCATTAAGTAGTAGTCTTATATTTTTATGTTTTGAGTGTTCTCTGTGTGTATATATATATATATATATATATATATATATAGTGCATACCAGAGAGAGCACTGGATCCTGTTATAGATGGCTGTGAGCCTCCATATGGTTGTTGGGAATGAACTCAGGACCTCTTAGAAAGCATAGAGTGTTCTTAACCACCGAGCCATCTCTCCAACTCCTGTACTCTTATTTTTTAACGTGGAGAAACTGTGTTTCATCACTTTTCCATATTGTTTTATTATATGTCATTATATTATATATTAGATATATCAGTTAAGGTTGACCCCAATATTCTGTTTTTACAAACACTATCACAGTAAATACTTATGCACATTTTCCACATTTCAAAATATATCAGAAAGATAATTTACCAAGAGGAGAATTACTGAGTCCTAAAGCCATGCACTGTAATTTTGAGTGATATTGTTAAATTTCCATCTATAAAGTATTGTATAATTTTATAAATCACCAGCAACATTCCCTCTTACCCAACAATGTCTGTGGTGTATTTAGTATGTTCTCTAGATTCAAAAGTTAAACGGTATCTTTTAATATCTTAATTGGATCTCTTTTATTATGAATGAAGTTAAACAGCTTTTGTTCTGTTTAAGAAACAATTATATTTTTAATGAGAACTATCTGTTTCCATAGTGTTTACCCAGTTTCTTAAAAGTAGGAGCTAAATTATTTCTCTAGTTGACTGAGAGTCAAGTTTCAAAGTATTAAATAAGGAAACAACCAATGAAGGGCATTGGCAATGCTCACATGAATAGTGGGCTGTTGGCTCTAAAAGCTCTTCATATTTTACAGCTGTTACTGTTTTTTTTTTTAATGTAAGCTGCTAATAATTCTTCTAATTTCTTTCTTACATTGTCTTATATTGTGTGGAGGGGTTTTGTTAATGTGTTTACTTGCCCACTCATCTTTGCTTTACTGACAAAGTCTTGATAATATCACTTAAAGGGCTAAGGCTGTAACTCAACAGTGGAGCATTTGCCTAGCACATTCAGGACCTTGTGCTCATTCCTCAGGGCTGAAAAGTTTGAAAGGAAAGGAAAGAAAGAAAGAGGAGGGGAGGGGAGGGGAGGGGAGGAATAAAACAAGGAAGGAAGACAAGAGAAAATATTCCAAACAAAAGCATTGACAAGCCTTGGTGAAAGACTTGGTTGTGAAGAAGCAGTAGGACACTCGGTTGAAAGGAGGTGACCTTAGGGTCCTACATACATCGAGCAATGGAGACAATGACATTATTATCTTAAAGGTAAAAAAAAAAATGGTGTGAAAAGGTATATGTGTAGAGAAAGGAAAGGATCGTGAAGATTGAATACAAGAAAATACTACTATTACTCTGGTTCTCCAACCCAGAAGGAAAGTAAACAGGGTATGTCTGAACGAAGCCCACTAGAACTCGGAAACCAATTAGTTATAAATGCTAAAAGAGATGATAAAAATAACAAAGACTGACAGCTCTACCTTAGAGATGTAATGGTGTGGGGATCTAGAGAGAGAACATAAGAAGTTAAACACATTTGAGGATGGAGACATAGTAATAACAGATAGAGTTCGGTTTTGGATTTCAGATGTCGATTTAATATTAGGACACATTTGGATGGCATCCATTTGTTAAGCATTAGGTCAATACTATGAACATTTGGAAATAAAGAGAAAACTCGGTTGATTAAATTTGTGAAATTCCAATATAAAAGTCATTGCCTCATGAATGATCAGAAGGGATGAAATTATAAGTGGAAGGAAAAAAGGGGAGGGAGGGATATAGGGAGGGAGAGAATTGTATAACAACATGGAAGAAGAAGTCTAAAGGGTTGTAACCATAACGATTTAGCATAGCTCTACCTGCCAGCCCCAGCGTATTATATTCAGAAATAGGCTTCAGAGCTTCAGATATTAAAATCTTGGAAAGTGTTCAAAGCTGAATAAAGATAATTATAGGATTAGGAAAAATTGTGGAGATATGAACATGTGCTTGAGTTGATTTGAAGAAAAGAACAAATGCTGTTTTCACTCACACCAGGTAGATGCCCTGGATTTATGTCTCTAGAGTTCAGAGCAGGAGATGAAGGGATTAAGTTGTAAATTAAGATTCATGAGATGCGGGACAAGACTTCTTGGGTGGAGCTTAAATATCAGAGCTGAACTTGTGGCTTTCGTTGTCTATAGGTTGTGAAACCTTTTATCTGTGAATCTGTAAAGTATGGGTAACTGTATAGAAAACCCTGTGGTTAGCAAGTACCTTATAATTATAGACTGGGGGTTCTGATCCTTCCAGAAATTTACCACCACAAATCGTCTGCCATAAAACACAACGTATCCATTCTAGATAGACACATGAGGGACCCTTTATGGACCAGTCTTTTATTAGTAATGGTGTGTGTGTGTGTGTGTGTGTGTGTGTGTGTTTTCTTGAGGATTGAGAATGCAGGGCTTTTCTCATGCTGTGCATGAGCTTTTCCACTGACCTACACAGTAATGAATGTACCAGTAAATATTAGGTGTTGTTACCTCTTAGGTATATGTATGTGTATTTACCTTATTCAAAGCCTGTCTCTTGCAACCTTTCCTCTTCCTGGGTGCCTTGTCTAATTCCTCTTGTTTTTCCAGCTCTGGTATCTCAGAGATTAGTGTATCAGACTGGAGAATCTTTTCTCTGAAACTAAGCAGAAAGTTCAAGAGTCTTGGTCATACATTTTAAAAGCAGCATGTGGATTATTTGTGGCTTTAATTTGTATCAAAGTCATTGAAAATGAAATTATTCAGATGACCATTTGCTTCTGAATCCCTGCTACCATGGATAAGACAGCATAATAATCAATAGAGTGTTTAACAGGGATTTGTGGTATAGACCATGATCTATTTTATTTTCTTAGACAGACAATATTAGAATATGCATCATTTAAGTAGTTCATTTATGTGATACAACCACATCATATATATTCATAAGTATTTAATAATATAAAACAACTCAGAGCCGGGTGTGGTGGCGCACACCTTTAATCCCAGCCCTCGGGAGGCAGAGGCAGGCGGATTTCTGAGTTCGAGGCCAGCCTGGTCTACAGAGTGAGTTCCAGGACAGCCAAGGCTATACAGAGAAACCCTGTCTTGAAAAAACCAAAAAAAAAAAAACAAACAAACAAAATACAAAACCAAAAAAAAACCACAACTCAGAAAACAGACCAACACAAAAGTATATTTTAAGCTTATATTTCACAATAGAAACTATTGTCATATGTACTATGAAGTTTGTTTTGTTTTGTTTTGTTTTTGCTTTTTGAAGGTAATATTTGATGGAGTTTCCTTGGTACTGAATTTAACATAGGACTAAGCTCGAGCAGTTCATAACTTTGTAGATGTTTATGCCCACTGGAAAGCTCCTTATAAGCTGGGAAATAATTTCCTTCTTGCTATTATCTCAAAATACTTTCGGGGGCCTGAAGAATAACTCAGTGGGAAACCACGTTTCTAGCTTGAGGTTTGGGGTCTCCAGCAATAATCCACACCTCCAGATTCTGTGACTCATTCTGATAAGAATTGATTCAGTTTTCCTTATCAGGCTGGTAGTAGTGAAAGGTCTGAGTAAGGAGAAAAGATGCAGAACCAGCATGCTTGTAAAAGACCATTTGATTAATAACATTTTCATAAAATGTACATAGATGCACAAGGCTGCCAGAATAAGTCTGTAACAGTTGGGTATAAAGTGTCTAAAGACTGAAACAAAGTTTAGTTTCAAAAGATAAATATTAAAGAATAGATATGTAAATGAATAGGCTGATGTTGATGACTTTGAAAAGAGGTTTCAAGGGGACTGGTAATCCAGAGCATTCTGTGATGATGATGATGATGACGACGATGATGATGATGATGATGATGATATCTGGTTATGTAGCCCAGGCTAGCCTTTAACTCGTGGCAGACCTCCTGCCTCAGCCTTCCAGAGTACTGTAATTAGAGTATGTGTCAACATGACTTCAGGGTAAAGCACTTTGTTTTTCTTTTCCCAGTGCTAGATAGGGAGGTCGGGTCTTGCACAAACTAGGCAGGTGCTCTGCCTCTGAGCTGAATTCATGAGCATCACCTGTTCTGATAAGAAGCCCCATGGTCCACTTAGAACACGTAGCAACTGATTAAAGCCTCCCAAATATTTTCCCATGACATCTTCATAAATACCCTGTAAAGTAAAGAACATTTTGTAGATAAGAACATCATGGTTGAAACAGAGAAATAATTTCCCTTGCTTAGTAAATGGAAGTGCTGTATTCAAAAGCAAATCTCCTTGGTTCTCATCCAGGACCCTCCTTTCTGTGCTTCAGTGCATTCCTCTATCGCAGTGCCTCATTTCATTAAAACATACTATTTCTAGCAAAATAAGTTATTTAGAATTTACACTTTCCACATCAAACATTCTAAAATGAGGCTGTTTTGGGTTAGGTGAGTGTCTTTGCTGTGAGGTCAAGGGTGAATAGGTGACACTCTCTAACCTGTATCTAGTCAACCTCACATCCAGGCGTAGGAAAAGGGAATCTCTTAAGGGCAAGACATTTAGTGAGAACTCAAGAATTTTTAAAAAATAAATCGTGGTAAATGTGACAGATTGACTTGAAAATAAATATCAAGAAAGCTTGGGCACCACTGGAGCCTGGGCTTGAGGAATGAATGAAAGGGGCAGCAGCAGGGGCCCCTGCTCAAGTGACACCAAGTGGCCAGGCCCTGGGCCTCCAGTCATGATTGGAAGAAGTGTGAAAAAAAAAAAAAACAAGGGTAAACGTTGGTGAATAGATGGGTTATATCCCTTAAAGCGGTTGACATGAAGAGCAACTTGACAAGAGAGTGCCACTGTGTTCAGGGCTACTGGGCCCAGTTATCACAGAGCACGCGTTCCTCATGGCTCTGATGATTTTGAGTAGGTTATTCTGTCAACAGGACTTCCCCACAAATTGCTATTATTTAAAGCTAATATCATTTAAATAATAATGCCTGCATTTAGTATTTATACAAGTAAAGAAACTTATTTATCACGCCTCCCTGGTCAGTGTTCCATAACTCAAATTCAAGTTGGTATGAGTTTTTTTTTGTTTTTTTTTTTTGGTTTTTCGAGACAGGGTTTCTCTGTGTAGCCTTGGCTGTCCTGGAACTCACTCTGTAGACCAGGCTTGCCTCGAACTCAGAAATTCACCTGCCTCTGCCTCCCAAGTGCTGGGATTAAAGGCGTGCGCCACCATGCCCGGCTGGTATGATATATTCCTATCTAAAAAGCCCCTAAATGAAACTGATCACTTTAATCAAATAGTATGGATCAAGTGACCAGTATTCTCTCCTCATTGTTTTATAGAGAGTTCTCTCTCCTTTGATGATGTAGCTAAAGTCTGAGGCAGTGCATGAACTTCATGCTTTAGCTTTCAAGCAAAATCTTGTCCAAAAAGAGAAAACTTCTCACTTTATAAAGTTAGTTATTGCCATTTGTTTCCAGTGCCAGGCATCAGGCTCTGTGGCTCACACATCCTAGGCACACTGACCAGGCATCCGACTCTGTGGCTCACACATCCTAGGCACACTGAAGCACTAAGTTAGCTATCTCCCAGACCCTTGAATTTTAAATGAGACAAAACATCTATAATGTTTCATACGTTTTACTTACATTGTCCTTTTGTTTCTCAACAAGTTGCTTTTTTTAATGGTTGCAAGTGAAGACTCCCCAAAGCATTATGAATGTGCAGCTACCATGCAAAAGTATTCCATTATAGTAAAGACATCCTGTTCATTAAGAAAGAGAGAAGAAAACAAACAAACAAACAAAAATCAAAACCAAGCCAAGTAAAGAACTGTAGACACTTTTACCCTGACACAGACAGACACACACACACACATAAACCCTTGAGTATAAACATTTGCGAACACTGGACCAAAGTTAAAATGAAGTCATTCTTATTTCAGAAAGTCTATGATCAGGGAAAAATCAAAGAGAGAAGTTCTGCAGCTGCAGATAGAGAATGCCTGTTTTTTTTCATGTAAAATGTGCCAGCTGTCTATTTGGAAAGAAGGGAAAGTAGACACTTCTTCCATAAGTGATCAAACTTTAAAAGTTAATTGGAACAGGAACTAAAGTTTGACAATAGTGGGGATTGTGCATTAAAGCGCTGACGATATGAAACTCTGTTAAGAACGTATTCTAGTTAGCCAGCTGTGTAAGGAGGACATCTTCACCACTCTCCATCCCCATGCCAAATCCACTCAGTAAGCACCCATCTTGTATGAGTCTATTGACAAGAAGACAAGCCAGGAAATATATGTTTAAGATAAGGCTGTTGCCCATTTTGGATTTTTAGTCAACATGGGCAGAGCGCTGAGAGCAAGGAGGAAGAAAGCCAAGTGGGAATGAACTTAAATTGTTATAAGGAAAAAGTTGTAGTGAGCTGGAAATGTATTCCAGTAATAGAAAGCTTGCCTAGCATGTGTGAGGGCCTGAGCTTGATCTTCAGTATCTCCCCCTTGCCCCTAACCTCCGTGTCACTCGTGTGTGTGCTCACACGCATGTGTGCCCGCTTGATATTCATGCATGTGTGCACATTGTGGTCAAGTTTACAGGACTTGGTTCTGTCCTACCATGTAAGTTTGGGGAACTGAACTCACATCATCACCCACTGAACCATCCTGCCAGTCTAAACACTCCCCCTCACACTGACCCCATTAAAAAAAAAAGAAAGAGGCTAGAAAAAGCTATCAATTTAAGTCAGCATGTAATTTGCAATTTATATCTTGATACTGACTTAACTTCAACGACATATGGGGGATTACAATCTCAGAACTTTAAATCCTTTCTAAGTTAGGTGCCCCTTCGCCTTCCTAAACATGAAATTAAAAGTGTCTTAACTTTTTTCCTCTGCTCCATTTTCTTTCTTTCCATTGTGAATACATCACTCCTATATCAGAACCTGTTCTCAAGCTGAGAGGATCTCACTGAGATTCAGGTGCAAGGGCTGCATTTCGATGAATCCAGTCCTGTTTCTATGCTGTGGTGCAAGAAGAAAGAATACTGCTTTCTGTCTTTCCTCCTGATGCTTGTGTGCCTATGGTTCTGTGACAAACAGATAGGAAACATTGGGTTGCAGTGTGGTACCCATTTAATCCCAGAACTCCGGAGGCAGAGGTATGCAGGTCTCTGTGAGTTTGATACCAGCCCACTCTACACAGAGAGTTCCAGGATAGGTAGAGCTATGTAGTGAGACCGTGTATCAATCAATCAATCAACCAATCAATTAATCAATAAAATAAACATAATTTTAAACTAAACATAGTAGAAGTACTTTTTTTTCTTGGTTGCAAGATAAGTATTACTAATCTAGATAATTACTTTTGTTTAAAAAACTTTTAAATTATGTGGAAATTAAAATTAAATTATGTGGAAATTTAAATTATGTGAACATTAAATTTAAAAGACTTTCTTTCAAAAGCCAAACCCTGCAAGATTTTTTAGTGACTCTTTCTGCAGAGTAGAGATGTAGTTGGATCCCACTGGAGAATATCTGTTCACAGTACTGATAAGAGCACAGGGGACACCAGGTAAGATATTGCCGACAGGTAATAATTTCCCTGAGCAAATTTCCCCCCAAAGACATGATTTTTTTCCTATAAAGTTGCTCATCTGTACCCCAGCCCCACAAACTGGCTGGCAAGTTTTATTGGCAGGAAAACTGATAAATAGTTGTAGCCTGGAGATGCAGTTTCTCTTTCTGCACATAACTGTCTTCCCACATCCCTTGGCTGTTTTTATCTCAAAGCATTAATCTATGTTTCCTGGGGGAAAGTATATTCATGATGATGCATCAGTAAATTTTCTACAGCTCAAAGATTTGCCTTAAAACTATATTTTAAAATATCACCTTTCTATATCAAATGAAGCGTTTGCTCTTTCCTAAGGGGTCATGTTGATCAGGAGAGGGCTGTGTGCTTCTTTACAACCAGTGATCTGTATAGATTCCAAATTGCTTCATGATTTTGGTGAGTTTGGTCAAGGGCCATCTCTTAAACCACTTTGAAATAGTAGGTTTGGAAATCGACATTGGAAAGAAACACCCTCAGCCCATTTCCAGTGATTCATATCTGTCATAGCAGAAAAGCTATAGTCTCAAAATTATCCATTTTTCCATCTGAAAGCAGAGTAAGCGTATAGGTATTCATTTAACTAAGTGCTTTGAGTACACCACTCTGTTAGCAGAACACTGGCGACAGAATTTGGGCAGTACCAGCTCCTCACCTTTAGCAGCACTCCATAAGGGTAATTAGATCATTCAAATTAACATGCCCACAAGAAAAGCTGAAAATTGAGGAAGAGATTCTTCTAAGCCCTACCTGTTCCAACATGTTGTGTGCGTTAACTCACAGCTAGCCATTGCCTTGTAGGATAGAAAATGAAAAGAGGGAATTGGAAAGAAGACAGGTAAACAGAAGGGAAGAAAGATGCACATAGCGTATCAATGGTCAGACACTGTCCTGAGAACCTCTGAGCACAGAGGGCAGCAGAAACTCACTGGAAAGGAATAGGTACTATATAGGTGGGAGTGGATGGCTTTCAAAGTCAGACAGCAGACCTCATACTTCTAGTAGCTTTTGCTGTGTAAACAACATTCTAAGGCCTCAGTGGAAGGACTACAGAAAGAGAGACTGAAACACATTTTGGAAAAGGACCTTTGGTATAAAAAGCATTTAGAGAAATGGGCAATCTGAGTAAGACCAACAATATGCCAGAAAAATCGTGTCATTTCTAACTCATTTGCCAGAACTATAATTAAAGAGTATAAGAGGTTGCTTAAAAGCTATAATTAAAGCGTACATGGAAACAGTAAACATTTATGGGCTATTATATATAAGAGAATCAGGAGGTACAGATGTGCCCTCCATTCTGGGGACTTATGAGAGAATAGTGGATGGTTGATAAACTGTCTGTACTTTAAAAAAGGAAAATTCTTCATATTCATTCTTTTTTTTCTTTGTTTCAGTCAACCCTGCTCACTCTGGTCTGTCCCGCTCGCTCCGGCCGGCTCCGCTCCCTCGGGGGGCCCCCCCCCCCCCCCCCCCCCCTTCCTTCATATGCATTCTTACATCACAGGTCCTCTGTGGAAGGAGACAGTGTACCAAAACCCTTGCAGCCTTTGCTATTTGCTCTTTTATATGTGTTTTCATTCTGGGCATTGAACCCAAGGGCTGGTGCATGCTGCATGTGTGCTGTACTATGGAGCTATCTAATCCTTTGCTAGTTAATTTAGTCTCCCTTTAGGAGAGGGCAAAATAAGACCTGGATAGCATTTTAAACTGTTGCACAGATTCATCATTGTTAAATTTCTGTTACAACCTTAGTGGGTCCCTCTGGTATTGACCCACATCACTTCAGTTCATTGTTAGGTATTCATATGATATGTGTTGTGTGGCTGGTACTGTGCTAAGCATGAGGAATGCAGATTAGAATAAAAAGCCTATTCCTCATAGCATGCACTTTCTAGTGGGTAGACAAAAGCATCCCACTCAAAACCAGTCAGCCACAACTTCTGACAAACTCTTTGAAGGATAAGGGCATACAGGGCAGATGCCACTGACTTGGGGGAGGCAGCAATAAAGCTCTTTCAAGAAAAGTAAAAAAAAAAAAAAAAGCCATAATCTCAGTTCATGTGGGCTGGTCCTCCAAGGAAAACAAAGTTGATTCTTAGGTTTTTCTAGTGAGAAGTCCTGGGCCCTCTTTTCAGTCTACCCAGTCTGATGCTTCCAAGAGTCCTCTGGATGTATCTGAGAAGATCTTTTTCTCCTGGCTCACTGGCATCTTTGGGTCTTGACCTGAGTATTCCGTTACAGTTTGACCTGAAGTATCCCTCACAGGCTCACGTGTTGGAATGCTAGGTCGTCAGTCTTCAGCTGTTTTGAGAGTTTGTGGAATTTTGGCAACAGAAGGCGTGACAGGCAGGGGTTGGTTCAGGGTGCAGGTTTGATTCTGCTTTGATTCTGGTACCATCTCTGTTTCCTGATCAGTACCCCCTCACACGTGTGCCCTAGTGTCAGAGTTGCCCCGGCTGTCATGCCTACCCTGTCATTCCCTCACAGTCTGAGCCAAAAGCCAAGACTCCCCTCTCTTAAAATCAGCTCAGTGTTTAGTCATTAAACGTGAAGTCATTGGTTTTAATATAGGCTTATTCCCTCAGTGAGCTGTGGTTTACATTTTGCAAGTAATTAAGGACCCACCCCTTGCTTCTCCTTTCCTTTCCTTACCTTCACTTTCCTTCACTCCACTCTCTTTTGCCACCCATACAATCTGTACCCATTCTCATAAAGCCTAGCCAGCGCTCTCTGGTGAACTCAGTGTCTGTGGTAAACTTCTCCCATCTTTTCCTGCCACTACTTCTGCATTGTCATATTCCCGTCAGCAAATACAACCCCGGATCCATATTTGTATATAGCCACAGGCTGAGCAGAGCATCTAAATTTGGCCAGGGTGTGTCATGGGTTAAGGGCTCTCCACTTACACAAGGACTCACGCCAATTCCTTTTGGTGGGCTAGTGAAACTGTCAATAATTAAAAACTCATTTGTTCCTGGGGTAACTAACTGAAATGGGTAACATGGAGAAGAAATTTTTCCACACTATTGATGGAAGAATGGAAGGAGTCATTTCATTCAACAGCTATATTCCAAATGCCAAAGTGAATCTCCATTAGAAAACCTTCAACAGAACTTAGCTCTAAGATGTACACTACTAAGCATGCCTTTTTCCTTCACTATCTTCAAAACAAAATGCTTCCCTGAAGTTTAGAGAAATGTGTGTATGTCTATGTGTGTTTGTGTGTGTGTCTATGTTTCTTTGTATGTGTATCTGTATGTGTCCGTGTGTCTGTTTGAGTGTGTCTATGTGTGTTTGTGTGTGTCTATGTATTTGTTTGTTTCTCTGTGTTTGTGGGTGTGTGTGTCTCTGTATGTGTCTATGTGATGAGTTGTGTGTGTTTCTCTCTCTCTCTCTCTCTCTCTCTCTCTCTCTGTTTCTGTCTGCCTGCCTCTCTCTCTCTCTCTCTGTCTCTGTGTTTCTGTCTGCCTGCCTCTCTCTCTGTGTGTGTGTTTGTGTGTGTGTATTTCTGTCTGTCTCTTTCTCTCTCTCTTTCTTGTGTAGGGAAAATATTGACTTCACTGTACTATCAATCTTACTCCATCATAGTGCAGTGAGGAATGCAGAGATCTGTGGATATACTGATCATTATTAATAAGCTATAAGGAAAGAAACAATTAGAATGTTTTCATGACTTCACTAATTGTTCAGCTTCTGGTCTTAGCTACTGTGTGTATTTGAGCACCTACTGTTTGTACAGAGCATGGTTCCTGGGCCTGCTTTATCCTGCTGTGACTGGATCTCCTAATTTAGGTATATACTTTCCATTGCAGAGGCTCTGAATGTCAGAGGCCACAGTTTGTGTGTTGGTTTTGATGTTACAAAAGAGAATTCAGTTGTGCTTTTCATTTGCAGTAAAATTACTTCCAAAGTTCATCTTTTTGTTCTTATCAAAGCTTTTCCCAGGAATTCCTTGGAGTGTAAGGTCAAGTGCAAAGTGTGGTCCCAAGCTACTCTTCTTCTTCTATCCAATTCTAACATCTTATCTTCCAATACCAGTTCAGTTTCCTGGATTTATCTTTTTCCCTGGAGTCTGGGCCCCTATCTCCATGAGACTTTGGTCTCTTTACCTGCTGATATGGAGAGAGTGTTTTTTTATTTTGAAACTTCTAATTATCTTTGATGTGTTCACATTTACTCATTCCTCAGTAAGTAGCATGAGTCTCCTTCACATGTGAGCCTAAAACACACCAGCTTTTGGTTTTAAAATCATTATACATTAGAGGAGTCAAAGTTTATTTGTTTACAGGCTTTTTTTTTTTCCTCAGAACTATTCTATAATTATAGTAGACTAAATTCTTTTTGTAAAAATAGGAACTTAGGTCTTGAAAGGAACAGACAACTAGGGACCCTTTCTTTCTTTCTTTCTTTCTTTCTTTCTTTCTTTCTTTCTTTCTTTCTTTCTTTCAATTAGATATTTTCTTTATTTACATTTCAAATGTTATCCCCTTTCCTACCTTCCCCTCCAAAACTCCCCTATCCCTTCCCCCCTCCCCCTGCTCACCAACCCACCCACTTCTGCTTCCTGGCCCTGGCAGGCCCCTATCCTGGGGCATAGAACCTTCACAGGACCAAGGGCCTCTCCTCCTATAGGGATCACTTCTGCTTTTCCACTTTTCCATTATCCAAAAGGCATGTGGAACTGAAAAATAATATTTTTGTTTGTTCATTTGTTTTTGTTTGTTTGTTTTTGATCAATAGGTCCAATCTTTTCCTGTCTCATATTTCTCTGATTTAAATATTGCATTTTCTGAATCCCGTGGAAATTAAAGTGTTTTTTTAAAGATGAAAAGAGACTACAAAACTCCAGGCTTGGCCCGGCATGGTGGTGCACGCCTTTAATCCCAGCACTCGGGAGGCAGAGGCAGGTGGATTTCTGAGTTCGAGGCCAGCCTGGTCTACAGAGTGAGTTCCAGGACAGCCAGGGCTATACAGAGAAACCCTGTCTCAAAAAACCAAAAAACCAAACCAAACCAAACCAAACCAAAAACAAAAACAAACAAAGAAACCCCTCCAGGCTTATATCCAACTTCAAAATAACACCCTTATTTTATAGACATCACTTTGCTGTAATTTGACAATTCTCAGATTTCCTTTTCTCTCTTTCTCTTAATCGTGACTACATCTTCATCTTTGGTAGCAAAACTCTCCTTGTGCTAACACATACATAAAAAGTACTTGTGTACTGTATAATCTCTTTAGTTTGTGGTCAGCAGGGCTTTCTGAATGCCAGGCAAGGGATCCACCACAGAGCTGTATCACCAGACCTCTCTTTTGCTTTGTATTTGAGGTAGAGTCCCACTCAGATGTGCAGACTGGCCTTAAGATCACCCTGTAGTCCATGCAGTCTTCAAACAGTCCATGCTGCTACCTCAACCTCTGAATGACTTAGATGGCATGCTGTACCACTAGGCCCAGCTTGTTTTGCCATCTTGGTACTTGGGCAGCTTTTCATCTGCAAATCTGGTTACTTTGTGATCCTGATTCATAATGTGTTTTAATCCTTGAATGCCTGATGTTATATTCTTATCTCCTTGAGAGTTCTTAATGTTCTTGTATTAAAATTTAACTTTTTCTTTTTTATTAGACTTGCCTCCATAGACACCAGAATTCTAGTTTATCAACTTGATGTGCCTCTTTCCAGCTTCTGCTCCTTGTTAAACGACTTATAATGATTTTACTTTATTTTTCTTGCTCATCTCACAGAGTTTGACATGTATCTGACAGTGAGGATCAGGCTCTTGGGGCCTTTTGGATAATGGTAGATTGACTGGAAGTATGAGAACCCATTTGAATAGAGATACGTTTGGCTCTAAGGAAGAGAATACCTTTAACCAGTGAAGAACTATGTCACATAGCAAGAATTCTCAAGGGAAGGTAGTCCTGGGTTGAACCATTAATTTGTTTATTCAACAGTGATATCAGTTTGCTGTGATATCATTTCTTCTATTTTCCCATATTAGAGATGTTGTTTGTCCTATCAGGTGAGTGATTTCTAGTGTTCTCATGTAGTCCCAGTCAGAAAAGGGAAGTTCTAATTAGATGTATCTTGTTCAGAGGAAGTACCTTTCCAGAGATCCCTTCAGTTCATCCGACAGGCATATCTCATGTGTCACTTCCAGAATTCAGTAGTGAAAAACAATGAAGCAATGCATCTCATTGCTTAGGTCAGCAGTGGACCCCAACCCTGGAGTCATGAAGCCCTTTCCAGGAGCTGAAGAAGTTAAAAGCATTTCTCCAAATGAAGCTAAATTCTTATTTTTTTCTTCTTCACTGAAAATGCCATAGTGTGAGCCTCTGTCCACAGTTGAACGTCAGTTAAAAGGAGAGTCACCAAATTGTGCCCATGGTCAAATCCTTCACAGTCAGGAGCTCATGTCAAGTCCCTTAGATTTTCACCCCCATGCATGCCCTCTCATCTCTCCCTCTCTTATGCAGTCTTTTGAATTCTGAGGTGAAACATTCACTGTTTCATAACATTCATTTTCCCTCTGAAAAACTAACAAGCAGAACGTGTCTGCTCAGACTTGAGTCTTTCACAGACATTTCTTATATATGAATAAAATAAGCCTGTCAGTTCAAGGAAAACAACTAGCAGTATTTGCTGCAAATGATAAAACCCAGCTTTCAGAGGAAAATAAGAATGTTGGAAAACTTGAATTTACCCCTGGGAGCTTGGCAACTTTCCAAAACAGAGAGATTTTTCTGACAAGCTGATGAGATTGGTGGTAATATGAACCAGAGTGATATTTCAGAGAGTGTGATGAAATATGCCAACATAAGAGAGATCCACATGACCCAGTGAACCAATATTTTTCCAATGACTGATGCAGGTTACAAAATCACAGTTGAGTAAAAGAAGGGAAATCTGAAGGATATCAGAGAGCAGCTCATGGAGTCTCTTCCTGATTCCATGTTGCAATCAACCTTCAAGAAACTACTGGTTTTTTAATGATACTGTAATAGTAAAGAAAAATATCCCAAAGCGTGTGGAAATCCTGTTAAAATCCTCCTTCCTCTGTAAGTTAAATGCCTACATGGGACTAGAAAGCAACCATAGCATCAGCTTGAGACCAAACCAGCAAAGTTGATCCAACACTAGATATGAGAAGTCATGCCATGAATTAGAAAGATGAATAGTTTTCTGAATTATGAAATTAAAATTGTTTTTCCTACAAAGTATTATCTAGAATAATACATGATATATATATATATATATATATATATATATATATATATATATATATATATATATATATATATATATATTGGTTTTTCGAGACAGGGTTTCTCTGTATAGCCCTGGCTGTCCTGGAACTCAATCCGTAGACCAGGCTGGCCTCGAACTCAGAAATCCGCCTGCCTCTGCCTCCCGAGTGCTAGGATTAAAGGCGTGCGCCACCACGCCCGGCTTGTTTTTTTTTTTTTTTCATGATATATTTTTTATGTCTTTCTTTTCTCCTTTGTTTTCTCTTTCTTTCTCTTTCTCCCTTTCTCCCTATCTCCCTTCCTTTCTTTCTTTCTTTCTTTCTTTCTTTCTTTCTTTCTTTCTTTCTTTCTTTCTTTCTTCTTTCTTTCTTTCTCTTTCTTTTGTAGACATGATTTCTCTTTGTGGTCTAGGCTGGACTGATTTTGAACCATGTAGTCTCATGCCGGGCCCAAATTGCTGACAATCTCCTGCCTTAGCATTTCAAACCTGGGATTATAAAATGAGCCTCTGTATACCCAGCTTATGCTTATTTCCCAAACATGAAATTTTTGTGTTATTGTAAATATTGATAAAAATAATCTATGTACCCAAACACACTTTGTAGTCTTTAATTGACTTAGAGAATGGAAAAGGACCCTGAAATCGATATGTGTGCAAACCACTTGATTTAGACTAATTAAAGATAAATCATTTAGAGCTTGGCTTCTACCTCCCACATGATAACATGATTTCTGTTGTCTTAATAAAGTCTGTTAACAAGGAGGACAGAACTGGGGAATCCAGGAAATGTCTTGATGACACAACAACCACCTGTCAGGGTAAAAGCAAAGGAGAATTATTTTTCCATTATCATACAGCAGTTGTCACAATGTGAATGCTTATGCAAAATGTTGACAAAGCAACAAAGAACCCACACTGCAATGTCCTAGGCTACCAAATCCAGGAAGACACTCACTTGATAAACTGCAATGTCCTAGGCTACCAAATCCAGGGAGACACTCACTTGATAAACTGCAATGTCCTAGGCTACCAAATCCAAGGAGACACTCACTTGATATACTGCATATCAGTAATGGACAGAGACAGTAGTTAAGGCCACGCTACATCCATTAGGATTATCCTTTGTCTATGGTCTGGCTCCTAACAGCAATGATGGAGTTTGCTCTACACTGAGTGAGTCTTGATTCTTTCATAATGAATATAAAATACTATCATGGCCTCCTGCTATCCCATACCCTGTTCTTAGGTCTCAGCTGTACTTTGATGCACCTCCTCACTGCACAAATCTGCCATGGAAATTTTAAATGGTTGTGTGGATATTATTCAAGGAAATTAATTGAGGGGAGCAAAGGAAATAAATAGAATTAGATTTTAAAAAGAATTGGTACGAGGTCAGGAACTAAAGCAGTCGTGAGGATATGTAAGAACCCTGACTGACTGGGAAAGCTGTGATGACCACCCAATAATCATCTTGGGGACATCACAGGATTTGGGTTTTAAAAGGAGTTTTCTCCTTAGGACACACTGACTTGAATATCCTTGAAGGCCTGTGCATAAAGATGTCCACTTGGTATTTGGAAGAAAAGGCTGACCTTTCCAAGAGAGATTAGACTCAGAATATAGACTTTGGAATGCTCACTCTAAAGGACACAGTTGACGTTGTGGGAGGTGCTGATTTCTTTTCCCCTGACACGGAATATGAAGTGATAAGGCGCTCAGAGTTAAGAAACAGGGGTTGGAAGAGAGTTCTCAGCTAAAAGCATGTTTGAAAATGGTAAAGGGAGTGTTTCTAAAAGGAGGTCACTAGCTGAGAATTCAGGATGAAATATTAAATTCAATAAAATTTTATAATAAGTCAATAATGACTTTTAAAAATAAACTGTTAGAGCAGCTGTAGAGTTGCAGAATATTTCAAAGAATATTACAAATATAGTAAAGAACAGCCGGGTGTGGTGGCACACGCCTTTAATCCCAGCACTCCAGAGGCAGAGGCAGGCGGATTTCTGAGATTGTTCTATATATATAGTATAAAGCAATCCTACATGTCAGTTTCCCCCTATTTCTAACCTCTAACACTTATATATTTGCTACTAATATTGATTTATTTTTATCATTTATTATCTATCTATCTAGCTATGATCTGTTATCCATCTAGCTAGCCATCAATCCATTTATCTAATTTCTATCTATCTAGAGATCCTGAAATCTAGAGTTCTTGCTGTGTTTTCCAGATGGCCTTTCATTCCTTAGCTCAAGCAGACCTTCTGACCCAGCCTTCTGAGTG
This sequence comes from Mus minutoides, assembly GCA_902729485.2. NCBI lineage: Eukaryota > Metazoa > Chordata > Mammalia > Rodentia > Muridae > Mus > Mus minutoides. The sequence goes on along the minus strand of LR749893.1, from coordinate 722,032 downwards.
TTTCGTATTCTAGGCACACACCACTGTACCTAGCTCATGAAGAGATACACTATTCTTTTTTCCTCAGACACGGTTTCACTCTGTATTGCTGGCGGGCCTGGAACTTGCTATGTTAGACCAGATTGTACTTGAACTCGTAGAGATCCATCTGCCTGTCTCTAGACAGATGTGCTTTTATCAACTGAAAATAATATTTTGTTTCTTTAGTTCATGCTTCAGAATCACATATAAATTTACATTACTTTTTGGTTATCTTGTCTTTGCTTTTATATAATAGGCCTGACATCTTTCTCATGCTTATAGATCCTGGACAGGAGGATAATTTCTGTGTGTGTGTGTGTGTGTGTGTGTGTGTGTGTGTGTGTGTGTGTTAATGCTGAGTTTCTGGGAATCAAATCCATGGCATAACAGCTGTTCCACATATGCACGTCACTACCCAGTACACTGTCAACCCTGAAGTTCCATTACACCACATCATATCACAGGCACATCTGCAACCTGACTTATCACTGCTGCTGAGTCCGACAGCCAGACCGAGAACATCTGTCAATTTCTCTACTTAATAACTGTCCTTTATTCTCCTGCCCTTACTCTTTGAAGGGAAGTTACCAAGCACAGCCCACACCTAATGACTGGGAAATTAGGTCTAACCTCTTCATTGAACATCCACACCATAATTTAAAAATTCTACATGAAATATTTCTGTCTTTCAGTGTACTCAATTATTTGTTTATATCAGTACAGACTAATGTGAATTTATTTTAAACTAGAATAACACAAGACAAAACTCGATTCTATTGCTTAAGTCCTTTCAGATTTCATCCCTAGGAATCCTTTCGTTGGCATCCATGTCTCTCAAATACTCTCAATCCATTAGTGAGGCAACTCCCTCAGCATTGTGAATGCACAGTGCAAAGTCCCAACAGTGAAACATTAGGGCCCTTAAATAACAAGGAAAAGTGTAATATCATCCTCTACAAGCTGTAATCATATAAAAATGGAAAGGGATAAAAGCCGTAGTTATGCCATGAAAAGAATGAAAACATGTTTTTGTTTAAAATCTCAGAGCGGTCAAACTGAATGCATGCTGAGGGTATCACTTAAAGTTTCTCTCTGATGAAGCGGAGGAAAGCGGACGGTTACTCTCTGTTCTTACTGCTTTTATATTTGGCTTTTTTTCAAACAGCAAGTAATGTGGTAAACTTTAATTATAAAGTGAGTGTGCCAGAATTTTTGATGTGCCTGAAACTTCTCTGTGAATGCCAGCCTCGCAGGATTATAGAGAGAATGATTGGATTTTAGGTCTCATTTAAATTCCTGCAAGGACTTGCTCTTAGGAAATGCTATAAAAGTGTATTCCAGCAATGAATAGGTGATTTCTCACACAGTATTCATTAGTACTCTTCTAGCTAATTCTTCTAGCATCAAAGCAAGTTTGAAATATTTAGGAGACAAACCTGTGTACATTTTGTTCATTTGTTCATTTTGTTGTCTTATCTTTTCCTCGGTCACACGAATTGGTAAAGTTTTAAGCTTTTACTAGGATAGAAAGAATTGTTGAATAGGATGTAGACAAGTTAAGAATGAAGAGAGAACATTTATGCATAAGCCATCCTGTACATATGTTATCAGCCATACTTCCTGGCTTTTGGGCCAGGGAAGCCATTTGCAGTATCTGTTCTGGTAGCATTCAGAAAGTTCCTTCTTTGTGCTAAGCAGTGTAAGTGATATTGAGGTACCACTATGTTGAACAAGGCATAGGCCCAGCTCACAAGGAGTTGGTGAGCACAGGACACATTCTTGTTTACAGAGTGTAGACAAATAGGCCACAAATGCAAGCTATGTGCTGTGGTGGGGAGTCTAATTGCTAGTGTGAGGGAAGACTCCTAAACCAGAGGTTTGTATAGGGAAAGGAGTAAGAAAGCTAGAGCTATACTTCAACGGAGCCCTGCAGGACAAGAGATGAAGTGTGTGTGTGTGGGGGGGGAAGGTCCAGAGGAGAAGGGGTTCTTTAAGCATAGGAAAGCAGAGTACTACAGCAGACAGAACAAGTCCTTCATTGTTCCTGGCTCCGTGTCCAAGAGATACCACTGTTCACACTGCAAACCACAGGTAAAACTGAGACAGTAGGAAGAAGCTAGTCAAATTTTAACATTTTTATTTAGCACATATATTTAAAATGTCACCTCAACATATATTCGATATGAAAAGGTATTGAGACAGTTTCCAGCTTAGTACTAAAATGTAGAAATCCAAGTATGTTTCACAGTATACATATCAGTTTAGACTACCCGAATATCAAATGCTCCAGAGCCAAACATGGTAGACTAATGGCTGCCATATCAGACATTCCAGTTCTAGAGTGGAGTAAGGAGAGACTAATCTGCAGAGATACTATAGGAACAGGGTAGGTCCGATGTTTGTCAGCTTAGGTGTTTACCTCAGAGACTATGGAAAGTTCTGGAAGTTTTATGCAGGGAAGTAGTTGTGCAGGATGGATTAGAGGTGGGCTTTTTCTGCAGCCAGCCAGTTCTAGATAATAAATAACTTTTAGTAAGGGAGCAATGTGGGCACAGCGCCACGCAAGAGTCAAGTCATGAGCATAAACTGGTGCAGTGGTGACATACACCTGGTATTCCATCAACTTTCTAGGCCAAGGAGGCAGGACTTGCAGCCCAGGCTTGAGCCCAGGAGATCGATTGTGGCATTGGGGTGGGGGTGGCGGGGAGGAGGAATTGTAAGAAGAGGTATTGATAGGTGTAAACCAGAGGACACTAGAACGATTATGTCGCTTCTGTTTCCCCTTCTTCACCCTTCCAGGAATTACAACAGAACCATTCTGAGAACTAGAGCAAGCTATGAGGGTAGACATTTGAGCTGCTGGTGAGACAGCCCACTAAAATGTTCATAGCCAAAACAGAGTCGGATGTCACTGGCATATAATTAGTAACTGAGGTCATGGGATTAGCTGAAGTCTGGATGTGGTTTGTCCTTAAGATCAAATGCGTCAGAAGGTTGCTACTACAGTGGTAATATTGAGAGTTTTTTTTTTTTTTTTAAGAGGCGGGTCCTAGTGCCACACATTCAGGCTATCCACTTCACCATGTTATCTCTAGTATATGCTTCCATTATGCTTTCTGACATGTCATGGCTCCCCAAAAGGGCTCTCACCAGAGACCAAAGCAGTTGAGCCACCTGATATTGAACTTTTAGCTTCTAAAACTGAGCTAAACAAATCCCCCTTTTTTCCCCAAGGCACTCAACCTCTGTTATTTCCTAATAGTTAAAGAAGTAGACCAAACGGAGATACATAACATTATTCAGAGTGACTATATTTTTGTTATTCTCCAGTCTGATTTGTTTTGGAGACTGAACCCAATCCTTAAGCATGCTGGGCAAGCACTCTTTCTCTGAGTTCCATGCCCAGCACTGCCAATCTGATGTTCTAAAAACAGTTTCTGAGAAACTGATTTAAAAATGCAGAATTTGGTTTTCACCCTTCAGTGTCCTAGGACACTGTACTCTGTTGGACTCTGTACTTTGAATAAGAGTCCTTACAGATGTTGATGCAAGTACTCCTTAAAGCACTCCTTTACAAACACCAGTACAGTATAACAAATAAAGCTATTCAGAAGAGAGTGGCTATCTGTAGAGAGCTGAGAGTAAGAACCCTTGACTAAACTAGGAAATGAACCACTAGAGAGGTTAAGGAAAGACCAGAAGAATGCTGTCTGCTACTAACATGCAGAGTATGGCAGATTTTTCCAAGCAGCAAGTGAGCTCAGCTGGGGAAGGAGACTGGTCTCCTCTACAGGGACAGTCAGTAAAGCTCTGCTAGTTAAAGGTATCTGTTCTAGGCATGTCTTCTCATCTTGTTAATCTCAACAAATTCCTGAGCATCTGAAGGAAATGGCTAACTGCTTCAAATGTAGCAGAGAAATACAATTGTATAGCATTTGAAAAGTGACAAAGTGGTCTGGTGACTAAGATCAGCAGTGACAATCTGGGGGATGTGGTGGGATGGACACCCCACATCAATGAGTGACTTGAGGAAGGTCAAACAAATACAGAGAAAAGTCTTTTTAGGTAACCATGGCTATAAAAAGAGGGAAGAGAAGGCAGAATACTTGAAGGGCTGCTCGCTTGGAAAATACTGAGGGATGCAGGAGGCGCTCCTGATTTCATTTCTTTGTATTGAGAGTCAATACTGTGAAATTATAGAATCGGCCCCAGCTTCATAAGATGCAGTTATTAAACAGTATTAGTGACAATTCACTTACACATCTTAACCAGTCCAATGACATTCCACCAGACTGTCTCTTCTTTTAGTAATTCTTGGAATGGATGAACCATTCTGCAGTATGGCTGCCTTATTACTGATAGTGTGCACGAAGTGCTAAGCTCTAGTATGGTGGAACTGGATGATAAAGGAGACAAAACTAGAACTTTGCAACTGAATTTCTCATCCCCCTTTCCTGAACAATCATCTCTAATGAGCAGGACTCACCTATCCCACCCAAAATGTCAGATTATCTAGTCCTTGTTACTTACAAATCAGCTATTATTTCTGATAAGTGAGATGCCACTGTAGCAATATTGTGTTAGCTTTTATTTTCTCTCTACCCTGTGTCACCACTATTCTATTTCATGCTTTAAGTAAAATGTCAGATTATCAGCCACTGTACTTGTCACTTAACATTGTTGAGTATTATTTTAGATACTGTACAAATGCAGTAAATACTTAAAAAGTGAACTTTGCTCTCAGAACAAAATTTCAAGTAAAATGCGGTATACACAGGACCACGAGAACCTTCCTTCTAAATAAAGCTGAAAGTTTAATTAGGTTCAATGCAAGTTAGTTACTTTAAACTTTACTACAAAGAGGGTGGGTCTATTTTGACTCTGAGCCAGTTAATTTTTTTTTTTTTTTTTTTTTTTTTTTTGCTTTTCGAGACAGGGTTTCTCTATATAGCCCTGGTTGTCCTGGAACTCACTCTGTAGACCAGGCTGGCCTCGAACTCAGAAATCCGCCTGCCTCTGTCTCTCGAGTGCTGGGATTAAAGGCGTGTGCCACCACGCCAGGCGCCAGTTAATTTTAGACCTGCATCTGCACCGTCTTTAAGGTGTGTCTGGTAGTTCCACCAATGACCAATCTAACCGTTTTACTTTTAAAAATAGCTCATTTGGTAAAATGCTGCCTTTGCAAGCAAGGGGAACTGAGTTTGAACCCCAGCATCCACAGGAAAAAGCCAGGTGTCATGATGTGTGATTGTAATCCCAGGGCTGGAAAGATGATGTGTGATTGTAATCCCAGGGCTGGCCTGGGAGGATGGAGACGGGTAGACCAGGGGGGCTCACTGGCCAGCAGCATAGCTGATAATAAGCCTTAGATCAAATAAAACCTGTCACAAAATAAAGGTGGATGTGACACATGTGATTGTCTTCTGACCTCCACACACATACCAACACACACACACACACACACACACACACACACACACACACACACACACAGAAGGAGAGAGTGAGAGGAAAAGACCAGGGGCTAGGTGACTGGGCTGAAGAATAGTAACATAGTAGTATTCTGGCTCTGGTAATTGCCAATATTTGGTGGTCTCAGAAGCTCCCAGTGACAAAGTTATTCTTTCATATATGAAGTTCTTAATAAAAATCCAAGAGAAAATGACAACATTTTTCCTTCCTTCCTTCCTTCCTTCCTTCCTTCCTTCCTTCCTTCCTTCCTTCCAGTTTTCAAGACAGGGTCTCACTCTATGTAGCGCTGGCTGTTCTGGAACTCACTCTGTCGGGCAGTTGGCCTTGAATTCACAGGGATCAAACTTCTTTTCCATCTAATGTTGAAATTAAAGGTTGCACCCGTATTTCTGGCAACAAAATTAAAACACACAAACCAACAGGAAAACAAACAAACAACTCCCCCTACTTATCTGGAATAGCTCTAGTCAAAGGTATGTTTAGCAGGCATTGGGTCTTGCTCCCTAGAGCCTGTGTGGTCGTGTACATGTCTTATTTTAACAGTTTATAGTACTGAGGCAGGAGGATCAATGTAAAGAACATGCTGGGCTACATTGTGAGTTCCAGGCCAATTTAGGGTACGTAAGACCTTATCTCAAAAAACAACCAAATAATAGACCAAACAACCAACAAAATCTCTATGTAATCATTTATGTGGTATAATAAATTCCAATTCCTCAAATACCATACACACTAGGTAGTATATTTGTTTATTTTGTATTTATTGCAACATTTTAGTTTATTTTTTATCATATTTTTATCACGTCAGACAGTCACTGTGTACCCACTAAACATTAACTGGCCATTCCCTCATTGTTCCCCTCCCTACTGCAGCCTCCCCCCCCCTTTCTTCCACTTCTCATCTTTATGAATGGACTGTTCTAAGTATCTCACGGAAGTTCAGCCGTAGTTATGCTTTGATTGCCATATTTCACTTAGCAGAGTGGTTTTAGGATTCATTCATTTTAGAATAGGTATTTCTATTTGGATTTTGGTTGCTAATCTTAATGTATTTGTTACATTAATACCACCTAATAGAAATTAAACAAACCAAACACTGTGACTCATGGACCCCTCTTATAGATAATGAAGGTGTAGGTAGAGGCCACAGGAAGAGTTTAGGTTCAATGTGGATTCTATCTCTTTAACACTTCCCATTTTTAAAGCTTTCCAACTTTAGTTTTCTAGTACTGCTATAACATATCTCCTTAGATTTGGTATCTTAAAACCTAAAAAAAAAAAAAAAAAAAAGCCAGGCATGGTGGCACACGCCTTTAATCCCAGCACTCGGGAGGCAGAGGCAGGCGGATTAATGAGTTCGAGGTCAGCCTGGTCTACAAAGTGAGTTCCAGGACAGCCAGGGCTATACAGAGAAACCCTGTCTCGAAAAACAAACAAACAACCCCCCCAAAAAACAACAACAACAACAACAACAATAATAATAATAATAATAATAATAATAAATTCTTTCACGGTTCCTGTAGGTTTGAAGCCTGGTTTCTCCCTTCTTGAACAAACCCCCAGACATCAGTAAGTCCATCTTTTCCCCAGAGGCTCCAATTCTTGCCATTGCTAGTTTCTTGAGGCTGCCCATAGTCCATTTGTAGAGGTTTCTGCACCACTGACCATAATTTTTCTGCCTTATTTTTCAAATAACTTGTAGAGCAGAGCCTACGAGTGCAAATGTGGAGGTCAAAGGACAATGTGCAGGAGTTGGTTCCCACTTTCCACCAAGTGGGTTCTGGAACCAAGTACCTTTGCCCACAGAGCTATCTTACTTCCTCTTTACTTTTGTCTGCTGCAGACTTTTTTCCTTTCTGTCTTTCTTCCTTGTTTAGGGATTTGTGGAATTAAATTAGGCCCTTAATTCCATGATCAGCTTTTATTTGTTTTTGACTTAACATTCACACAGGTCCATGGATTACAAGAAGGGCATCTTTGGGGAGGAGACAAAATGCTTCTGCCTACCACACTATTCTTCCTTACTGCCTGTGCTCACAGCACCTGCCTGCTTAAAATTCTCCTGAGGTTCCTAATATATTCTGCTATTGCTATTCAGATGCCTTAACCTCATACACAAAGGCCCTGCTTACCAGTCCTGTGTCATCTCTCCTAATCCTCCATGCAAAATGAACCCCCCCTCCGCGAAACAGACAGAGGGACAGACACACACAGAGAGAGACAGAGAGACACACAGAGAAACAGAGAGACACAGAGAGACAGGCCTCTAGAGAGACACAGAGAGACAGAGAGACAAAGGAGAGACAGAGAGCGTTGTTTGGCTCCCTTCCAGTTCCCTAACTGAAATCCATGCTTTCACTCGTACCACTCATCTGCGTGCATCATCTCCATGACCCCGTGTTTTTACCTGGCTCTCCTCACTCACCCTTAAGTCACATGTCAGATGTTGCTAAAGACTGAGTATAACCCATTTTTACCTCTGCTGCCATAGCAACCATACCTCTCTCTAGCCTAGCATTTACCACTGTATGCTATAATTACCTCTTTAATTACCTCCTCCACCAGACCATAAGCTATTTAAGGGCCAGAATCTCATTTTGTCCACCCTGGTATCCAAACTACTTAATGCAGTGGCTTGCATATAACAGAAACTCAAAGTCGTCGTGCTTGAGATTTTATCTATCCCTCAATGCTGGGCTGTTTTTCTTAGGCAGAATAATGAATTTCACTTTAAATCTTCTTGGGCATATTTTTCAATTCCAACCTAGTCCTGACTGATTCCAGGACTAGGTTGCTTATATTTAATTTGTTTGAAGGAAGTCCTTAACACACACCTGATCCCCTTAATTTTAAATATAACTTTACTGATATATACTTGAACAACAAGATCAAATGGCCATGATGGGGGAAGGCTTTCAAAGGAAGGTAAAAGTGGATTGGCTAATGACATTCTGTTGTAGAAATTATTTAAATCTTAGCCCAAGGTTCCTACCCTGCCTTAATTAAGTTCCTGGTGAGAGACACACTCAGTCTTTATATTTACAATATGCCTTAATCTGTATAAAAGCCGAGCAGATACCTAGCCTCCATGCTATCAGAATCTACTTTCCTATGGATAACCCTAAGTTATTACTTACTATTTACTATGTTCCATTGGAGCTGCTCTTAACTACAATTGGCTAGCGCACAGGGCCATGTTTTTATGGCTCACCTAACCCGTGGTGGCTTCTCTTCTCCCTCCTGCACTTTCTCTTCCTCTTCTCCCTCCTCCTCCTCTTCTTCCCCCTCCTCCTCTAATCCTCCCCCAAGCCAGGGAAACCTCAACCCCACCTATGTCTCTTCTGCTCAGTTACTGTTTGCATCTTTATTCACCAATTAGAAATAACTTGGGTCAGGGTCACAGGGGCTATGAGTAGACTCCAGGTCTTGGGGGCCCACACTCAGCATTAAAATAGACAGTAAAAGACAAAATCTCAACAATTCTGATTTAAAAGACCAAAGTGAATATCACCCTCAGAGTTGCTTTAAGCTAGTGAAGTTGAAGATAAAGCAAAAGGAAAGAACAAGCGTGTACAATACAAGTACCTCGATATGTTTTGCTTTTATTATTTATTTCACTTACCATTACATCTAAAGTTTTCATTGGCCCACAGCATTTACAGACTAGCAAGAGCCAGTTCATGGATCCCTTTTCTTTCATTTTTAATTACTGTTGTTTCAGAGAAAGTGTCTAGATATCTTCATAAAACTCAGGCCTGGCCCAGTCATATTGTGTGTTTAGGTGGTACAGATGTGCCTATACATGAAGGCCAGAGAACAGCATCCAGTGTTGTTCCTCAGGTGCCAGCCATCTTGGTATTTGGAGACAGTCTTTCTCTTATCGCCTCTAGCTTGACAAGTAGGCTAAGATGGCTAGCCCAGAAGCCCCATAGACCCCATAGACCCCATCACTAGGGTTATATACTTCTCAACACATTCTGAGTTTTTCATTGGGTTCTTAGGATCAAGCTCAGGCCTCCATGAGCTTCTGTGGCTAGCACCTAATGGGCTAAGCTGTCTCCTCAGCCTCTGGCACAGTCTTGCTATTAGGGCAGAAGTAGGAGCCAGACAACTAGGTTTGGGATCCTGGTTCTGCCATCTTGGGATTTCAATAAAATGGGCAGACACCATGATATCCACTTTACAGCGTTATAGTAGGAATGGGTTATATTTAAAACATTGAAATGTTACCTGACACTTTTTCAACCACGCATATTCATGCGCTTAGGGTGGGAAGGCAGACTATGAAATATGACTGCTTGGAGAAATGATGTCCTTATCCTTATAATTAGAATGAAACTTGAGTATGAAATCATCAGATGCCATGGGTGAGATCATCCACAAGCAAGCAAGCAAGCCAGGCACTGTGAGTCCTCCTCTACTGGGCATTGCCAGATGGGTTCTCCATAATCATGGGAAATTACCTAAAACTTCTCCCAACCTGTGTGATGAAAAGAAGTGCTGATTTATGCATTTCCATAAAGAGGAAAACAGCAGCCTTAAATAAATAAGGCATGTTACTTCACTTAGAAGAAAAACTAATACAAGAGAAATTCAGAAATTACTATGACACTTTGAAAAAAAATAGCTTTACTTACTTCATGTGTATGAAATGTTTTGCCTGAATGCACGTATGTGTACTGTGTGTGTGCCTGGTTCCTCTGGAGGTAAGAAAAGGGCATTGGCTCCTCTGGAACTAGAGCTCTGGATGTTTGTGACCCAAGGCATAGGTGCTGACAATTGAACCAGGTCTTCTAGAAGTTCAACAAATACCAAATGAACTTTAACTCATGTTAGTCATTTCAACACTTCATTTATCGCTTTTCCTAAAATGTACAATGTTGTTGAGTATTTTGACAAATGAAAGTAGGCAATATTTGCTAAGTATATTTTGGCTCAAGTGATAGACTTGCTTGTTTCTGTAGATGTTAGTTGTGAAATAATTCTCATTATTACCAGAAAGCTTTGGGCAAGTTCTGAAACTTGTTTTCCTGTGGTGACATTTTAAAAAAATGAATCTTTAATAAGTGTTTGTTTCAACTAACTCATTAAACTTTTAACATATTTAATGGTAGCCGGGGCGTGGTGGCGCATGCCTTTAATCCCAGCACTCGGGAGGCAGAGGCAGGCGGATTTCTGAGTTCGAGGCCAACCTGGTCTACAAAGTGAATTCCAGGACAGCCAGGGCTGTACAGAGAAACCCTGTCTCAAAAAAACCAAAAAAAAAAAAAAAAAAAAAAAGATATTTAATGTTAACTCATGGTTAATTGTTCTCATGTTGGTAATTTCCCTTAAACTGAAGTGTAATCATCGTAAATATATTTAAGATTTGCGATATTAACATGATAATTTTTTGCTGCTTTTGTTTCTAATTCCTTTGGACTAGGAGCTGAGGTTTTGAAAGTCAAGTCAGCTTGTGCAGCTGGAAATTTAAAGGATCTAAACAGGCCACTTGGTGGCAGCTGGGTCCTGTGTCTTCTGCAGGGGGTAACCAGACCTGTTTTTCTTCATTTTAATACTCTTGTGTGGGAAATGCCAGTTGAGAACAAGACCAAGAAGTGGGCTATTTGTTTATCTTTGTCCTGCACCCTTCCACCCTTCCGGCCTTAGAATCTAAGCACATTTGCTGCTTTTTTGGAACGTCCTTTTCAAAAAATGCCTGAAAAACTATATATACTCCATGAGCAGAATAAATAAATAATAGAATGATAAGGCCCAGCACTGAAGGACTCCCAGGGGTGAGTGAATATGCAGAAGAGGCCTGGGATAGGGAAGCTTCCTGATGTCACACGGGTAAATCCTGATGTCACATGGGTAAAGGTCTTTGCTTTAACTCACTCTTCTGAGTGAACCTTCCTCTTTCTCATGAGTTGGGTCATCTTACTCTGAAGGGCATGCTGAAGTGAATCTGAGGTAGCGCTATAGCTTCTCTGCTATGGCACCTGCCTCAGCAACCCTCAGAGGAAAGCCCTTCTTCTAGCAGTGCTGTAACCAGGGTGCAGCTATTTTTAATGGAATAGTCAGCTTCACAAATGATGCTGAACTCAGTTTTTCGCTCCCAAGTAATGGAATACAGAGCCTCTAGAAATGATGGATAACTGTTCATTTTGATGCCTATATTCAGACCTGTGCTTACAGGTGCCTGACACCTCCCTTTTCCAGGTTTTAAATACCTATTCTGGTGCTCAGTGCCCTGATTTTCACTCCATTTAATCTTCCTTCTTTTCCTAATGACTTTTCTAGGCTGATCCAAACCTATTTGGTCATGTGAAAATCAGTGTTTAGATTCAAGTGTATTAAGGTGATTTTTAAAAATTATTTATTATTACTAATCTTGAGTTTGAAAGGTCTGATATCTTAGACTCTGTTCTGCCCTTTGTAGATTTCATTACCACCATAACTGTGTTGTGGATGGTGAACATTTTCTCCAAAACTAGAAGGGAAGCTGGGCCGCTGTTGTGGGCTTCCTTTACTGACAGTTAAAGTTCCAGGTGGGGTGTGATTCGTATGCCCATTGTTATATTTGGCTCTTTCCTAATCCTTGGAAGAACTAAAAGGTTCACTGGATTCACTATACTGCCTCATAGAGGTAAAACGGTTACCTTTAAATTTCAGATACGGATACATGAAATAATACCGTGACTGAAGCTTTAGCCCTTTAGTTGCCACAATGTGAAATTCTTGGAAATCTTGAAAGGACTGTGAGAGTCTGGGGAGTATGGAGGAGTCCCGCTAACAGCTGTAGCTACTAACTGCTTTTCCTGGCCATACTTCAGTGTTTAATCAAGTATTTAGATGTACCTGTGCAAACCAGGTGAACATTTGTTTTGTAAACAAATAGCCCCAAATCACTGCTGGAAACATTGGCTCAAGGGCTCTAGTTTGTTTGGAAGATGTTATATATGTTTTAAAGAAGCTGACAATGTGTTTAATCAAATAATTAGAAGCCTTAAAATACCATGGCAAATTGGATATTTTAATGCTTTGTACCCAAAGGCTCTACTGATAAACTCTATACAACTTAAGTCATTCCTTTTTGTGTAATCCCCAGCTTAATTCATGGGTCTGAGGACTGTGGTCACTCTGCTATCTTCTTCCACTAATGGCGAGGCCTGAGGACTTCTTAGAATGTCTTCCTTTGACAGCAGGTGTGTTAGGTCATGGGTTGGCTTCTCCATTGCAGAGAAAGAGGAGCAGCTCAGTGTGCTTTTAGCCACTTATTAAGCACCTGAAAGATGTTCCGTGTACTGGTAGAAAACAAAAGGCAAAACAGCTTCTTTCATGGAGTTCAAGTCTGTCAGACAGGCCACGTAGCCGTGCCGAATAGGTTTGGCTCTCTGTGCCCCTTCTCGGTTCTCTCAGGCAAGTTACTGATTTCCTATGACTTTATTTCCTGGGTAGTCATTCTTCAGTCTGTTAGTATGAAATTAATACACACGCAAAGCATGCTGGAGGTACCTGACACATAAAGCTGGCAATTACTACTGCTCAGAGTTATATGCACTCTGTTGATCCATAAAGCAAGCCCAGAATTCACTTTCACTAGTAAGTACGCTCAGCTTGAATACAGAAACACAGGCAGCTGGGCAGAATACAAATAAGCCTAGACATGAATTAAGAGTCAGGAAGCAGAGTAATGAATAATGAAGCAAAGAATTTGCCGAGCCTCCTTTTAAGAAAATTGTGGGTTGTTAGTTGCTTAAGAGGGGAGGAGGCCTTTTGAGAACGGCGGTGAGAGCAAAGGGATCCAAGAATCGGCAGGATGTAAGCATGAGTCCACCGGTGTTGCTGGGCCGATGGGGGCTTGCCTTTGGGTGTAAAACTGTTCCAGTAAGTGAAGGTGGTGGGAAGTCCTTGGATGGGTATCCAAAGCTACCAGAATTACGTGACACTTTTAAACTCAACTCCTTTTTGTTTGGGAAGTCCCACTGTAAGTGCTCTTTAAATGGGGTGCGGTGGGGGGAGTTATGCAAAACACTTTGCACATAGCACTAAAGTTTAGTTTTGCCCAGAGACTGGCACGGTCGCTGGGACAGAGGGGGCGGAGTTAATTTAATATAGATGTCTAACCCGCGTACAAATCAGCAATCCTAATTGATCACTCCGAAACTCCGGCCTAGGACGCTCTCTCTCCAGGCTTCTACGTTTCATCCGCTAGCCCAAGGCCTCAGCAACCGATGTGCGAGGCCAGACCAGGCGACCAAGGCCGCTGCACGCATGCGTTAAAAGCCGCCCCCCACCCCCCAGGAGTCCTTTCTCAGAACAAAACTAGCGCGGAGCTACAGAGCTCCGCAATTTGCGTAGATCTAATTTCTTCCAGTTGCCGCCAGTCGGTGTAGCTCCCGCCGGTGCCGCGGCTATCCTACGCCAGGCGCGTCCGCGAAGTGAATGGCTGGTCGCTGCCGGTGCGCCGCCGGCGTAGCGCCGATCAGGCCGAGGTGCGGCTGCGCAGGGCGCCCGAGCGGGCCGGGTGCGCCGCCGGCGTAGCGCTGAGACGGCCAGGGTGCGGCTGCGCAGGGCGCCAGAGCAGGCTGAGTGCGCCGCCGGCGTAGAGCTCCGGCTCGCGCGCTAGGCTCCGCGACGCAGATAGCGCAGGCGGCTTTGGAGAATACACGACTGGGTGCAGCCGGGGTTTGGTACCGAGCGGAGAGGAGATGCACACGGCACTCGAGTGTGAGGTAACTATAAAACCCCGATTTGTTTACATTCCCTCCCCCAGAACCGGCCCCGTGCGCGGCGGAGCCTGGGAGTCCCGGGACGCCTGGGGAGGCCGGGTTGGGGCTGGCACCGGGGCCTCTGGGTTGGGGCGCGGGTGATCGCAGCTGCTGCAGGCGGTGGCGGCGAGCAGGAGAGCGGCGCGTGGGGCTGGGGCCAGCCGAGTGTGCCGCGGGCGGCGGCGGGGACCCGCGCCCCTCGGCCTGCTGCGGGGCCGCGGGGCGGGCGGCGCCGGTTGAGCGCTGCGCGGGCTTCCCGCGGCCGCCGTACGGGGACCCGGGACCCGAGGCAGGTCCCAGGGGCTCGTCCGCGGGGGGTAACGGACGGCGGCCGCTCAGCTCCGGGCCAACCGAAAAAGGCTCGGTGGGGCGCCCGGGAGCTGTGTGTGGCGCGGCCCACGGGTCCCGGAGCCGGGTCGTGGGGCGGCCGTGGGGCGGCCGGGGGCTTTGTTCCCGGCCACCGGGGTGCAGGGTGGCGTGGGCGCGGTTGGGAGCGGAGGGAAGTGGCCGGCCCACCGCGGGGTCCGCATCCGCTCCCCGCTTCGCTCCTCCCTTGGGGGGGTCTTCGGAACTCCCCAGCCTGGCGAGGCGTCGGGTGGCGTGACGTGGAAGGGCTTCCTGCGGCTTCTGAGAAGACGCGTTCACGTGGGAGCGTGTCCACATGGGCCGAGTTTAAGGAGCTGGGCACGTGGAAGAAATCTCACCGCAGGACGCCCCAGCACCGATTTGGAAGGGTCCTTCACCCAAGTGGTCCTTCATTCCAAGGGACACAAAGCATGAGTTAAAAGACAGTACAACCCACCGTCTTCTAGAAACTTAATTATGTCTCCATTGTTAAGTGCGGTAACTAGGTGACAGGTTTCTCGGATGTTTTCTTTTTGGATGTGTATCTAATGATAATTAGGAAAAAGTAAAACAAGAGCTGGAGGCTTAGAATTGTTAACAGTGCTATTGGGAAGCCTAAACAAAGCAGAACTGCTGGGTTCAGAGTAATGTTAGGATTCCTGTAATCTACAAGTATTTGAGTACCTTGTGAGTCATTTCTCCTGGACCTTGGGAATCCATCCTACACACCCCTCTTCCTGAGTGCATTGGACATTACAGTAGGAAGAAAGACACATCAGTGATAAATGCTGTGAAGGAAATAAAATGTGCTGGTGGGCATTTTTAGCATTTGGTGTTTTCTAGACTTAGGGTCTTGGATTGTGACTAGATTAGTAAGGATACATAAAGTTACATTGAAACAGGTATGGGAAACTATGTGGCTTTGATGGAGTAAGCCGTACTTTAATAAAGCATTAAATATCAAAGGTACTGGTCTGCCTAATAACGACTAACTTCAAACTAGCAAGAACTGAAAATTATACTTAAGGGATTTAAGTGGTTTGTATTACTGTATTTTGGCCTGTATTCAGGAAGTTACTTCCTCACTGAAAAGTAACTGAATTTCAGTGGTTTTAATCTCTCCCCAAGTTGACAAAACTGAATTCTATCAACTAAGCATGGTTAGGAACCCATGTGCAAGAATGAATGATTTTGGTGCTATTTTAAAAGAGGTGGCAAAGACGATTTCTCAGGTGATAACCTAAAGTGTCAGATCTATAAACCCAGCTACTTTGGGGGCAGGGGAAAGGGGAGACTGAAAAAGGAAGCTGGCAAGTTCGAGTCCTGGAGCTTGTCTTAAAAGTTAAGTAAAAGAGCTCAGTGGTAGGAAACTTGCCCAGGGTTTGCACAAATCTATACTTAATTGTTAGTACTGCAAAAAATGTACATCTGTATGGATATGTATCATGAACTATGCAGGTGAATACCATTTATCTGAAATGTTCAGGACCAGCAGTGTTTGCAGCACTTTGTGAATTGGAGATATTTGGATATATTAAACAATGGAGCGTTTCTTCGGCTAGGGCCCAATTCTGAACATAAATTGAACTTTTACTTTGTATAAGCCAGTGTACTTATACTGAAGGTAATTTTACAACCTTTTTCCTAAAGTTAGACCTGTCCAGACACAATTGGTGCATGTTAGTTCCCAGAACATTGTAGATTTGGTAGCATTTCAGATTTTGCAAGGTGCTACCTGCATTAGGCCTTCCTTTTACAGCCTCTTGCCCACTGAGATAGCTTGTAAACTACCACCCTCATCCCACCTTTTTCCAGACTTGGTTTTTCTTGATGCTTTTCCTATGTAGCTCTTGTGTGTCTGGAACTCAGGATCCACCTTCCTCAGTCCTTGGAGTCACCTTTGGATCTACCAGATTTTCAACCCTGGTTTGAATTACTTTGAGGAGGCCTAATGTTTAGCATGCATACATTGCTCTAGGAAACCTAAGTGATATATGGAGAAGATAGGGGTGTGTGTGTATATATATTTTTCCTCCCCAAGGGAAATTGTTCAACAGCTGAGCTGAACATTTGTTCTTAATTAAAGAAATTTATATTACATTCCTCTTGGCTCTGCAGAACCCTGGGTAGTGAGCAGTATTGGGATGAATTGAGGGATTTGGAGGGAGGTTAAAGTTTCAAAAACTGGACATATTATTAAATAATTTGGTTACCTTTGCAGGTTGCTTTGTACTGGAAGTATTATAAAGCCTATTTCAGGAGCTTAATACAGCCTTTAATGATGATGAACCAAATAGTTGTTCTAACCCTTTCTACATTCAAACGTTTCTGTAATGATTGAATTTACTCTTTTGTTTTGCCTGATGATTAACCCCAGGATGATACTTAATGGTTTCTACCCCTTGGGCCTTTGAGAGAATACATCTTTTAAATCTGTAACTCATGTAATCGCTGATAACTGTACATTTGCCTTTTTTCCACTTTTATTCTGTACTTACCTGTGTATGTTTTGGTTTCTTTACAAAGCCAGATTTCTGAAGCTTATACCCCACAGCTTTTTGTCATAAAGCATCCCTGTGCTATGACACATTCACTGACTGGGTGTAGGTAGGTAGCTTGTCTATTGGTTTCAAACTCAGCATTGACTTAAAATCATGTGGATAAAAATACTAGTCATGTAGTGTAGTGCCTGCTTCAGGAGTGGAAGTGCTGAGTTTTGTATCGAAGGGACTTTGTCACTAATACTTTAAACTGATATTAGATAAAGGAGACAACTGAAATGGCAAGAGAAATGGAGGCAATCAAAGCACCTTCTTATCAGTCTTAATTTAAAGCCATTTTTTCTTATCGTGTAACTCACATTAAAAATGATACAGAAGGCTGGGGGTGTATCTTAGCAGATGAACTGTCTTCCATAGTTAGTGCAGCCACTAACTTCCATAGTGACTTTCTGGGTTTTCTCTAGCCTTACAGGAAAATGAGTGACTACAGTCTCATATCCTCTTTCTCTGTCTTTGTGTCTTGTCTGTGTGTTGATTTCCTGGTACAATCCTCAACAGTTTGCTGCCCCCTAGTGTTTGATTTACTTTGAAGTTTCTTGGCACCTGCCCTGAGACTGCATTGCCTTGGATGTACCAGCTTCCCAGCTTTTTTTTTTTTTAAACTGATTGTGATTACATTTAGTCCCGAGTTTTCCAATTTGGGGGAAAAAAAAACTGGATAAACAGAGAATCAAGGTACCTTCTAAAAGAATATGTGGGCTATTTTTGTTTTTAATTGCAAAAGCAATTTGTTAAAATTAGAGAGGTAAATGTTTGAAGTTAGCTTTGTATATGAACAGTTTTCTTTATTTAATCTGGGCTTCTTGTCTTGAAAAGGGTTGTAAACTTTCTGGCTTATTTTGAACCATGTAACTATGTTGTGCTGATAATAAAGTTTGAAAACATCAAAATCACATGGTGACTTTGTTTTAAAAATTAATTTTTGAAAAAAAGAAAGTCTCTAGCTTATTACCACTAGATTTCTTCATCTTTTATGGTTTCAGATATTGCCAATTATCAGTTTCCAAAACATTTGTTTTTATAAAATCTGTGGTTGGGTAACAGTCATGCTTAGATTTTTTTGAAATAAGAAAATATTTTAATTCTCAGTTAAAACTTACTGAAACATTTAAAAGTGTGTTCAATAGGTATAAAGCAATATAAAACTGAAATGAGAAGTTTTAAATAGCAGCACGGTTACTGAAATCATTCCTAGCTCACTGTAGGTCATCTGTAGTATTTAGAAATGTTATTGTTGTATTCTATTCTGTCACATAACAGTATAGAATGTTTCTTTCATAATCATTTTTAACAACATATTCAGGATTGTAGACTACCCAGGTACAGGGACTGGATACCAAATGAACTTTTTATTGTTAAAATATGTTCTAACAGGATACTAACAGTAGCTACAGGTTTATTCAATTATAGATAGCATTTTGTTCCAGTCAGGGTTTTTTTCTTTTCTCTTCCTTCTCCTCCTCCTCCTCTTCTTGGTTATCTAAAAGTTAATAGTAGAAGATTTTATAATTACCCACTTACATATGTTCACTTTTTAATCCTTTTTAGAAGATACTTTGCCATTGAAAGAAAGGGAAATATCAGCTAATAGTTTCAACATTTCAACAGCAATAATTTTGTCCTTACTTTACATCCAACTTTTAGAGCCAGTTCACTACAAAAAAGCTTTTAGGGATGAGACATAATTCAGAGTGTTGTAGGGAGCATCCTTATTGACCAGAGTGTTACCAGAATTGCTGCGAACTGTAGCAGAGGCCAGTCTTTATCTTCTCATTCATCTGAGACTTTTCAGTGATCAGTTTAGGATTCAAGTTGATTTTTGTTCAATATAGGAGTTAGAAAATCTCAGTTGCAGGGAGGTAATAAAGATCTGTATCCTACTGTGCTGTTTGATGTCTTAAGACATTTCAGATGAGATGTTTAACAAATCGAGAGTCTTTGTGAATTCACTGTCGCATATTTTATGATCTTTGACTTTTAAAATAGTAGTTTCTCCTGAATTAGTTTCTAGTTTATTTTCTGGGATGTGTCTTTTATGTGGGCTAAATTGGTGCAGTAATGAGACAAATCTTTGGTGAGCTGCCTTTGGATGTGGCTTGCTCATTCACGTCTCCTCCATGGCTGCAGATGAGAAGGTGTGTCACTGAGGATGTGGGGACAGCAGGCACCCACTGTGCAGCTTTATCTGGCTAGTGTAAGTCTTCCAACCCCTGGGCCCATTCTTAATGGTTCATCGTTATATTCTACTTGTTGCTCTTAAGTATTTCCTGGTAGAATACTTGATTAGTAGTGCATTCGTTCAGACGATAACTCACGGCTAATTGGGAAGCATTGAGGACTCCCCTTTTGCATTTTCTACAGGAGAAATAGCACCTGTATTATGTTTGGAGGTGGAAAGTGAGCTGGAATGCCCTGGAGGGCTGGGCTGGGACCCCACCTATCACCACCATAGGTTTCTTTTTTTTTTTTTTTTTTTTGGTTTTTCGAGACAGGGTTTCTCTGTATAGCCCTGGCTGTCCTGGAACTCACTTTGTAGACCAGGCTGGCCTCGAACTCAGAAATCCACCTGCCTCTGCCTCCCAAGTGCTGGAATTAAAGGTGTGCGCCACTACGCCCGGCTACCACCATAGGTTTCTACATTCCCCATGTCTCCTAGTCTCGCTTCTCTAATTCAGAAGTTGAATGTGTCTTCCTTGTAACTTCTTTAGAGCAGAAAATATACCTTTGTTTTTAGGCCTTCTTTTTGCCTGTTTCCATTCCTCCTGTTTCCTGTTTTGCCTTTCCTCTCTTTATTAAGCACCTCATAGTTATATACTTATAAGCTGGTGAGCACATATTTGGATCTGTTAGTTCTCAATACTCCCTACTGAAGATTTTCTTACATATGAAGACATACTGTGCACTATGTATTGTTAGACACAATCTCTTTATCAAGGAAGCTGTGAGAGATCATGTAGATGCCATTAGTGATTTCTTCCTATGTTATAAAATGAGATCAGTAAAACAACATAATACAATTGTATTTAAAATAATTGTTAAGCCTCGTTTAATTTTAACAGTATATATAAAGTATGTAGCATCATTAATTGTATGTGATATGCAAGTAGGGGTATACACACACATATATATATATATACACACACACACACACATGTATATATCCATGTATGCATACATATATATACATATACATACACATATATTCATATGGATATGTATACACACATATATACTGTTAAGTACATACACATAAATAGTATATATTATAGTTTATATAGTACATATGTATGCATATGTAATATAATATAATATACATTATGTAAGATATTTTATACTCACACATGTAAGTAATATTTTCCTATAAACCTTTTTTCTTGATAATTTTTTAATGCTTAGAATATTTTTGTTTTTAATATTTTTTAAAATTAGGATATTCTCAAGTGAGTAATTGAATGTACCTGAGCAGTGTAATATAAACAGCTCAGTAAGTTTCTATACAGTTAAAGTAGTCGTTTGCAGCAAAAGTTATAGAACTTCATATTGGATTTTGTACTTTTATTGTCTGATACAGTTTTACACACTTACCCAACACCAAATCATAAAGTTCATAACAATCGAAACAAGTAAAACTTTAGCTTTATATCCCTTTTCATAACATGTTCATTGCCTGCATTTTGTCCTTCTTGGAACAGATTTTGATTGTCTTTTTGCTTGCTTTGGGTGGTGAGATCCAATCTAGAGCCTTGGGCATACTATGAAAGTGCTCTACCACTGAGCTACATCCGCAGACTCCTAGATTCTTGTTCGAGATAGGGTCTCACCGTGTAGTCTAGGCTGACCTGGAATTTTGTAGTTATTCCAGGCTAGCTTTCCACTCGTAATCCTTTTATTTTGGCATCCTGAGTGCTGGGATTTACAGATATGAAAGTTTTTTTCCTAAGAAATAAATGGATATAAGAGGTCCTAGTATTTTAGAGGAACTGATGTTTTTAACTATGCTTGTAAAGTTATATATTAAATATGGTGAGGGGGGAAAACTTCTTATATTTAAGAATCCTGCAAGAAATTCCAAAATCTTCATATGCATGGTTGCTTACACATGGAATTATCAATAATGATTATTAAATAATGACATTGAAAATCACCATAACAACTGAAAATGTGACATAGTTATAGAAAACTGGTCCATGTTGATACAACTATTGGCAAGTCAGGAATCATTCTAAGGGTAGCAGAACTGTTGGTGAGAATGATGTAATTGTACTCTAGGTGGCAATACCACAAAGCTGAATCTTGAATTTCTCTGTTAAATAAATTGAGTGCAAGACTCAGCAGTGTTAAAATTTTGTAATCATTTCTCATCTTGGAGGTAATTACAGGCAAGTATCTAGAACTAATGGTGTAAATTAGAATTAAGGTGTATGTTGTGGTTAAAACTGCACAAAAGCTTGTGAAGTTCTTGACCGGTGTGATTTTCTTCTACACATGCCAGGCTTTTATTGATTCATTAGCTAAATATTTTTAAATTTCATTGACTTTAAGGATTTTCTTTACAAAATCAAATTGTCTTATGAAGTGCTTTTAGGGTAAAAGATGTTTCCTGTCTCCTTTTTTAACCTTCTTGTCTTCAGAAGTGAGCAGGCCTTGTCTGTGTAATGCAGGGTGTCTTAGGGTACCCCCATTTTTCCCACCTTTGCATTTCCTTAAGTCACTTGTAGTCTTGATTTAGAACTTTACTTAGTGTTATGTTTTTATGATTTAAATGTTACTACAGTTGATCCATCTTAGAAACAATTACTTTTTTCCTGCAGTACTTTCTTTTCTGACCTTATATTTTCCTTAGATATCATCCTGTCACTTTTCTCCTGGATATTAAAATTCAAATCCGCTCTGTGCTTCAGATTGTAGTTACAAGAGGGAAATGAATTTCTTTTAAGTCTTTGTGCAGGAATTTTTACAGTTTTCTTATAGGTTAGAAATGATTAAGCCTGGTAATAAGTGTGTTATTGGGTTGGTAATTTAGATTTCACTTTGGTCTGAGATTGCTAAATGCTTGAACTGAGTCAATTCACTTTGTTCAACAATTAGAAGGCCCTAGTGGCTCAAAGTGGTAATTAGCCCCAAAGTTGCCTGGTAGAGAAGTAGCCTCTGTGTTGTCAGCAGCATCAGAATGTCTGCCAGTATTTGAAAAGCATTGCCCTGGGGTCTGTGGTCATTGCTCTGACTCGCACACTCAAAAGGATCATTTTAACTGGCAGTTCTTGTGAATGGCAAGATGGTGTAACATCAAGGAAATATAACTGATACCATGGCGAAAAGGGAAAATACAGAGGGGGACGGTAAAGATGGGTTCATGGTGAAACCGTCTGCCCTGGTAGTTCCAAGAATGAAGGAAGGCATCTCATCTCAGCCATTTTGTAAGGAAGGCTGTGTGCACAGAGAACGAAAAGGAGTCGAAGCCTTTACTGAAGAATAACAAAAGCCTTACATTTCAAGAGCTTTAAAGGCATTTCAGTAATTACTGACTGGAAGGCATCTCAGCTAGGGAGCTTTTGCTCATTTCAGGTATTCCTTGTATCCATAAGTAGAAAAGACTAGCAAAAATTAATGTTATCTTCCTACGACATGCTTAAGGATGCCTGTAATAAAAGATCAAAGTGCAGAAATAAAAGTAATTGTATAGATATTAAATAAATGTTCATTAGTGAATACAAGAATACAGTATTGGGGTAATAAGCTGTTGTAGTTTTTTGGAGTATCTTAAATCAAGACATTGATGTTTATAGTCTATTTTTTAAGTTACAGGGAAGTCAAACACTGAATTATACTCATGTTCAGTGAACACATCTACCATTGTCATGTGGATGAACCTCCTGGAAAGATTAAGTGATTGCCTTACTGTGTTTAATTTAGTTATTGAAAGTTTTATTGGCTTTCTAAACTGTGAACATGGCTTTGGGAGGTTAGATGGCTGGTCACATGGGTTGCAGACACAAACCACTGTACTGCTGGAGTGTTGTGTTTCTTTCCGAGAGCTCCATACTGCAGTGCTGTGTCCTTAAGTAGCTCTATAATGCCTGGACGAGTCCCTCCTACTCCTGCTGACGTTGAACGATCCTGATACTCGTGCCTGTGCTAGTTGGTTTTACTCATGCCCTTGTGACATTTTGATAACAGTCTTTTGAGCTATGACTAAGGGTCTTTTCTCACTAGTTTTGTACTTTGTATAGTTTTAAGTCAAACATTAGCCATATCACATCTGATAATGGTAATGTCTTACATTGGTAGACCTAATTGTTTCCCAGAGCAGTTTTGGATGCATTATGTTAGTTCTCCTGGCAGATGAGCATAGATGTTATTGACTTCATTTTGCTGAGGACAGTCAGTGGCAGGGATACAGTAAATAGGTTTTTTTGATTTATGGTCTGCAATGCTTTCTATAAGATGTAGTGAGACCAAGAGGAATGAGAATGAACTCCAAGTAATACTTGCACATAAGGAACATGTAAATGATGCAGCATAGGAAGATAAAAATGAAAGCCTTTACCACTTAAAACTCTAGTATGAATTTTTATTTTGCTTTGTTCTGGGTTAACTATAAAACAAGCAAAGGTCAGTAGCCCCATGTTATAAGTGATAAAAGTGAAAAGATGTTACTATTTACTGAAGGACTCATAACTAATAAGGCAGTCTAGTCGTGAGCAAATCATTAAAAAAATTTAATTATAGATTTACTTTTCTATGTGCATGTACATGGAGATGTGTGTGTGTCTGTGTGTGTCTAGATGTCTGTGTGTCTGTGTGTGTGTCTGTGTGTGTGTGTGTGCGCATGCCTGTATGTGTGTATCTGTGTGTGTGTCTGTGTGTCTGTTGTGTGTCTGTGTATAGGTAGCTGGTGCATAGTACATGTGTAGAAGTCATAGGACAGCTTTGCAGAGCCAGCTCTCTTGCAGGTCCTGAGAGTCAAACTGGGTAACCAGGCTTTTGCAGAAGCATTTTTCTCCTGTCTTGCTGGCCCTTCTAACCGACCTGACTCTGGCTGATCCTTACACAAGTTGACTCACTCCCACACCTCACCTTTTCTGCTCATACTGTTTGATCAAAAGACCGAACCTACTTGTGTTTTCCTGAAGAAGTGCTATGACCTTTTAAGATGTACATTTTAAAAAATTTAAACTGTGGGTTCATTTTGTGAAGGGATTTTCACATGTGTACTAACGGTATTGGTATTACATACTTATAAAATCCCAGTTGAGCAGTTTAATGGTTTCTCTTTGAATTTCTACCTCCTTGCCTTTCAGAATA
The DNA here is from genome assembly GCA_902729485.2 of Mus minutoides. Taxonomy (NCBI): domain Eukaryota; kingdom Metazoa; phylum Chordata; class Mammalia; order Rodentia; family Muridae; genus Mus; species Mus minutoides. The sequence continues at coordinate 697,575 of LR749893.1, read as the reverse complement.
ATAATGAAGAACATTTAAAAGGTTAGCATAATGAGCTTATAATACTTTGTTAGTATTTATTACATGTATGTCTATGAGAGAACTGGGATGAGGTATTAACTGAAGCCTAGTGCTGGAAATAGGATTGATTAGTATTTACTAGTACTTTTTTCCTATGTCACTCACATTAGGATCTAATTGACTGACTATTGTTTATATTGGATAAATGTTATTAGATGATTTTTTTTATCCCTTTAAAATAGTTTTTATCGTGTATTAGATGAGTCACTTTCCTAGTGTTCCATCTACACTGGTTATGGTGTGTGAAATACAATTATATGGTAGAAAGAGGCCCTGACTGTGGTGAGGTCAGCACTGCAGTCTTGAAATCTCATCTTAATTGGAGGGTATACCCTCAAGATTAATGATTCGCCAGGGTGTTTCATCTTTAATTTTGTACATTTACATATATTTGTGTAGAATAAAATATCTATCAGATATGTGTAAAATATCTATCAGAAAGTTTATAATAATAGCAGTTAGTGTATAAGGTGCTGTGCACTATTTGCCTGAAAAATTGAAGTCTGTAACTTGACATTATATAATTTAAAAGCAAAACCTCAATAGAATCACTAATTGAAAAATTTTGTAACCCTTTATGGAAGAATGTCCTATTAAATGTCTCAAACTTTCTCTTTCTGTAAATTGACATGAATCATCTTTATTGTGTATGTATTTTGATTCATGTTTGCATTATAAACTGGGTAAGTCAGGCCAATTAACATTGTTCTTTACAGTGAGAAAGAACACCTGAAAACACAAAGCACTTGAGTGTGTCTTGCACAGGGTCTGCCTAATCTGCCTGTGTCCTGTCAGCTTTAGTGCAAGCGTAGCTGACCTGAGCATCTGGCTTTATTTCATGTAAGGGTCTGGGTAGATTTTCTTTTACCAACAACTTGTTCTGTTAAGCAAGATAGATAATATCTTTTCCTTCTCTGACTAAAAGTGTTTTGGGTTATTTTCTTTTTTTCTTTTTCTTCTTCTTCTTCTTTTTTTTTTTTTTTTGCATATAAAATGTGATGACAGTCAAGTGTTTTTTTTATAGCTTTAACATTTATTCATATCAGTCTCTTGGTTTTGAACATGACCTGAGATTATGTAAGAACACTGGGGAAAGCTGACTGGAATTGTGGGAATAGAGGAGCTGTCTTTACAACTGTTGGATTTTAAACTATTTCAAGATAAATTAAAAAAAAAATTCACCTGCACAAACTGTTTCTAATTTTTTGTTTTGTTTTGTTTTTTGGTCTTTTGTTTTTTGTGTTCTTTTGATCCAGAGTTGAAGTTTATATTTGGACAGTCGTAAGATAAGCATTGGTTGAATGACAACACTCTTGCAGGGAAGTGGCTAAGTGTAAAAATCAGCTGTTCTCATGAAGTGACAAGTACTCACATGTCCAGCGCCAGGTAAAGAAATGAGTTAATAGTGATGCAGAGTTAGGATATAGCCAGAGTGTGAGCACAGCTCTGCTGTAGAGTTTGCATAGTGAGTATACAAGGACATTAATGGACTTTATTTTTTTTCTTTTCATCCAAAGAAATTGTTTTGGGATATTGTAATTGCATAATGATGACATTGCCTCTAATTAACCTTCTTAATTAGAAATTATACAAGGATGGAATATTTAAGCTTTGGGCTGTGATGTTGTATGCCATATCAACAGTGAAATGTGAACACAAGTTTATGATGACAACTGCTAGGTAATTTATTGTCCAGAGCTCCTTCTTCCATTTCTGGTGCAGTGAGATTATATATGTCTACACAGCTAGCAGAAGTCTTGCCAGCTAAAAACTACCCTTAATTATAAAATTAATACTCTCAACATATCAAACCTGAGGAACTCAAAAACTGAGACATAAAATGTACAGCCAAGTCCTCTGAAGGTGAACTTGTATATTTAAGGTGGAGTAGTATATAAACTTGCCTGATGGTTTCTACATTCTTTATTTTCCACCGTACAGATGCTCTTTGGGAGTTAAAAGATTCTCAAGTTCCATGAAATTTTTAGGAAGTTCCATAAATTGTAGGTGCAGCTAGATTTCCCAGTCTCTGTGTTGAGGCTGGTCGCTGTTTCCAGGTTGAAAGGAAGAGAAGTGTAGCATCCATTTCCCCAGCTGTGAGAGTGGATTTCTCAACTTGCTGTTTTCTTTTTGTTTCTTCCTATCATCTGAGCAGGCATCCGTCCATGGAAGGTTGACGTTTCTGACTAACCTGAGCAGGGAGACTCTTACAATTGGAATAGTAATAGACTGTTGTGTGACAGAAACGAACTTGCTGATTCCTTTTGGGAAAGCTCTCTGCAGAGCTCGTGAGCCTGCTCAAATGAGTGCTTGAAACACATCAGCAGCCATAGTACGGAAGTGGCTTCTGAGTCACTTATGGACTTACGTACCTGTTACTCTCTTGAATGCAGTAATTAAGAGACTCAGGATTAGAATCTTCCCAATACATCCAGTTCTTTACACAGTTGTAAAGTATAGTGATAGGTGTCCACATAAATCTCATGTATATGATGCATAGGCATATTCATTAGGTATTTTTGAATATACACTTACTACCATTAGTTTCTAGTCATGGAAGAACAGTGAGAAAATACGCATTAGAGAAACTTTGTGATGTTTGTGTATCAGAGTAAAGGATAAACTCAGACCACCACCTTCCCTAGCATCTCAGTGGAAACCTGAGGTGTACCTGCAGGGAGTATGATGGACAGAGAGGAGTGGGAATCTTCTTAATAACGATCACTAAAATCATCCCTGGCCTTTCATTTTCATTAATGTACAAGTAAAATTAATTTGATTTTATCCAGATCAAATAACTTATCTCTGAATTATTCTCTTGAACATTTCAGTGCTTATAAAAATAAAGACAAACCCCATATGGTTATAAAAGTAGTGTCTTCACTGTGCTCTATGGGTTACTGTTGCCTCAGAATTCTTTCTCATTTGAACAATAAAATGTCTAGGTGGGTGATAAGCTGAATGAAATAAATAGAAGGATTTGTTTTGACTTTGCTAGCAAAGAGGACACACAGGCCAGGGAGCCTGTTGCTTTGATTAACATGTCCCCTATCACAACCCCTCGGCTGATTATAAAAATTTTTAACTGTTACGTGTCACAGATAATTCAACCTGGTGTCACAGATAATTCAACCTGATATATTCAAATAATTATAACCTTTGGTTGACTATAGTATCTAGGAGTGTTTGAGAATTTTTTTGGTATAAATTATTAAGCCTCAAATTTTAACTGGTTTCTATCAGACTCAGTAGAAAAACTGGACTAAAACATTGCCCATAACCAAGATGTTTATGTACCAGATCCGAGTAGGGTGTGATAACTTCTACTTCTAACTCCAAGATGATCTTGACATTACTGATGCTCTTCCATAACTAGCCCTTTGTTAACACTGGATCAGGCTATATAGTACACAGGAAAGCAGTGAGCACATTCGTCCTGTCATCCTACATCAATAGGTGTTAACAGTTTTGTCAGAGTGCTTCAGAGCCTCTTCTCTCCTCCTTTTGGAAGATAAAGTCCTGTGAACTAGGGAGTGTGCTCGCTCCTTCCGTTGCTCCTTCTCTCCTTCCTCCACAGTGAGCTGCTCCAGAGTATAATCTCCTCTACTGTCTACTGTCTAGCCGCACATGTTCTTCTCAAAAAGGAAAGTTCTGTTTTACTCTGTGTTTTGGCATTTTTTTTTTCAGGCAGTGGGGTGGCACACCCTTCTTTTTTTTTTTTTTTAAAGATTTATTTATTATATGTAAGTACACTGTAGCTGTCTTCAGACACTCCAGAAGAGGGCATCAGATCTCATTGTGGATGGTTGTGAGCCACCATATGGTTGCTGGGAATTGAACTCAGGACCTTTGGAAGAGCAGTCAGTACTCTTTTTTTTTTTTTTTTTTTCCCCTTGTTCCTGTCAACCCCCACCTGCTCCACTCGACCCCACTCGCTCTGGTCAGCCCAGCTCGCTCCGGCTGCCCCGCTCGCTCCGATTGGCTCCGCTTGCTCAGGTTGGCCCCGCTTGCTCCGGCTGTCCCCGTTTAGTCCCTCTCGCTCCCGTCCTGCTCACTCCGGCCATCCCCGCTCGCTCTGGCTGTCCCTGCTCGCTCCAGCCGTCCCAGTTCGGCTCCACTCGCTCTGGACAGCCCCTCTCACTCCGGTTGGTCTCTCCAGTCCAAGGATTCGCTTTTCTTATTATTCTTCATAAGTACGCCGTAGCTGACTTCAGACGTGCACCAGAGGAGGGTGTCAGATCTCTTTATGGGTGGTTGTAAGCCACCATGTGGTTGCTGGGATTTGAACTCATCACCCTCGGAAGAGCAGTCTTACCTGCTGAGCCATCTCACCAGCCCTGGCATTTTTTTTTTTAAACCTTCTGAGATAGGGTTTCTCTATGAAGTGCTGGTTGTCCTAGAACTAGCTCTGTAGACTAGGCAGGGCCTCAAATCACAGAGCCTCTGCCCCTTGGGTGCTTGGAATAAAAGTCATGGCCACCACCACTCAGCATGTATTTTGGCATGTTTTAAATCATCTATACGTGATAACTATGTATCTTTCTGCTCCCATCTGCTCATGGTAATCCTCTCCTACTACATGGTTTGCTTTTTAAAAAGTGCTAATAAAAAGTAGTTTTATTAACTTTGAGAAACTCACACAATGCATTTTGATTTTATTCATTCTCTTCTCCACTTCCTCGCAGAATCATTCCAACCTCCACATCTATGACTTGCTTTTTGTTTGTTTTTAATTTCCAGAGATGCCTTCGGAATAGAAATCCTTAATTTAATGTAGTCAGCGGCACCAGTTTTCTCTTTTCAGTGACTTCTGTCTCCTTTCTTGAAGTTCTCAGTTTCTCCAGTAACTTTTGTTACTGAGCTTTTTGGGAAATTGAAATATGCTTACTCTGAATTTTAAGATGTGCTATATGTCATATTGATGTAAAATACATAGTATTAAGCAGGATGTAAAATACCCAGTTAACAAATTTCAGATGTTAGTTAGCTAGAATGTAATATGAAGTTAGTTTCATATGTATACTCTAGAAAAGCTCCAAAATAACAAAACTAGCTCACATTGTATGTATTTCTAGATTCTAGAAGTATATACTTTTCAGTAGAACTTACTGTAGTGATGATTGTATTCTTTGTCTGTACTGTTTAAGACTGGGGGCTCTTAGCTGCATGTGGAGGAACAACATTTTAAATGTCCCTATGATAACTTAGAAACTTAATTTTAAATTTAAATTCAACTCATTTAGATTTGGGTACCCACATTCTGCTAATAGCACCTCTGTTGACTTTTGGACACTCTCCTGGTTAAGCATTTATTTTCTGAAATTTAGCCTCCTCTTTTTATCTGTAGTGATTCTATCTATGGTATTAGATAGAGGTCAACAGGGTATTTCTTTCTTCTATATGCAAGTTGAGCCGACCAAATACCAAGGAAAACAATATTTAAGACTACCCTTTGTTCCTTTGGTGGACTCCTTTTTTATTTTTACATTTTTAATTTTTAAACTCTTAACTGCTCCCTTCTCCCATGCCACACAAGTTTGCCATGGCCATTCTTACCCTGACTTTTTTCATATAAATATTAAATATATTTCATTGCTTTTCACAAAGAAATTTCCAGGAATTTGATTGAGATTGGATTGGATCCATAGTTCACCTATTCATAAGCATAGCATAGCCATATATTTTACTTATGTATTTAATTTTGCTCAACAATGTGTCACATTTTTCTATAGGCCTTACATATGTTTTATTAGATGTATGCCTAGATAGTTGTTTGCTATTAATAATTTATTACTAGTTTTATGTTCTAGTTCTTCTGGTAAATAGAAATTTATTTGATTTTGAGTTATTCTTATATCAAGCATCTATAAAAAATTAACTTACTCTTGCATTTTTATTGTATTCACTTCTAAGCACTTGTGAATACTGAGAAATTTTTCCTGTTTTTTTTTTTTTAAAACAATTTTACTCATTTTTTTAAAAAAATTGTAACTTGTGTATATCTGTGTGGATATATGTGTGTGAGTTCAGTTACCCATGGAGGCTGGAAGAAAGAAGATATTAGATTCCCCTGGAGCTGAAGTTACAGCTGGTTGTAAGCTGTGCAATACTGCAGCTCGTAACTGATTTGAATCCTTTGCAAGAGGAGTATATACATGTTCTAAGTGTTGAGCCATCTTTCTAAACCCCATTTCAGTTACCTTATTTGTTCTCATATTGCTGCCCTAACCAGAACCTCAAGAGCAAGAACCAGCCAACTTAGTTTTAAGCAAACAATAAAAATGTATATGGAGTCTTCAGTGTTTTAAAAGTAGTCAAAGTAGTCCTGTATCTTGATAAGTTTGTATTAATTAAAAGAACTGTACACTAATACAATTAAAAAAGGGATATTTTTCATAGAGGGTATTGGTGAAAGAATGACTATAGTGATAAAGGAAATGGAATAAAATACTTGGTTAATGGATTGGCAATTGCAAAATAAGTTTTCTTATCTTGAGTATATGTAGGCATACACTAATCACTTGTCTTTTTCAATCCCTCTAGGAAAAGTAGAAATGAAGGTGCATATACACACAAAGTTTTGCCTCATCTGTTTACTGACATTTATTTTCCATCATTGCAACCACTGCCATGAAGACCATGACCATGGCCCTGAGGAGCTTCACAGACATCATCGTGGAATGACAGAGTCAGAGTCAAGCAAATTTTCAGTGCAGGATGCTGAAAATGAAAAAAAGTACTATATTGAAAAACTTTTTGACCGTTACGGTGAAAATGGAAGATTATCATTTTTTGGTCTGGAGAAACTTTTAACAAACTTGGGCCTTGGAGAGATCAAAGTTGTTGAGATTAATCATGAGGACCTTGGCCATGATCATGTTTCTCACTTAGATATTCTGGCAGTGCAAGAGGGAAAGCATTTCCACTCGCATAGCCACCAGCATTTTCACAATCATTTAAATGCAGAAAACCATACTATGACCAGTGTAACATCAAAAAGAAACCACAAATGTGATCCAGAGAAAGAGGCAGCTGAACTGCCCATCAAAGCCGATGATAAACACCTGCATGACCGTAATCACCGCTTCCATCATCGTCACCGTCTCCATCATCACCTGGAGCACAACACAACTCGTCGAGTTCATAATGACTCCATTGCTCACAGTGAGCATGGGGAGCCTGGTCATGGCCCTTCACCAGAGACCAATAAAACACAAGAGCAGTCTGAAGTGAAGTCAGTGAAGGTCAGGAGGAAGGAAAAAGGGAAGAGGAAAAAAGAAAACTCTGAGGTTAATACACCAGGTTTCCTCCCCAACCATGATCACAGTGAACAATATGAGCATAACCGGGTTCACAAACTTGACCGTGTACATAGCCCGGGCCATCCTCATGCGCATCTTCCTGAGCACAATGGTCATGAGCTTGGCCATGGACACCAAGAACTTGATCCTGATAATGAAGGTGAACTTCGACATACTAGAAAGCGAGAAGCACCACATGTTAAAAAAAGTGCAATTTATTCTACCCCTAGCCACAAAGACCACAGTGAAGACGACCGCCAGCATGAAGTAGGTATACAAGGTGGTATGCAGTGGTGTCTGTGGTGGCTACTCAGTAGTTCTTAGGTAGGTGTGGAGCAGTTTAGATAAGGATAAGGCTAACCATAGAGCAGTCGCATCACAACTCAGCCATGTGTAGACTTGTGGAACACCGCTAGCAGAATTAAGGAATCAAAATCAAGGTTGAAAAGTTTTAATCAGGGTTTTATTTTTTATTTTTTCCTCAAATTTGGGTTCCTCAAGCCCAGTCTAAATATTTAAATGTTTTTTGATAATATATCCTTTAATTCATTTTATTATTTGTTTTATGAATTCTGACTCACTGAGTTTTCACTGCTAGTACTGTAGCTGGCTTCTAAATATCAGAAAATTAAAACATGTTTGCTCTTGTTCAACCTGATCTTTTCAGAAATAGCTAACTTCTCTTGCATAATTACTAACTTATTAAAAGAAGTTACACTTCCAAGTCATTGTTTTAGCTTCTGAGTTTTGGTGAATGCATTGGACTTCTCTTTTGTATTACTTTTTTGTTTTTTTGAGACAGGGTTTCTCTGTGTAGCCCTGGCTGTCCTGGAACTCACTTTGTAGACCAGACTGGCCTCGAACTGGCCTCTTCCTCCCAAGTGCTGGGATTAAAGGCATGTGCCACCACTGCCCGGCCTGCATAATCTTGAAAACCTGCTTATACTCAGTTTGTTTTCTCCATTTCCTTGCAGTGTTTGAACGTCACTCAATTGTTAAAACACTTTGGTCTTGGTCCCACCTCTCCCATCTCACCGGATCTATTCACGTACCTTTGCCCTGCATTGCTGTATCAGATCGACAGCAGACTTTGTATTGAACATTTTGACAAACTTTTAGTTGAAGATTTAAATAAGGATAAAACTCTGGTTCCTGAAGATAAGACAAATATAGGGGCATCAGGTAAGAAAGACTTTTTTCCTCTTTAAGGTAGTTCTCATACTGTCTCTTAAATTATTTATTAAAAAGAAATACTAAATTGTTAGTTTCGTTTCAGTGTCAGATTTTAATGATCCAATCGATTTAGATATCCATATAAGATACTGGAAGAAGCCAACAGGCTTATTAGTATTTTTATTTTATTTCTTCTGGCCCTGTAGAGGAGTGTTTTGTTGAAAACAGAAAAAGATTAAAAAGGACATAGAAATCTTTTTTACAATCAGTTATAAAGTGGGAACTCTGATTAAAGATATTTTGCATTATATTTTTTTACTCTTTAGCAGGGTTCTGGCTTCATGAAAAGCAAAGATGACTGGATTTTAAAGAAGTAAAATGGGAAACTAGAGGCTAACAGATGAAAGTGTCTCAGGCATGCCACACAGGTGGCATGTGAACTTTATCCTGGTTACTCTTCCTGGTTCCAGTTAGATGACACCAATACTGTTTTGAGATTGTGCCTAGGCTGGGTTGGCTGCCCAACGTAACTGTCTAGACAGTGCTACTGTGATATTCACATGGCTTCTCTCATGACATTTTAAAACTCCACCATGTGAAAATAGGTAGCTCTCTTGGATCTGAACCGCTTCCATTCTTTGATAGAACCTAGAACTTTTTTTTGTTTTTGTTTCCCTCTGATTTTCTTCTTTCCCTCTTTGTTTTTCTGTAGTCAGGAGTCTAATCATACATATCTTCTAACTCCATGTACTCTGTTATAAATTTTGCTTGTAGTTATCTTGTTTTTATTTGGCTTTTTGATTGTTGAAAAGCTTCATTAACTTTTTGCCTATGTTCCTACCCCTTGCAAGACATCTCTAGCACTTAAACTAGTTTTATATTCTAAAATCTTAAGTGAGCTCCTCCAGTAAAGAAGTTTGTGTTTACTTGTGATGGTTAGCATTATATTAATACTTTAGTTTATTTACATTACAAACACATATTCTAGGTATCTTTCTTAAGTCAGTTAATGTGCTTCTCCCAGCAGTCCTGTAACTTTTCATTGCATATCTGATACTTTTTCTTTTTCTCATGTAAACTGTACTGTGCCATATGATCTCAAGGTTAGAGCTTAGCTTTTCTTGGGGCTCAGGCTCTCTGTACCTCTCACGTACTTTTTGCCTTTGCATCTGAATCCCTACATAAGTAATAGAAATGCCTCTTATGTAGCTGTGACCACAGGTACTGCTGTTCCTCACACTGATTTATTAACTCCTCAAGACAGGTACTTTCTGGTCTGTCAGTTTTGTGAGGCTTAGAGAAGTGCTTTACTCTTCTCTACCAAGTTCAGAGAGCTGCAGTGTGAGCTGTAAATTCTCCATGTAGTGTTTATAGTCCTAATTCCTACTCTCCAGCTGCATATGTGGCTCCTGCTCCTTACTGAACTGGATCTTAAGGCTTTATTACAATGTAAATGAGAGCAAAGCAAGGAGTCGGACACAGTTACATGTAATCGCACATTGACAGACTTGTAGACCTAAGAAGAAAGTTGTAAAAACGTATTGGTATAACTGTGGCTGTAAGTATTGATTAGTTGTCAAGAAAATATACTCAAGGATGATCATAAGAACTGGATGTGGCTTACGTGTCCTGCAGTCAAAAGATCTTTCAGAGACAGGTAGCTCTGGATCCAATGCCAGCCTGGTCTACATAGTGAGACACTGTCTATAAGAACGGGAAAGAAAGGAAACCCTTCATCCTGTAGGCAGGAACAGTAGAGACAGTGAGTCCACAATTGAATTTGAATGTTCATTGTGGAAAAAATACAGTCTGTCCTCCTTCTTGACCTCACACATATTATTCTTTGTAGATGAGAGACTGTCCTTTTCACCAACACAAAAGGGGAGTCAGAGACTAAACCTAATTGAGAATAAAATGTACTTTTTCTCTATAGGGAAAAATGGAAAGTAACAAGTTTGTTTCCTTTGAAGTTAAAACCAACAGTGTTTTTATTTTGAAGGATCCTAAAAAATAATTCAGTTCATTGTTTTCCTTCCAGGAGTGGATTAGGGCTTTTTAATTAGTGTTGTCTATGTTGTAATGTTGCCATAATCTATAGATTGAAATAAAGCTGTTGACAGGTATGTAACAAGTAATACAGGAAGTTACAGCTTATTCAATTTGAAATCCTTAGAGGAAATTGTTTTGGAAGCAAGTATGTTACAAATAGGGAATATTGATTGGTTGTTTGCAGGTGCTTTTTAGCATTGTCAGAAATGCAGCTTGAATTAATTATGTCCTGATAGATGTTAATAATTGTTAGAGAGAATGCCGCACTAGTAATTATTTTTAATGACTGCTGCACCATTAAGAAAGGTTAACTTGTTTTATATAAATCTCCCATAGTGACTCAGCTACTACCTCATTAACTTTGTTCAAAGATTGCTGTAAACCAAATACCCTGAATAGTGTGCATGGTAGAAATCGTTTGTTTCACAAGATTGGCTCATTTAGTCAGAGAGTTGACCCTAGCTTAATTACCAAGGGGGGCTGTGAATGGGCTGCTAAGCATTTTCTGCCAATTAAAATGCTGAAAGAGTGTAGAAAACTGCCGTCTCTCACATGCTTTGCACCAAGTTAATTAGAAAGTTTCCACAGATGAGCGCTTCTTTTTAAAAGAATGCATTTTCTCTCCTGGTAATGAGGAAAGGAGTTGGTGAATAACTAAGCTTGAAGACCTTTATCGTTTCTAGCAACCTAATCTGCGGACTAAGCGAAGCTTGCTTTAGACACTTAGCTCTTTTTATTGCATATGGTTTCTTGAGTACAAATAAAGAAAACATTTGCTAGCTGTATTTAATAGTTTGCACATTGCTTGTTAGGTATGAGTTTTCTAAAAGATACCTTTCCAGCTGTGTTATACTTTGTTTTATACCAAATAAATTGTGATTAGAAAAGGACAGTAATTTGATTAGAAATTGGAAATTTCTGCATTGCTTTTTTCTCTGGTGTATTTAAAAAATTAGGAGCTTATGTAAGCTAAAAATCAGTAAACTACCTGGAAAGGTATTTCTAAATACAGTATATTCAATTCTAAATATAGGTCAAAAAACTTTTGTTTGTTTGTTTGTTTTTCCTTAAAAAAGATTAAGTTGCTAGAAAAATGTATGTTCAAATTTATAGTAGTAGAAAACAGATTATTTCTTTGAAAAATTAAAAGTAAAAAAATTGAAAGAGGAAGTTTATATTAGCACCACGTGTACAGGAATGGTTGTGCTGGTTCTAATATGAAACAGTTGTCATGGAGTATTGTCAGCTATAGAAGATGTCTGGGTGTTTCTGAAGTGTGTGTTTGTTTGTTTTAATGTATATGCAGTTTTGTCTGCACATATGTCTGTACCATGTGCATGCATCATGCCCTCAGAGGCCAGAGAAGACACTGAATCCCCTGGAATTAGAGGTCCAGATGATTGTGAATTACCATGTGGGTGCTAGGGATTGAAGCCAGATCCTTTTCAAGAGCAGCAGGTGCTTTAACCACTGAACCATCTCTCCAGCTGCCTGACTTTATTGTTTCTTAGGACTAGCAGAAACAGGTGATAAATTACAGTTGATAAATTACTAACCTTACTGCTCATGTCTAGTGGGCTTGAATAAAGTGTAAGTCAATTGTGATTAATTTTATGAAGTTACATATTGTTGTCTTCATCTTTATCATAATTAGCGTGAATATGCAAGACAGTCATTTAAGTTAACTTGACATTTCTTCCTTCAGGCATAATTATACTTAATTTTTCTTACCTATCATCTTTTGTGTATGTAGCCCCCTTTAGTAAGTAAATCAGTGATATATAAAATCCTTGGCTAAGAATTCTCTGACAGCACTATGATTTGATGAAGGAACTGTAGGAGTTAGAGAACTGGCTCAGGTGTCCTTACAATCCTTTCTTTGACTGCTGAGGCCAGCCCTGTCTGTCCCCTGGGATCTTATGTTTCTGGAACAAATCCCAAGCTCCCATGTATAATTTTGACTTTTTAAAATAGCAGCTAATTTTATGTTAGATGTTTCACCACAGTTTTTAAAAGTTAAGCCAATAAAATGGGAAATTTTTTTCTTTCCTTTTTAGTGTTAAAATATAACAATTTGATCTTAGTTATTAAGTGTTCAATACACTGGTATCAAATAGACTCATAACAATACATCTACAACTATCTCTACAATTCTTCATGTTGTAGAACTGAAACTTTATTCCCATTAAGCCATAGTTTCTCATTCCTCCCACCATGCAGCCTCTAGAAATACTGTATCTGTATTCACTAAATACTATGAGGCCAGCATAATGACAGTGGCAAAGCCAGGCAAAGACCGTATGTGGAAATTCGAGCCCAGTGTTCCTTACAAACATACATGTAAAGTTTCTCAACAATATATCAAAGATTAACCTTCCAAATTTCTGATGAGAAATCTGCTGATAGCCCCACTGGGGAGCCCTGTTGTGTGATGGGTGAGTTGTTTCATCTTGAAACTTTTAAAGTTCCTCTTTGTTTCTTGGGAGTTTGCGTATATTGTGCTGTAGTGTGGATTTCCTCCTAAAGTTCATCTACCGTCTTCCCTTTCTTTACTTTTATATTTATGCTTGTTGTCTGTCAACTTTGTAAGGTTTTTAGCCTTGCTTCTTCACATACTTTTGTTGTTGGTTCTTTCTGGAACTCCATTGTGCATGCCAGTCATTGTGATGGTGGCCCAAGGGTCCCTTGCAGGTTGTGCTCACTTTTGTCAACCTGTTTTGTTTTCTTTCTCTTTCTCCACCTCAGTTACCATTGTCCTGTGCTCTAGGTTTGCTGTTTCTTCTGCCTCCTCAAACTGGCCTTTAGATCCTAGTAGCAAGTTTTCACTTCCTTTATTACTATTATATTTCACTGGCTTCAGGACTCCTTTAGTATTTTATTTAGGTTTTCCACCTCTTTATTTCCATTTTGTTTATATATTGTTGGCTGTATATCATGGTTTTGTTCTGCTTTGAAGTACAGTGATGTTGTAAGCTTTCTCATATGTGGTCTAGGCAAGATGGCGTATCTCCTTGACTCACTTATCTCCTTCCTGTTGGCTTTTTAGAGCTTTCGTTTTGTGCTGTTGACTAATGCTGACTGTTTCCCTACAGCGTGGATCTGTGGCATCATCTCTATCACCGTCATTAGTCTGCTTTCCTTGCTGGGTGTGATTTTGGTTCCCATCATTAACCAAGGATGCTTCAAATTCCTTCTCACGTTCCTTGTTGCACTAGCGGTAGGAACAATGAGTGGAGACGCCCTTCTGCATCTACTGCCCCATGTAAGAAATTGTTTTAATCTGCCAAAAGTTATACATTTGTGCTACTGGTCTTGAGTGTCCTTGGGTAGTACACCATGGTAGTGTTGCTATGTACACTGTATTTGTACACCAGTAGTGTACACAAGTTTGCTAACTTGTATGTTCTTATAGGTTGAAGTTTGTTTTTCTCATTTTTGCAGTTTTAATTAAAGTATTTTTAAATAAATTGAATCAGTGGGTTTTAAATGGGACCAGGAATGAAAGGTCATCTGATCTTTCTATTCATTAAGAAAACATAGAAAAATGCATATGGTATGCTGTAACGATTGTATATATAGCCAGGAGGATACAGTGGTGAACTGCTTTGAATCAGCTGGTGATTTTGTTTTATTTTTACTAAGTATCTGTGATTAAGTGATAATAATTTATGTTTACAAAGGACTCGTTATTTTTTGTTTATTTTGGGTTCATTCACTCATTAGTATTTTTCTAACCCTTAGAGGCATTTGTTTATAATGAAGTATAATAATTTCCAACTAATAAGCCAAGGAAATTAACTGGAAGACAACTTTATATACTGTCAGTGAAGCACTTTGAGATTTAAAAAGATATAAAGCCTTGAGCTCATAGAAGGTGAAACTAGAGGAAGGTAAAGGACTAGAGAAGGGCTGGGTGAGGTTGTATTGTCAGTGGTTCGTAAGTTACGGTTATGTGGGAGATGTAAGCTCTGAATATAAGGGGACTGTAGGTAAGGATAAAGTGAAGACAGGTGGAATATAGGTAAGGATAGTGTGTATGTGCATGTGCATGTCTGTGCGTGCTTGTGTGTGTGTGTGTGCGTGCGTGTGTGTGTGTGTGTGTGTGTGTGTGTGTGTGTGTGTGAGTGAAAGGACTCCAGAAGTTTTTTCACCATAAAGAAATGATAAATGTTTAAAGAAACTTAATATGACTTGAACATTGTATAATACATGCATGTATCAAAATATTCATGGAACCCAATAAATCTGTATAATTTTTATATACCAATCAGAAGCTTAAAATTAGATTAAAATTTTTAAATCGAGAGGATAATCTTTCTATGTCTATAAGATGTTACAGTCAAAAATCTGAAGTAATTTCAGTTATTTTCTTCATTATCTAATAGTCTCAGGGTGGACATGACCACAGTCATCAGCATACGCACGGACATGGTCATTCACATGGACATGAATCTAAGGAGTTTTTGGAAGAATATGATGCTGTGTTGAAAGGACTCGTTGCGCTAGGAGGCATTTACTTACTGTTCATCATAGAACACTGCATTCGAATGTTTAAGCACTACAAGCAACAAAGAGTAAGTGCTGCTCACACGGTTGTCTACTTAGGTACAGATCTGAATCAAAAGCACCTCTTTCTGAACACATTTTCTTAATTATGATGTTGGTGTATAGTTCATCTCTGACCTTTATTGTTCCTGTCTCCGATCTTTGTCACTTTGGCATTTATAATCAAGATACAGGAGTGTCTGAGTTAGCTTGTGTTTCATCATACCTCATGAGTTAAGCAGATTGGGAAAGGCTATTGACCTGCTTTTAAATAAGCATATATAAATGAAAAAAAAATGGGTTTCATCAGTGTATCTTATAAGTTTTTTACATAGCACCTTCTTTATCAGAAATACTTCACTGGTAGTAGAAGTATCCGAGGGAAGAAGAGATCTGAATAATAGGGCACACTCAGGAAACAGTAGAGACAATGACAGAGAGAAATAATAGAAGCAGTAACTCTTTAGTATTGATCCACCATTTGGGAGAACTTGACTCAGTAACCCTGGTTTTCATGCAGCTGTCTCTGTCTGATGTTTTACCTATGAAAACATCCCCCAGAAAATTGGTTTAAAGCCTCTACTGTTCTCTGGTTTAACTGAGTTTACCTTTGTTCATTGGCGTAAGCAGCCTATCAACGTCCATGCTAGTGGCGTGTTCGAGGTAGTGATACACAGATGGCTCGAGGATATTAGATTATATTTAAGTAAAACTTTCCACAAATGGACAAGAGTTATACATTTTTATCTTGTTAATTCCAAATATTCTTTTTGAGTACTTTGGGTAGTCATAATTTTGCTTGTTTGCATTTCTGCATGCACAACTACATTTTTGTATTTATTTAAGACAAAAGTGACTTGGAAAAGATCTGTGACCTGGGATCAGGAGAGAGATTCTAGTCTGTGCAGACATTAGGTATGTGACTGTCTTTGATCTTCATCATCTCCAGTTACCATCTAAACAAGGCATACATTTTATTTCTTAGCTTATCACATTTTAAATCATGTACTTAATTTTGATTGCTTGTCTCCAAAGGAGTACTGATTAAGATGAGGATCCCAGAAAAAATAGTTTCTTTGGAGTGGTAGAAGGAGCTAAAGAAGGAAGGGGTTAAGAGAAAAGGGAAATGAATCTATATAATAATGTAATCTAATTACATAGGCCTGAAAGGCTATGTGAAGGATACAATAATTATTTCTTAGAGATGAGTGGACAGTAATTTAGTACTGAGGATGCTAAAGCATGGCTGGCTGGAGGTATACAGGAGCTGTTGATGGAACCACTGCAGAGTAATGTGGAAGGTGGGTGATAGGAACTTGGGCCAGAAGGTGCTGATAGGAATTGTTGAAGTAGTAATGGTAAGAGAGTTGGTGAGGCTTGATAAGTGATTAGATGAAGTAAAGGAGAGTTCTGACTATCTCAGTAGATGCAGGAAAGAAACCTGGTAAAATCTAAGTTATTATTTTATTTATTTATTTGTGTGTGTGTGTGTGTGTGTGTGTGTGTGTGTGTGTGTGTGTGATCAAAAAGACATAGTTTGAGTACAGAAGTCAAGTGTGCCCCAGCACTTTCAGCAGGTGTTTGTGATAAGCCTGCAGCCAACATGATGCTGAGTTGGGAAAGTTGAGAATGTATTTCTCTTTCCTGATTCAGAACAACAGTATGGTACTAGAAATCTTAGTTATGGTGGTCCAAGAAGAGACAGTAGCAACAGAAAGCATACATGCAGGATGGAGAAATTCACAGTATTCAGATTTGTAGAAGATGAGATTCTGTTCACAAGAAAACCTAAAAATTCTACCAAAAGATTAGCAAAATTGATAAATGCATTCAGTTAGGTTTCATGCATCAAAATCAGCTGACAGAATACTACATGAGCCTCCTGACAAGGACACAATGCAAGAAATCCCGTTACAACAGCTACCAGGTTGAGAGGGGAAAGTAGGAAACAGGTGCTTTCAGAAGAATTAATATTGCTTCCATGTTTGTAAAACCCAGACCAATCTGCAGATTCCATGAAGCACTCATGGGGGGAATGGCAGTCCTCGTAAATCTAGAGAAGACATTTGTGGAATTCATGTGGGAGCACAGACTCCCCAGTGCCAACACAGTCTGAAATAACAGGAACAAAGAAGCTGGAGGGCCCACAGTTATGACTTCAAGACAGGCTCCAGAGCTATGATAACCAAGACAGCAGTAAACGGTGCTGGAAATCCTCAGGCAAAAGGTTGAAACTAGAGACGCAAGAGTATAAAACTGCTAGGAGAAAACAAGGGCTATTGGTCTAAACTGTGATTTTTTTTTTTTTAATTAATTTATTTTTAAGTATGAAGCCCAAAGTACGGGAAATAAAAGCAAAAATTGATTAGCTGTGTCATGGTGAATGTAAAAGTCTCCCACACAGCATAATCTGCAGGATGTGAGAAAATACTCAAAATGATCGTTTAATGGACTAATGTCCAGAATAAGCAACTCAAAAGCACTTAGCAACACAAACAATCCAGTTGAAAATAGCAGGGTAGGCATGTGTATTAGACACAGTCAATATAGAGATAACAAATACTGACAAGGATGTGGGCCAAAGAAAAGCAATGCATACCAGAGGAAGACATGCAAAATACTCTTAGCCATTGTGTGAGCTCTCGGAAGGTCCCTCAGAAAACTAAAAATAAACCCACTACATGATCCCACAATCCCACTAATAGATATATATCCAAAGGAAGTGAAGTTAGTGTTAAGGAAATATCTGTAGTCCAGTGTTATAGCATAATAGCTAGGAATAGCCTAAGCATCCCATGATGAATGGAAAACGAAATTATAGACTATATGCACCATGGGATACTATTTATACATAAATATGTGTATGCTACTTGCAACAAGGTGTATGGGGCTAGAAATTGTTCAAGTTAATGCATAGTAGGTTGACAATAAGCAGAAGTAATGCACCTTACAGTTTTAAAAGCTATAGGAGATCTTACATATTCCTTCTACAAAGAGATAGTGTTTGAGATGATAAATGGGCTTAACCTGCTTTAGATAATCAGTGTATCCTTGGATCAAAACACAATATAATATCCCATGGATATGTAGTTTTTATTTTTAAATTTATATGTTAGAATGGGCAAATGATAAGAATATAAATTCTCAAGATATATGAATTACCAAGAAATACATGAAACAGCAAACAACTTCATAAGCCTTAGAGTAAAGTGTAGTTCGTTATGAAATGTATGCCCAGTGTGTGAGGCCCTGGGCTTAAGCTTCAGCACCACCAGGAAGAAAAAAAAAAAACTCACCCAATCACATGGCTTTAGTCAGTATAGTAATCTTGTGGTAAAAATGTGGCGTGTAGCCGGGCATAGTGGTGCACGCCTTTAATCCCAGCACTCGGGAGGCAGAGGCAGGCGGATTTCTGAGTTTGAGGCCAGCCTGGTCTACAAAGTGAGTTCCAGGACAGCCAGGGCTATACAGAGAAACTCTGTCTCGAAAAACCAAAAAACAAAACAAAACAAAAAATGTGGCGTGAAAAGGACTATCCCAGTGTTGATGGCAGTATAATTGCTATGGTTATGGTGGAAAGGAGAGAAGATCCCTCCACAAACTAAAAGTAAATGTACTATGTAAACCAGCTGTCCCACCTCTTAGTATGTCTAAAAGAAATGAAACCAGCTAAAAAACAGTACCTGCCTGTCAGATATATTGCTGCATGACTCACAGTAACTATAATAAGGGATCAGCCCTTGTGAATGGAGAAGTAGCTGGTATAGATACAGAAAAGAACGTTTTCGACCACAAAGAAAAGTGTAATTTTATCAAGATACATGGGACTTGCAGATACGGTATGTTAAATGAGCTAAGCCCAGAAAGACAAATACTGCAGGCTCTTGTGTATTGACACAGACAGCTGTCACCTGCATGTAGAATAGTGGTTTCCAGTGGTTGGGAAGACGGAAAAAAAATAACTGAAACCACAACTTAGAAAGAATAAGTTTCAGTGTTTCTGGAACCTAGTGGCAACTGTCGTTCACAGTGATGTAGTCTGTAGATGATGAAGCTCCTGAAGAAAGGACCACAAAGGCTTTTAATAATAAATGGTAAAGAGAGGGGAATATTGATTACCCTGCTTTGGTCAGTATATGCCAAATATCAAACTGAACCCCACTGATATGCGTAGTGACTGTCTTTTAAAAGGAAAGGATGCTCATATACATAAGTAGAACAAAGCACTAGGAAGATATGACAGCCAGTAAAGCAGGAGGCAACTTTAGACTCCACAACCCCCACAAAAGCCAGCCATGGTGGTGCACATCTTTAATACACCAAGCTAGCCTGAAGTTCCAGCCCAGTGAGAGACCAAGTGTCAGAAGAACAGAAAAATATTGGGTGGATACTCCTGAGGAACAACACCTGTGACGAACTTCTGGCCTCCTGCAGATAGGCAACCATGTGTTCACCCACATGAACACACTCACACATGCATGTCTACATACACAAAAGACGAGAAAGAAAACCATAAGACTATAGTAAAAACTATATTACATAAGACTATAGTAAAAACTGTATTACAGAGTATGCTGTACTGTGTTGGTCAAGGCCAGCCAAAATTCCAGGCCCTAGGATAGATCCATATCCTTATAGATGCAGCAGGGGACTCACAAAGGGAGAAAGATAGTGCCTATCTTTGGAGACTGCTTCAGGCCCAAGCAGCCGAACAAACATACACACCGCAGTTAGAATGATCACACACTTGCCTTGGAGTTTACATCTGGGAAACCATCCTGAAAGTGCACATGGCCAGGCAGGAAGCACTCCCTAAGAGCATGAGCTCATTTTCATTGTTGTATGATAAATGCTTCTTTAAATCAGGATGGGAGGAAAGCAGACATTTTAGTGGGAAGAGTTCTTAGTATTGGTAGTTAGAGTGACAAAACTATGTAGTAAAAAGCCACGTTGCTGAGTCAGAGAGAAGAGTTCAAGCCTAACCCATGCAGGCCAGCAATTAGTGCCTTAAGCAGTGGAGAATGAAATCATACAGTGTCTGCTTACAAAGTCAGAAGGAAGAACACTTGGATTTTTAATGATTTTTTTTTTTTTTTTTTTTTTTTTTTTGTTAAACTGTTAAGAATCGCTGATTTCATACTGCTTCCATTTGGCAGGTGAGTTGTTAGATATTCTGTGTTAATAAACTTAAACCTTGCACATCTCAGAAGCCAGCTACAGACTGAGAGTTCAAGCTTAGGCTTGAGTCCTTCTCTCATGCCTCATCCAGAGAAGTGAGAGATTCCATTGTAAGGCTAAAATGAACATGAAAATTAAGAACTTACTGCTACTTCATAGTATTACAGTGATATTAGATGGAGTATTTCACACATTTCATCTGGGTTACATAATAGTTTAGTACTTTGCACTCTATTAAAGTAGATAAACTGAGCCAGTGAGATAGCTTAGTGGGTAAAGAAGTTTGCAGCCAATCCTGTCTTCTATACCCAACACCCATCTTAAATAAAAATGGAATGATAAATAAGTAATATATATTGTTAGCATCAATTGCTCCCAAAGGGGGGTTAATAAAGGCATATTATTACTAGTTATTGCTGCATATTTTATGCCAATACCAGTTTGTTTGTTTTTTTAATTCCCACAGGGAAAACAGAAATGGTTTATGAAGCAGAGCACAGAAGAATCCACTATTGGAAGAAAGCTTTCAGATCATAAGTTAAACAGCACACCGGATGCTGACTGGCTCCAACTCAAGCCTCTTGCTGGTAGCAAACTATTCCAATGAAAAACTTAAAATTGAAAAGTTGTTCCTATGCAGTGTGTTTGAAATTTCTTTTCTTTGTGGTTTTCCTAATGTGATCCTCCTTAAATGTGAGTGTGTCTTGTGATTCCAATTCTGTTGATGCAGTGGAACCAGGTATATTAGGAGAAAGGCAAACTTGCCACTTTCTTTTTAAAAAATACAAGAGAAGTGAAACAAGGCTTAGGCGTGATAGTGCTCACCTGTAATCTCAGCATCTGGGAGGCTAGGGCAGGAAGAGCTTCAGTTCAAGGCCCGCCTAAGGTACTTAGCAAGACTCCTCTGTTCAGTGTCTCAAAAAGAAGAAATAGCCGGGCGTGGTGGCGCACGCCTTTAATCCCAGCATTTGGGAGGCAGAGGCAGGTGGATTTCTGAGTTCGAGGCCTACAGAGTGAGTCTACAGA
Organism: Mus minutoides; assembly: GCA_902729485.2. NCBI lineage: Eukaryota > Metazoa > Chordata > Mammalia > Rodentia > Muridae > Mus > Mus minutoides. The sequence continues at coordinate 676,243 of LR749893.1, read as the reverse complement.
GTGAGTTCCAGGACAGCAAAGGCTACACAGAGAAACAAAACAAAAACAAAACAAAACAAAAAACAAAACAAAAAACCAAAAAAGAAATAAAATACTAGACCAACCCACAGAATTTAGCAATCTTCTGTGTCAGTGTTAGAACTCTCCACTTTCTGCCTCAGTTTTCCCAGGGCTGGGATTGCAGGTGTGCATTATCACGTTCAGTGAGCTGTACTGTTCTTGACAGGGTACAGTTCCCTTTATCCGTAATTGGTTATAGAAGGAAAATGAAAAGTTGCCTCTGTAATTAAAAAAGAATAGCTTGCCCTTGTATTGAAAATCCACGTGCTGTTATCTAACAGAACAAGGTGACTCATACAGTTAAGATTTTCTTACCCTATCCCTTCAGTTTGCATTTGAGTTTCTCTTTCCCTCCACGTCAGTGGTTCTCAGCATAGATGGCAGCCTTCCCTAGCTGCCCAACTCTCCCAAAAGACAATTGGGAATTATCCAGGTCTCTGTCATAAAACAAATAGTTCTGGAAAATAATCTTTTTAAAATGACTTACCAGATGGGGTCAGAACATTCCAATGAAAATCTCTGAATAGTTTATTATTGGTGGAGCACATGTGTAGAGAACTTTGCCATCAGCTAACTTGGGCAACTAATTTAAATTTTAGCTGATAGGCTTTAGAAAAATTATTCTAATGGATTGAGTTTTAAAACGCATAAGGGAAATATATTCATTTAAGCGGTGTTGATGTCACTGCTGTATTGCCCAGGGTTAGATTAGCACATACAGATGCACTTGCTAGATCAGCATACCCTTTATTCCAATGTAGGAACGGATGACTCTGTAGTCTCTGAAGACCGACTTAATGAGACTGAACTGACGGATTTAGAAGCCCAACAAGAATCCCCTCCTAAAAATTACCTGGGTGCAGAGGAAGAGAAAATCATGGACCATTCTCACAGTGATGGACTGCACACCATTCATGAGCACGAGATCCACGTGACCTCACATAACCACCATGATGAGGATAAAGCTGTGCTGAGGAAGCACAGCCACCAGCGGCACCACAGACACGCCCATCATTCCCACGGGCCCTGTCACTCTGCCTCAGACCTGAAGGACACAGGAATAGCCAATATAGCCTGGATGGTGATCATGGGTGACGGCATCCACAACTTCAGTGACGGCCTCGCCATTGGTAAATGTCCTGGTGCTTGGGTTACAATTTATCCTTTAAGCATATTTTCCCTTTCCTACTAAGTTCCTTCTAACCTTACAAGCTACAATCTATATGGTTAAAATATATCTACAAGTTTTGAATGTCCAGCTATATTTTACTGCCATTTCTATTTTTCTCCAACAGATACAGTATTTGGAAGTTAAAAAAAAGATGAAATTTTAGTACTTTTTAGTTCTATTAAAGCAAAATCAGATTACTGAAACTGCTATTTTAACATAATCAAACTCATAGGCACACCTATAAGAGTCCAGTGTAATTTCAGTCTTAAGTTTAATAAAATTTTCACAGCTTTTGAAAAGTTTCACATTAAAGCCCACAATAACAAATTGACATACATGTATGAACTATATATGCGGGTGCTGGGATGTAAACTAATTTAGAACATTAAGTGTCACCAGGGCATGATTCTCTTTGGGATCTAGATTTTATAAGTCAGAAATGGGCTTTGGTTGCTTTCAGAAAGCAGAAGCCGTATTTTTTTCATAATCATAGTAGTTACTGATACTAAAGAATACTGACATCTGCTAGTAGGATGATACCTTACACCCCCAGTGTATGTTGAAAAGCCATGATGTATAAGTTGGGTGAGTCACGGACAGTGTGAAGTTACTGCAGATAGAAGGAGCATCTATCTCACTGAGAGCGGAGGCAGCAGGAGGCCGAGGCTCGCTCACTCACTCACTGAGGCCTGTGTTCATCATCCTCTCCAGGGGCAGCTTTCAGCGCCGGGCTGACCGGAGGCATCAGCACGTCCATAGCCGTCTTCTGTCATGAACTGCCACATGAACTAGGTATGAGCCTCAAAAGTCTTACTGCCTTCGTCAAATCTCGGCTTCCTTCAGTTGAAAAATGCATGAAACTGCGGAGATGTTAAGACAAAATCTGCTGACAGGTGTAGAGTGCCGTCTATGGCCATGCATATCCCAATAGAAGACTAAAAGTAACTGCTTCTTGTATAGAGGTATCAGTGCCTGTGTGCTTTTTGCTGCTGTAACAGTGGTACTATTAAAAAGCACTGACTGCTGCTCTTCCTAAGGTCCTGAGTTCAAATTCCAGCAACCACGTGGTGGCTCACAAGCATCCGTAATGAGATCTGTTGCCCTCTTCTGGGGTGTCTGAAGGCAGCTACAGTGTACTTACATGTAATAAATAAATAAATTGGGCTGGAGTGAGCGGGGAGGAGTGAGAAAGAAATTAAAAAAAAAAAAAGAACGATCATATATAATGACTAGGTTGGTGATGATAAATTAAAAGGAAATAATCATTTCTCAAATGCCTGATTGTGGTGTTAACCCTTTTCTATTTTATTTCATGTATCATATAGGTTTTATTTTCTTAAAGGAACAGGGTAAAGTTTTCTATTACATAATTGAAAATTGAACCAGAGGAACCTGCTTAATAGTGTTCACTGCTTTCTGAAGGTCCTGAGTTCAAATGCCAGCAACCACATGGGGGCTCACAAGCATCCATAATGAGATCTGATGCCCTCTTCTGGGGTGTCTGAAGATAGCTACAGTGTACTTACATATAATTAATAAACAAACAAATCTTAAAAGAAAACCAGACCCAAACATATTGCATATTGTCTGACTGTTCATACAAAAGTTTGGAAAATTCATACAAAATTCTGTGGAAAACACACAAAAAAGCAACACAAAATAATTTGTTTGCTGTGTTAGTGGTAAAGGGCCCAGGGGATTGGAGAGCTAGTGAAGTAGTAGAGCTTCTTACTAGTGCTTACATGGTATGTGTGTTGGCATGATCTGTAGGGGTCTGACAGAACACACGGGTACATGCTTTAATAAGATGAGAGTTGTGCCCACCCTGGAGGTATTAAATAATAATTCCTTCTGAAGAGTCCAAAGTTCAAGGCCAGCTTGGTTTGCACGAGTTTCTGCCTGGGCAAACACCCTTGGGATTCTGATTGGTTAATTCATACTCCTACTTTCTCAAGAGTGAAGTAAATCATGCCGCTCTCTTTGTCATAGCAGGAAAGACTGGGTGTTTGATGCAGTTATACAGTTTGTCCTTCACCAGTGCTCATTAAGTATTAAACCTTGCTCCTTTCTAAGCCACATTTCTGAAACTATAAAGGAAACAATGTGCTTCAAAACCAACCTACAGGAGATGCCAGCAATTCCATTTTCTATTACTCAGCTCCCTACTAAAAGGTCCCCCTTTAATTTAGCACAATCGGTTCAGCGTGAATTACTGCAAGTAGAAAGGAGAAATGAATGGAGAAATAAATGAGGTAGTTCCTTCCATGTGGGAACCTAGAGAAGACTGGACAGATAAAGCAAACTCCAGGGAAGAATGGAGAGAAGCAGCCTGTACAGGGCTCTGCAAAAGGATTGGGAAGCAGTTGTCCTAGCTAATTTTATGTCACCTTGATACAAGCTGTGGTCCAGAGAGAACTAGGACTGAGAAAATGCCTCCAAGAGATCTGGCAACTGGGTATTTTCTCTCTTTTTCATTTCTTTTCTTTTTTAAAGACAGGATTTTCCTGGTTAGTCCTGTCCTAGAACTAGCTCTGTAGACCAGGCTGGCCTCAAACTGAGAGAGACCTGCTTGCCTCTGATATAGGAGGACCCTGTCCATTGTGGGTGGTGCCACCCCTGGGCAAGTGCTCCCTAACTTCCAAGCATGCCATATGCTCTTGCCTCCAGGTTATACCCACCTCCCCATTTCCAGTTCCCACCTTGGCTTTTCTCTGTAGACTGTGACTCTCATATGTAAGTCAAAGACACCCTTTCCTCCCCAAGTTGCTTTTGGTCATGTTACCCTAAGTTACAGCAGCAGTAGCCCTACAAGAAAGGAGGAAAAGGAATAAGGGGATGGGGTATTAAATAGAAGCTAGAGAATGGCAATGTTGAAGACATTGGAAGAGCTTCTAATTTCCAAATAAATATAATAATTGAAAGATAGTGCTGTTTGTGGTTGATAGCAGTTTGTTGGAATATGGAGAAGTAATACTTTGAAACAGTTTCACTGTTAACTTCTTACTTGCTATAGATGAAAACTTTGTAGTCATGAAAGTTTCCTTAAGAACAGAGCCCTATCAGTCATCTACATAACACTTGCATATACTGTTTATTGTTCGGTTGGAGGCTTGGATATTTAGTAACTAGAACAAAGAACACTGTTACATTAAGTAAAGGTGTACCTTGGGTCTCTCAGCTTGAAGACTCTATGTCCAGCAGCATTTGCAGCCCTCTGAGAGTAACAGTAACTGCTTTTCTCAGTGTTCCCTGTTAGATGAAGAGAAAATGGCTTTCATTTTGGTTTCTTCCTTCTGTTCTCCCTTTGTTCTTGTTGCTGTCTGTTAAGCTTGAGTGTGCTTAGATCTCTAGCAAAACAGCCCCAGGGTTCCTACTCCTGTGCCCTCAGGTCTGCTCCCCTTGCAGCAGTGTGCTGCTCTGCAGAGCTGGGTGGGGCAGTCACATAAACATGAGGAAGATGAAGGGGAAAGCTCTTTTCTCTCCTTACATTTTGGGGTTTTTTTCTAATTAAGGGTTTGTTGTTATTTCTTGGGGGAAAAAACTAGTGTGTACATAGCATAAAAAGTAAATAAGAAACTATTACTACTCTTCTAACTTTGCTCATTTCCTATTGAAGAGCAGAAATGAACTTTGAATTGTTTCTTTTAAAAGGGCATGGGTATATTTATTTTCTCCTTCCATTTTGTTTTGGTTTTAGTTTGTTTTTGTTTGTTTGGTTTTTTTTTTTTTTTTAAGACATGCTTTCTCTTTGTAGCCCTAGCAGTCTTGGAACTCAATCTATAGACCTCAAACACAATTAAGCCAGGTGTAGTGCCAAGATTAAAAATGTGTGACACTACACCTAGCTTAATTGGCTTGGTATATACAATTGCTTGGCTCTCCATGTTATGTAATTGTACCACATACAGGATGTAGAACAATTCTATCACCCCTATAGCTTTTGCTCTACAGTGTTAATGATGTGTCTATAATGCAGTCTTAATTTTTGAAATAGTTTTTGTCCACTCAAAGTTATGCTTTCAAATCCCGTGCTTTAAAAAAAAAAACAACTCTCCCATGATATCTGAATTGCAGGTGATTTTGCAGTTCTTCTAAAAGCAGGCATGACCGTAAAGCAAGCAATTGTGTACAATCTGCTCTCTGCCATGATGGCTTACATAGGAATGCTAATAGGCACGGCTGTTGGTCAGTATGCCAACAACATCACACTCTGGATCTTCGCAATCACGGCAGGCATGTTCCTCTATGTGGCCTTGGTGGACATGGTAAGATGCTTTGGATAACTTCTCTGTTGTATTAAAGTTGCAAATAGAATACAGCCTTCAAAAATGGAAGACATATTTGGAAGAGGTTGGAAACTGCAGTGTATTTTTAAGGAATATGGCCAATTTTAGAGGCTGACATCTAAATAATGATTAAAAAAAGCATTTACCTTAGAATTTCTTGGAGCAGCTGAAAATTTCTAACCAACTGTCACAACTCAACTAATGTTAGGATTTAGAGATACAATTACAGAATAATTAGACTCGTTGCTTTATTGCCAAGAAGAAAGTAGACTTCCTCTGTGTACTCTCGTCTTTAAGGTTACTAACAACAGCAGTTGTTCATTTCCATTTCACATCAGTACTTCACATGTTAGACAGTGTTTCTGTGGGACTATCAGTTTATGTAGGTTTCATTTTTACATTATAAGTAGATAATACTTTTACCTTTCTTTCTCCCTGGCAAAACTTTCAGGTCCAAGAACAGCATCCCTAAGTTCCTACATTAACTTGCCAGGCTTTCATCATCCTGTGAACTCTGTGCTCTGTCATTTCCTCTCTGTGTCACAGATGACCTTTCCTGAGGGAGAAACTCCTGCTCATTGCAGACCCTTGTGCTTCGCCTCCTCAATCCTTAGGCAGCACATCTGCACTCCTCGGGTGTGCAAACTACTCATTCTTGCTGTGCTTTCTGTCCTTGGCACTTGTGTCTTGATATATTGATAACTCACAAACTATTTGACATTTATTTTATTTTTTAAATTTTTTTCCATGTGGGAGAGGTTTATTGAGCGAGTAGGTAGACAGAGAAGAGGAAAAAGAGAGAAAGAGGGGGGAAGAGAAGAGAGAAGAAAAAGAATATTTGACTTTATTTCTCAAGTTTAGTGTCTCTCCCACAAAGAGGTGGTTCTAGGGGGACAGACATTACTGTGATCATTATCAGGTGTCATCTGCCACTGGAAATGCAGTTCACAGCCACTAGCAATGAAGGGAGTCTAATCCTTATGCTAGGATGCTAGCGATCAGAAGAAACATTTTACAGTAAGAATTTGTGGGGTTTTTTTGACTACCATTTTTATTTATTCCTTGATAATTTTATGCAATATATTCTGAACTCCTTCCCAGCTCCACCAAGACCCTTCCCCACCTTAGGTCAAGGTGTACATTATATTTGGAACTGCAAAAAAGCTGAATGAAAAGAGAATTAGAGAAGTTGTTTTGTTTTTTAATAATATGAAATCTGGGCTTAGTTTTAAAAACTATGGAAGAGTCTATGTACACACTGACAGGTACAGTATGTAATCTGTGAATTGTAGAATACCTTGACAGGGATACAGAGTAGAAAGTATGACCACATCTTTATTTTAGCTACACTGCCTTGACTATAAGAAAGGTTACTTACCCAAAGCTATGAGAAGGCATTCAGGTAGGTATTGGCAATACACAGCTTTACTTGAGTTTCCTAGAGGAACCTCTGTGGAAATGCCTGTTTGGGGAACTTTGGGCAGTGCTATGGAAACAATTCTCTCTCTTTCCTTTCATGTGTTTGCGTGTGAGTGTGTGAGAGTGTGTGTGTGTTTTACAGCTAGTTATACCAAACAAAGGTCCTTAGGAATACCAGTCAGGCTGTATCCCGGAGCCCCATTTTGTGAACAGTCTTAAGTGCTGTGTACTAGGAGACCCTGATCAGCTCTTTGCTGGGTTATGACAGTTGAGGTGACATTCAGGTAAAACTTTTGATTGGCAGAGACCCGGCATTGTTTCAGTCTTGCTACCAACAGGAATCCAGAGGGCATGTTTGTGAAACATTCTATATGTTGTTTATGTTTCAATATTAAGGGAAGTCAGAAGGAAAAGTTTTTGTAACAGTAAAGACTTAGAGAAAGGAAGAAAAACAGTGTAATGAAAATAGGCTTACTAGAACTGGATATCGGAAGTTGCCAGTCTGTAAGCCTTTCAGATTTTAAGTGTCTTTGTTAAGGTGTGTTTCTCCTTTCAGCTTCCAGAAATGCTGCATGGAGATGGTGACCATGAGGAACATGGCTTCTGTCCAGTCGGGCAGTTCATTCTTCAGAATTTAGGACTGCTGTTTGGATTCGCCATCATGCTGGTTATCGCCCTCTATGAAGACAAAATTGTGTTTGACATCCAGTTCTGACCATTGCCGGTATCTCTGTTGGTTGTGAGAATGCTCGTGCAGCTTGCCTCTGTTCCTTGTACTGTATGCACGTCGCTCAGAGAATCCAGTGGCCTGCACTATTCACAGGTTCTGTAGATTTGAGCCTAACCACGAAAGACTGGTGCTCAGTGCTGTTTTCTCTGCATGAATGGGTCTTTTAAAAGTTTGCGATAAAGTCAGAACATGGGACTCTGTGTACCAATGTGGATAGAAGTTTAAGAGAATCATATAATACACTAGTCTTTTTATTAGTAGAAACTTCTGTGGCTATGCAGAAATAGAAATTAAACCAAAAAAAAAATCATTTAAACTTTAAAAATATTTTAAATGGAGTTTGAGCAGACATTTTTGAGTGTGTGCTATGAATGAATTCAGTGCCCTCTATTCAGCTACATACATACATATGGGATTAATAGGGATCAACTTGACACAACTTTGAACCTGTATAAAGTTGATTTTAGAAACTAGAGGGAAGCCCAGGCTGCACTAGGGTATGGATTTAGCATAGGGGAAAGCCCTTATTCTTGAATCTAGAGTTACTATTTTTGTATATATTTGCATAGTGTTCAAACTTGCAGCCTAAACTACTGAAATTTGTGATTGTATGTTTGTGTGAACTTCAGTTTAATGAAAGATTCATAATGGTTCTTTGCATACTGTACTTGGTGTTGGATTTTTCTTTTTAACTGTGTTTTTATGGGGGGTGGTGAGTCAGAGGATGTAATCAGATACCTTTTTCTTAACATTACTACTCTAGAAAAATATCAAAGAAGTGGCATTCCATTTCCCTAGTACTAACTAGGTTAATTGGAAATTTTAAGTTCTGGGTGTTCATGTTATTTTACCAGTTTGGCATTTGGAACTTGGAGCACATGCTGTGGCTGGTAGTAAAATCCAAGTTTGCCATGCATATAGTCTGTATATAAAATGTCAGCTAAATGGTTACTGCACTGGTACTCTAGCTACTTTGGTACCAAGTATATGACTAAGCCAAAATCACTTTTATCATTTTGTGCCAAGATACACTGCTGGTGCCTGATATGGAGTGGTCTGTGTTTGGATGCCTGCTCTTATACCACTGGGGCAGTGATATGTGAGAAGTCTAAGTCACGTTTCGTCTGATTGTGACTCATAACTTGTAGACTAGTCATGTGCATACAGCTGTTTACATCCCATGCCACCCATTCTTCACTTATGCAGGCAAATGTCTGAACCGCGTGCAGCTAGCTCTATTTTTAACTGCTTGGCAGCCAGGATTTTCCTTGGGAAAAAACACATAAGAGCCAAACCCTGGCCCTTCCATTTTAAATATTTTTATTCAGTCCCTTCTCTGGTTCTTTTCCTCTTACTCTGATTTTTCTTTTAAGACAAAAACAAAACTTTGAGGGAAGCACATGCGACCAGGTGTTAGAGGGTAACCTCCAGTGTTTCTTTGTTATAAGCAAGGGTTGTCTCTTTCTGAGCCCTCCTTGCAGTAAGTGGTTTTGTACCCAGTTTTCAGCACTGAGCATGCCTACGACAGTCCTTACTTCACCTCATTGCTTGGCCCTTTGAGCAACCTTGCTAAAAGGTGCTGGTGTGCTCTCAACTGCTCTCAACTTCAAGTGACTCAGATATTTTGCTTTCAAAACCAAGATGCACTTATCCTTCATTTTTGAGTTTGATTTCCAAGGAGGGTTGTGCATTCCAGCATTACATCTCCTTCATTTCAAACAACTGCTGGAATATACTCCCACTCTAAAATGCTTCACAAAGCTGTTATGCCTACAATCTACAAAGTTTTATATTCTCAAACAAATGGTATTATCTTTATTTTCTAGATTTTCTTAGTCATTTAGAGGGGGGCTTTAACAGTTGCTGCTAGTATTTGATAGTGTTCCACCAGTATTTAGTTTTTACATCATTCTAGTGTATAGTTTCAGGTCTCACTAGACAATCCTAATTCCACTACATTTCTTTTTGGCTCCAACATTCCACTTAGCTTGACTAGCCTAATTTTAACATGCTTGTTGGAGGTCACCAATTTTACTTGTATGATGCTGTCACCATGTGACATCCATAAAGACTTTGGTGTATACCACATTGCATTCAATCAGCTGTGATTATGCTTAGAAATAGTATAGTAACTAGATGCAGTGTGAACCTTTTCCATTAACAGTAAGTCAGTGGCGCTTAAATGTGATTATGGTCCTGCAAGGTGATACTTGCTAAAATATCTAAACATTTTTTGTTGTTGTGACTGAATCATTTTTTTAAAAAAAAATTTATAAAGCTGGAAGTGATGAAATGCTGTTTTTTTTTTCATTGTCAACAGTGGTGTGTCATTTTATATATGTCCCTAATGCTTACGGAACTCTCCCAAAATAAAGATATTCAGAAAGAAAGTGGGTGGTGTGCTTTCATTGTCTGTCTCAGAACACTGAATCTTCATTGGTTCTTTAAGGAGGCCAGAGTAAAGTCATAATTAAGAACTTAAGTTTATTTAAGCCCAAGCAAACTTTAAACAGTAAAATGTATTTTATTCAATCTAACAAGAAGTTTCAAGAGATGATGCCCCCTTCAGATTATGAGTTTAGTTGATACAGCAGTGCCACACCCCATTCAATCCAGTGTTCCTTGGGGTGGTCAGAGGGAACAATCATGGCAATCACGAAATTTGTGGAGTGGCCAGTGGTGGAGAGTGTGCCCCTCCTCTCGCTTGTCTTATACAGTGGAAGCAAGGTAACTTGGTCGTTTGGGTATGTCTGACTTTTTGCATGGCTTTAGCCACATCTGGAAGAAAGCACAACCATTTACTGGCATGTACTTTAGCTACTGTGATAGTTCCAGAGTAAGGTTATATCTAAAACCTATGCCCTACATAGATTGTAGAAAAATACAACCTATGCCCTACATAGATTGTATTTTTTTTTGTCAACAGTGAAATGATTCTTCGAATATAAAGATTCCTAACTAGCTCAGAACTAGTATACAAAGAAAAAACAGTTTGCCTTTGTTAGAAGCATATTGCCCACTCATGTATGCTTTTGATATTTGGTTTAATTGGACTAGCCTTGGAAATGTTACCATTTTTACTCTTTTTCTACAAAGAGTTTTTTTTTTGTTTATTTGTTTATTTGTTTTTTGTTTTGTTTTTCAAGACAGGGTTTCTCTGTGTAGCCCTGGCTGTCCTGGAACTCACTCTGTAGACCAGGCTGGCCTGGAATACAGAAATCCACCTGCCTCTGCCTCCCAAGTGCTGGGATTAGAGGCATGCACCACCACTGCCCGGTTGAAAGTATTCTTAGTGAACTTAATTATATATAACCCATACTTAGTAGTGGTTTCTTAACAGGTTGTATGCAAAATGTTTCTTACTGTAAACAGTTAAATTTATAAAATACTGCATTGTGCCATAATAAAGACTAATTACCTAACTGTTACCTAACTGTTCATCACCTCTTCCATGGGTGTGATTTCTGGTGCCTTTAGTAACAAAACAAAATTCTATATGCTACTATTTATTCTCAGAATCATATGACTTATTTATTTAAAACCAATACATTCTCGCAACAGTTATTTTACTTAAATCACCTCCCCATTCTGGATGGATAATATGCATATGTGCTGTGTTTATTAACAGCTGTGAGCCAGGCAAGGTGGTTCAATAGAGGCACCTAGCAATTTACCTGCTCCCCTACAAGATCTAAACCATGCCTGTAGAGTTGAATGACTTTGGGAAAACACTGGAATTCAGTTATCAGGATACAAAAACCTTGTAGAATCCAGACCTGGGACAGCAGCATGGCAAAAGAAACTGCCCACCTGCCACCCAGTTTCATAGCTCTGGGAGGGGCTCACTTCCAGCAAATGTCCCGTACATACACTGTGAAGTTACCAGATACTTCCAAGTGTATAGCCTAAGAGGTAAGGCCTGCCTGAATTCAGTCCATATAGGCTGGCTTCACCCCTCCAGCACATCTCTAAGGTACTATAGTCAGTAGTCACCCTAAGAAGAGGCCTGACTGACTGGATTGTTCTAAGGGTCAAACACCTTCACACAGTCTCATCTCAAACCTTGTAGCCATTCTCTACCATCCTGGCTTAGCAGAAGATGTGCCCAACAGGCTGAGATTACTACATGTGGTGATGAACAGGTGCGATGCAGAGGGAGCCAAAGGTGCCCTCCACAAGAACCTGGGTATAAAGGAGCCTGCCTGTGATAGGATCCCTGATGTCACATGATACCTGAAGCAAGGGTGAGAAATAATCCATCATCTCCAACCTATATTTGTCTGCCAAACCACACCCCTCTGGCTGTAGCCCTGCCCCAGAGGCTTTGTCCTGGCAAGTCTCAAGGAACAAGTCAGTGCTACAATGACAGTTCAAATGAAATGAAGAGAATACCGTACCTACAGCAGTCCTCAGTGTACACAGCCGAAAGTATAGCTAAGAACACTCAGACACATATCCCTGCTCTCCTTCCGGGGAGACCTTGGCCATGACCCACTGATACTCAATTACTGCCGCTATTGCCATTACACATTATATCTATTACATATATACATAATAGTATTGCATATTACTGTTGCTAGAACAATCTGGAAGAAAAGCTCCAGGAGCCACAGAAATACTTCATCTGTCCCCAGGAATGCACAGGCAGGGACCTACTGAGAGATAGCTACTGGGTAGATCTACCCAAAGTAGTAGCAAAAAATAAACTGCCCCATTGCACCTCTCCTGGGCCCCTGCATCAGTTGCCTCACACTTATGTGGTCACACAGTGCTCACAAGGAAAGGTGAATACTACAGGGGGTAGGAAGAATTCTGACTCCTGTCGCTCCCTGTTTAGCAACTGTACTTGTAGAGTGTCAAATCAAGAGTGCTTAGACCCTTCACTGTTGTTGGAGCAGCCAAGACTAGAGCCCATTCAAATAACAGCCATTATCAACAGTACCTGAGAAGCTCCACTACTGGATGAAAACTAGTACTCCCATTCCAGAGGAACCATATAGGGAGCACTCTATCACTCTGCTACCTACTGCATTAATGACTAAACTGTTAGTGTCCCTCTCATAGGTAATCCATAGACAGAAGGACTGGCTCTCTTGAAAGTATGTGCTCTGCCAAAACTTAATAACTACAGTCAAAGAAGCTACAAGGACATTGTAACATTGTCCTGCAATACACAGCAGGAAGTGAATTCAGCATAGCATAGTGAACTAACACCCTGATACACATCTTTAAAAAGTCATATTCTAAGAAGTCTATCCCATATAAGAGACAATACACTTCACTAGATGCACAAATTTCAACATATACACAAGAAGTTTCAAATATTTTAAAATAATAATCTCCTAAAAAATAACTCCCTACTGACAGATTCCAAAGATACTGAGGTTGATGAAATACCTGAGAGATTCAAAAGAATGGTTGTGGGAAAGCTTAGTGATAAGTCTGGGGCTAGGGTTGGGTTTAGGAGAGTTGGTACAGTGCTTTCTTAGCATGCATAAAGCCCTGGGTTCAATCCTCAATACCACACAAAGCCAGGCATGTTGGCAATAGACCTGTAACTCTAACATTTGGAAGATGGAGGTAGGAGGCTCAGGAATTCAAGGTCACCCTCAGCATGGAGTTCAAGTTCAGCTTGAGATGTATGAAACCCTGTATCACACAAAGAAATTCTCAGTGACAAATGAGATTCAAGAAGACACACACACAAAATTAGGAAGACAATACTCATATGAATGAGGAACGCATCAAACACAGAAAGATTGCTCTGAGTTCAAGGCCAGCCTGGGCTACACAGTAAGAGCCTCTCTCGAAAGTCAAAGATAATGTAGGTGCAAGTCTCCAAATCAGACTAGCTTAAGCAGTTATATTAAGTATATTGATTTTGGGGCTGGTGAGATGTCATCTGTTAAGAGCCTTGGCTGTTCTTCCGGAGATCATGAGTTCAAATCCCAGCAACCACATGGTGGCTCACAACCATCTGTAATAAGAAACAAATAAAAAACCTACGGGCCAGAGAGAGTAGGGCCTCAGAGTGAGTGGGAGAAAGGGAAAAGGGAAAAATGGAAAAAAAAAGAAAAAGAAAATAGAGAGATCACAGCAGAATGAAAAGACTACATATCTTTGTAGCACTAGTAAAAGATCAAATGTCTGCATAATTGACATACTTGAAGGAAAAAAAGACTAAGGACAGAGAAAAATCTGCTCCATAGAATAAGAGCAGATGTGTGTATAGATGGGAGGTCTTAGATTCTGACAATGTATATTACACATTACAGTCAACATGCAAAAGTACAGTACAGAGTAGGTATGGGGGCAGGGCATGTGTTATGCACTTCATGTATTCATCTATGCATGCCCAGAGGTGTCAAAGGATGTGAGACATCTTCCTCTATCATGTTCTACCTTGGCTTTTGAAACAAAACCTGACATTTGACTTTGAAGTTCAGTGATGGCTGGCCAGCAAGCTCTAGGATCTGTCTGTCTCCATCTCGTAACAAGTTTGCAGGTGTGTGCTGTGGTTGCAGCTTTACATAGGTAATCGTATGTGAACTTAGGTTTTCTTGCTATCACAGCTTACCCATGAAACTGTCTCATCTCCCAGTGATAGTTTTAAAATTTTCAAGAGGGAAAGCACCAAATCACACTGAAGGGAAGCCGTGGTGGACACCTACAAATTCTCAGCAGAAACCCTACAGACCAGGACATGGAATAATATATTTGAGTTTGGAAAGAAAATGATTGCCACTCAAACTACCTATAACCAGCAAAGCTATCCTGTAGAATTATCAGAATGCAGTCCAAGAATGGAGTCCTGTATGAAAAATTATGAATGCTTGTGAAAAAAACTGCAAGAAAATAAGACAAGGATTGTTATTTTTTAATATACCTCTATGGGTAAACATGTTTTTGCCATATGGGGCTTGCCCTTGTGATTGTAAACTTTACTAGTGTGACTCTTCTTAACCCTCAGAGTATAAATTGTCTGATGCTCTGAATAAAGTTGGCTGTTGCATAAGATTTTAGTCCACCTCATTTATCAGCTCCATTCTCCCTGGTCTCACTACCACTAGAGCACTAAACAAGAATGAAGATCTTCCCAAAAGATCTTCCAAGATAAATAAAAAATAGACACCATTTATAACCACAAAACCAACCTTACTATAAAGATGCTTTTAAGAGAACTCCATATCCCAAAGTAAAAAAACAGAAACTATCATCATGAGCACATAAAGTATAAGTTCCACAGAAAGAGTAGTTACACAGCGAGAAAGCTAAAACAACAAAGTATCGATACAATAAATCATCAAACCACAGAGATAAATATAAATTAGGCAACAAGAATTAATCAATGCTCTAAACAGAAGAAAACAGAAAGCATGACAGGCATACCATACCTTTCATAACTTGGAATGACCATGCCCTTAATTCTTCAGTTAATTGATACAAAATTTTAGATGGATTAAAAAGTAGACCCAAAGTATGCTGCCCACAAGAAACTCAGCTCAACCACAAAGACACAGAGACTGGAACAAAAGAGTGTATCATGATATCCCAATCAAATTGAATCCAAACCCAAGAATGAGTAGTTACATATAACAAAGTAGACTTTAAGACTAAGAAAATAAGAAGAGACAAAGATCACTGCATAACAATCAAGGAATCAATTCATCAAGAAGATATATTGTTTATAAATATTTATGCATGTGATATCAGTTATCACTTTTATAAAACATGCTACTAGACAAAAATGGAGAATGGACTCCAATATAACAATAGCAGGGGATGTCAGTACCTCATGCCCACCAATGAATAGTCTTCCAAATGACGCATCTACACAGAAAGATCAAAGTTAATCCACAGGGTAGGTAAATTGATTCTTTACTTACAGTACATTGCACCCAAATGCTCTAGAAATATGAAAGGCCACACGATGTGCACCTGTGTAGTGTTACTACATAGCTTTTTTGCTCCCATCTAATTTAGTGTACAACAATCTTGTCCTTGCCTTACACCTGTTACTCCTAGCTTTTAGTTACACCTTGGTCTTTGTTCTTTCATTTCCTCTTTATGTTTCTTTTCTATTTTTAAAGTCCTTGACAATTTAATATACTATATACTGAGTTTGGTATTTATACCCCTCCACTCCCCTCCAGTGCCCCTTCTCATCTCTCTGCACTTTCCTCTGGTGAAGCCTTTCTTTCTAAGCAGCCCCTCCTCCTATATGTTCATACTTTTCAACCCACTGAGTTTGTGGTTGCTTATATGAGCATGAGTAGCAAATTACTTACTGAAAAGGGGCAACTTATCAGTGGCTATACCACTGAAAATAAAGACTCTCCCTGAGCCATTTATTGCTGTCTCAAGTACCTGAGCCCAAGTGATCAGGAATTCTAACTTAAAAATGTTCTTCACTTTTGTATATTGTTAGGGAGTGCTTTCTTCCCTCTTCTTTTCATGTGTGTTATATGTTTATCCAGTACTTGTTCACATATGTGTGGGTACACATGTATGTACAGGGACACATGTGTCTCTCTGTGTGTTTATGCCTGAGGTTAATGTCTGGATTCTCAATTACAATTTCAGTTTATTTTCTGAGATGAGATCTGTCAATCAAACACAAAGTTCAGTGATATACTGGTTTTAATTCTTCATGGAACTAGAAACATCCTATTCCTGTGGGAGCCCAGATGACCCAGAATAGCCAATGAAACCTGAAACAAAAGCAGCAAGTCTGAAGTCTCCCAATTCCCATTTGGGAGGAATGCTCCAGAAGCACGCTAAGGAAAGCAGCATGGTCTTTACATATGGATGGCACAGCACATGAAAACAGAATGGAAAACCCATAGAGGTACCCAATTCTGTGCTGCCAACTAACCTGATCAAAGAATCAAACTGTATCTCAAAGAAAGATGGCTTCTTTAGAAAGACCACTTTCTTAACATAAGTTAGTGCAGTCTCTATAAAATAGTAGAGGTTACACACATGAAGTAAAATAGGGCTACCATATGATCCAGCTAGACCACTACTCTTAGGTATATATCCAAAGTAAATGAAGTCGACATGAAATAAAATTGAGTACCTAAGTTTGTTGCAACAGTATGTTGATAGATGATTGATAGACATGCATACATATATGTATGTATATACATACATATATAGATGCCATAAAGAATACCAAAATCATTCACATCAAAGTATTTGCTGGAACCAGAGAATATCAAGTTAAATGAAATCAGCCAAATGTGGACAGAGAAAGAGAGACAAAGACAGCGAGCGAGCGAGAGAGAGAAAGACAGAGAGACTAGTGTATACTCTATCATATGCAGAAGCTTAAGAAACAGAAAGGAAACTGAAAAACAGACAGTAGAAGAGTTGACTAGAGATCAGAGAGGGTGTCACTGGGAAAGGGAACCAGAGTAGGAGAAGCAGATGGACATGTCAAAGAACAATGTATAGATGTATGTACATATCATAGTGAATCCTATTGTCTGCATGATGTATGCTATTAATTACAATTTTCTCCCAGCCAAGTTATTAAAGTGGTGTGTAACATAATTTTCTAACTTAGATAAAAATATAACATAGTTCTATTACTCTTTTAGCTACAATACACCACATTCTTTTTAGTCATTCAAGCAAGTTTCTAGAATATTACCCATGTAATTTATTGTAGAATATGGCCAGTCTTTAGAACAAGATTTAAAAGCCAGCTGGCCTTTGACTTATGAAGGCAAAGAGCAAACTAAAACCATAAGCATCTTTTAGGGTTTGACCAAATTAATTTATCTCATAGTAATGAGGAGTCCTTTAGGGTTCTTAGGTCAAACAGAACCTCATGAAGAAGCCAGTGACTAAGACCCAGGGGTATCCATCCCTCCCAGATCACTGTAGGACCCTTGTTATGGGGGATGGACAAGCTGTAGCTTAACAGTAACATAACTCTCAAAAACACTTTCAACTTAAATGAGCAATGCACTTCACTTTAAGCAAAGAATGGATTTCACTCATAAGAATTTCTATTCCTTATTGACTTCTTTGTTGAAGAATTATCCCTTTGTAAATGCACTCCCGCCTTCTATTCCCTGCAAGCTAATTAAGGATGTCCTCAGAAAGGAAAGGAATTGCAACCCAGCCAGCTCCTGAAATGGCAAATATTTATTTCACTTTTGGGGTCTCCTATCCTAACCATTCTCTGCCCAGAGCATCATGTTATGTAGAAAAGAGGATCTGTCTAGGTTTGTACTAGCCTCTCCTTTTATGGCTGCTATGATGAGTTTTCACCTGTCTTTAAGCTTCTCACAGAATTCTATAATTCATGTGACTCTTATAGTCTTTGTTTTATCATACCATCCTGGATATGCCCTTTAGATTATATGAAATATATATTTTGTTATGATGTAGTCGCACACAGAAACAATTATATGGCATTGCTCCTCACCATTCATTAATTCTTTATTTCACGAAACATCAAAATTAATTCCTCATCCTATAATCAACATTGGCACTATGTTTACAGTCATTAACTAACAAGGAATTTGAGTTGTCTTTATCTCACAACCACATGTCTTTAGCTGGACCATGGGAAATCCTGCTTTCTTTTTTTCATCTCTTATAAGTATAAACAACCGTACTCTTCATGGTCTATTTTGTGCTCAGTTGTTAACATTCCTTGCTTTGTTGGCATTCCATTGTTTAAAATCACTTACAGGCCAAGGCTGCAGCACAGTCCGATGTTCCTATGTGCATCAAGGCTGAGGGATGAGCTTAATCCAGCGAGAATCACAGTGCTACTGACTGTGAGATAAAGTATACTCAATACGTTTTCTTTAAACAGAAAGAGTACAACTGTATGTATCAGTCAACTAACAGAAATGCTGATACCACAGAACCTAAATTCAGAAGCCCATTAAGAGCAACATATTCAGTAGTGCAGCATTGGGGACAGCTTTATAGAGCAAAGTTACCATGAACAACAAGAACAGACTGCATGTGCATATACCCATATCCAGGCACATGTGCATGAAATCCTTAGTAAATACTAACCACTGGGACTGTGTCATACAAAACTTTAGGATGTGATTCTGCAAGTTTCTTGGTCTTCCTGTTCCAGGAAGCTCCATCCAAAAATAATCCATGAATGTAAACACCTAAATAACAAAGAAAGAAGTTAGCATTCAAAAATTCTAGTTGATTGAGCCCTGCATCTGAGATTCCTGTCTGGGCAAAGCAGGCTGACATAATGCCAGCCATAGCTTCTCAGGTTCTCTTCCTTTCTACCTCCCTTTCCACTATTCAGTGTGTACAGTAAATTACTGAGTCCTCCTAAATGTAACTAGCAATTCAGATAATAAGAACTGTGGATAATACACCTGGAATCACTGATACTAAACAGTAAAGAAATTGCCAGTGTTTTCCTCAATTCCCTGTGACATTTAGTTATCAATTTACTTATTTATCTGTGGAGACAAGGTTTCAAGGGAGTCAGACAGGCTGTAAGTTCTCAGTACCTCTGTCTCAGCTTCCTATGCTAGTGTTTCATGTCTATCAACACACTGGACACCACTTCGCTCTTAGTAAACAGGGCAAGCCTGACTTATAAGGCCAGAGAACTAGAAGCAGACACACATTAAAGTGTATAAAAGGAGAAAGGCAGAGGTTGGAGGGAAACTCAGATGGTGTTTGTGACCCCCACCTCCAGGGGTCCCATTCAGAAAGGAATTTCATTAGGAAAATCCTAACTTTCCAGATCACTCTATGGATTCTCATTTTTGTTCAAGTAATTGATGTAAGATGGAGTAAGAATATTTTTTTGTTCTGGCAAAAAAATGTACAAGTTTGTTTGTGTGCATATAAAATAAAATTAATAATTTAACAGACATCTGTCCTCAATGATATTACTCTGGGTGGACACACTGATATTTAGTAAAGTGGTTTGCTTACCTGAAGGCCACTCAGCTAAGCTAATTACTGAGCAATTTTGGTACACCAAGCAATCTATACTAATCATTAGATAAATCATGTTTTATGTGCTATTCTACCACTCTCAAGAAAATGCTGGGGGGCTGGTGAGATGGCTCAGCGGGTAAGAGCACCCGACTGCTCTTCCGAAGGTGATAAGTTCAAATCCCAGCAACCACATGGTGGCTCACAACCATCTGTAACGAGATCTGGCTCCCTCTTCTGGAGTGTCTGAGGACAGCTACAGTGTGCTTACATAAAATAAAATAAAATCTAAAAAAAAAAAAAAAAAAAGAAAATGCTAGATTTTTAGTGACTGAAAACCTGTTTTCTGAGATAACAGGTAGATGCAGACTGGTAAAAAGGAAAACAAAGGAGTCTGTCTAATCTCTATGCGCGGTGCATGCAATTCCACAGGTTGAGTATGGGTAATTAACCACTTTGAAAATTTTATGCAATGCTTTCATAACTTAAACATTTTAGCTGGGTCTAAAAATTGTATAGTGCCATCGCTTCCACTGGGATGTCAACAGAAATGCCATTGTTTTTCCTATGTCAGAAGGACACTGAGAAAAGTTAGGAGGGATAAAGTCCTGAATACAGAAGTAACCATAGTTTCATCAAGACACTTTTCATGAGAATGCATCGTGTTCAAACTCCTTCATGAAGTCTTGAGCCTGGTAGGCTTGGAAGGAAAGAGTTGCTCATGTGGCCAGAGGGCCTGCACTTATTTGTCTCTGTCCAATGCTACTGTGAGCCATTGGGGGAGGTGTTTAGCCTCCCTGAACCCAAGTGTCTGCCTCTATGTAAGAAAGACTGTGGTGCCTGTTACTATGAGGATTAGACATAAAGGGCTGGGCAGTTTCTGTGGCACAGATATGCAAGAGAACACTACCACACTGGNGGAGGAGGAGGAGGAGGAGGAGGAGGAGGAAAAAGTCATAGGATTCTGGCTGGCAGCTGGTGGTTATTTACTGAAATAAATTACAAGTTATACATATCTAGGGGAAACTAACATAGAGATAACATGTTGGCAGTTCTGGATACAGCTTTCTGGGTCACAGAGGAAGCATCTAACAAGGAGGTGTTCAAAGATATAAAAATGGATGAATTCATCTAGGGAGAGGATGAATAATGTAAACAGAAATTGTTCAACGTCTTTGTCCTTGGAGACTCCAATAGCTGAAGAATAAGCCAGCAAGAAGCATAAATCTGGACAATAAGGAAATAAGAAACAGACAAATCCAGGAGATACTGTCCTCAAGACAAAGGGAGGAAACTGTCTAAGAAGATAAACACATCAGGAGAAATTGCTAAGAAGTTAAGATGAAGGCCAGAGGAGATTCATCAACAGGGAAACTGTCAGTAACTCTGAAGAGAAAGGCATCTATGGTGTAGTGAGGATGCGAGGTAGAAGGAAAAGAGCTGAGAACTCAGCTTGCATGTAAAGAGTCTTCTGAGAGATTGTGCAAATAGAAAGCAGGGATAGAGGACAGCAGTGGATATCAAGATGACAGAATAGTTCATTGGTTGTATCTAAGATGTGAGATGCCAGAGCATGCTGTGACTGGCTAGGGATTGTCCACTTCTGAGTTCAAAGATTCTGCAAGGAGAAGGTACCATTAAAGTAACAAAGCTGTAGAGGAGAAAGGAAAGGTCGTCTGTATTCCCAAGAGGTGAATCTGTGCATAGGCCTCCAGATTTGGTGGTGCTAGCAACTGTCTTCTTAGCTCCTGCTTTCACAAGGATGAGGTAAGAGAGGAAGACTTGAGGTGCCAAGAGTACAGTGGTTTTAGGCAACTTTCCCAGGGACACAGCAGGATGGCTTCATATCACCAAAGTCTTGAGTTGTGTGACACCCAGTTGATAATTGCCACAATAAGGTAAGGCAATGATCAGATCCTGTTGTGTCTCTCACTTGGACATAAACTGGTGGAAGAAGCAAGAGCCACAGCTGCTGCTTCATCATCTTCAATGACTACCAGGGTGGGCCAGTGATAACTAAGGAAGGAGAGCTGCCTGTGACATGGTATATATTAACAGTCGCCAAAAGACAGATGCCATTCATTCAGAGTCATCACTCTTCTAGTAAAGTTTAGTAGCTTTTTTTGCTTTAAAAAAAGAAATGTTTATTTAAAGTAGTAACCTTGTCTACTGCATTTACAGTTTATTTATGACACCTTTGTTTATGTTTATTGCATTTGATTTTTCTTATGTAAGTGAGCTCATGCATGTGTGCCAAGGCACATGTTGGGGTCAGAGGAGAGCTTTTGGGGATTCAGTTATCTTTTTCCACCATGAGGATCCTGGGAATAGAAGTTAAGTTCTCAGCTTGGCTGAAAATCTCCTTTTTCAAGGAGTCATCTTGCTGGATCCCACTAAATTTAAAATAAAACATTGCAGATGCCACAAAGTATTTAAAATACAACCAATCAGGAAGCGGAATGTTTCTTTATAACCACACATCTAATCCTCAAGCATTTCTAGGGCGCCAATTTGCAGGCAAGTGTGACTGTTGCTTAAGTCTAGAATTATGTTCAGTTGCCAGCATTCATGCAAAAAGCTGGGTATGGCTCCTGTGCACATCCAATAACTTTAGCACTGTGGTGGGTGGAGGCAAGAAGATCCCTAGGGTTCACTGGAGGTTCGATGAGAGAACCTGCCTCAAAGAAATAAGGCAGAGAATGAAAATAGGACACCCATCAGCCTCTGGTCTCCAGGGGTATTTTCACACAGATTTGTGCTTATACCACAATCTCATATACCCTCCTCTCTCTGTCTTTGTCTCTCTGTCTCTGTCTCTGTCTCTGTCTGTTTCTCTGTGTGTGTCTGTATTTCCCTGTCTCTCTCTTTCACACAAACATTACTAAAAGCTGTAAGTATTAGAGTAAAATATACAGAATACAGATATCAGGGATTTGAAAAGGTATGGTCTTTAAGGAGATTCTTTCCTATTGATTGCCCAAGGCCAACACATGGTTATAAATGATTAATCTATGTACTACTAATTTGACATACAATAATTCTTTTAACTAACTACACATAATTTCTAATTTACTCAGTTTGGGAGGTTCAGAGAAGTGTACCTTTTATCCAAATTCATCTATTGATGCTCTTCTCCATTTGCTTCATGCTTTGTTTCAGGGTATTATGACCATGATTGCTTTTTGACAGCTAAGAAGATAAGCAAAAGTGCTCTGCCTTTGTCCCGTGAACAGACAGGACCAGCCCTCTCTGCTGCTGCACTTACCATCCTCTGGAGCATTTTTATATTCCTTGTCATCCATCACTTCATAGTCAAACGCAAGGAGATCAATTGGGATTGTGAATTTTCTCGCATAGTTCTGCTGCACACCAGTCAGGAAGGCTTGTGTGAAGAAGAAGAAGCCAGAAAGCCAGAAGACTGGAAGGGGACCAACCTCATACCATTGCTAGAGTGGATCCAGACAAAAATGATATACCAATAGTTACAAATTTCCAATGCAATATCAATGAAATGTATCTCCAAACATGATTATTACTTTTTTTCCAATTTTTTATTAGATATTTTCTTCATTTACATTTCAAATGCTATCCCGAATGTCCCCTATACCCTCCCCCATCCCCTGCTAGTTCCCCTACCCACCAACTCCCACATTTTGGTCCTGGCATTCCCTTGTACTGGGGCATATAAGGTTTGCCTAACCAAGGGGCCTCTCTTCCCAATGATGGCCAACTAGGCCATCTTCTGCAACATATGCAGCTAGAGACACGAGCTCTTGAGGTATTAGTTAGTTCATAATGTTCTTCCACCTATAGGGTTGGAGAACCTTTCTGCTCCTTGGGTACTTTCCCTAGCTCTATTATTACTTTTTTTTTCAACTTTTATTAGATATTTTCTTCATTTACATTTCAAGTGTTATCCAGAAAGTTCCCTGTATCCTCCCCCCTCCCGGCCCTGCTCCCCTACCCACCCGCTCCCACCCCTTGGCCCCGGCGTTCCCCTGTATTGGGGCATATAAAGTCTGCATAACCAAGGGGCCTCTCTTTCCACTGATGGCCAACTAGGCC
>LR749893.1:586536-645314 GCA_902729485.2 Mus minutoides | reverse complement strand
TTTTTCCCTTGCTGCCTTTAATATTCTGTCTTTATTTAGTGCGTTTGTTGTTCTGATTATTATGTGTCGGGAGGAATTTCTTTTTTGATCCAGCCTATTTGGAGTTCTATAGGCTTCTTGTATGTTTATGGGCATCTTATTCTTTAGGTATGGAAAGTTTTCTTCTATTATTTTGTTGAAGATATTTTCTGGCCCTTTAGTTTGATTGTCTTCCTTCTCATCTACTCCTATTATCCTTAAGTTTGGTCTTCTCATTGTGTCCTGGATTTCCTGGATATTTTGTGTTAGGATCTTTTTGCATTTAGCATTTTCTTTGATTGTCTTGTCTATGCTCCCTATAGAATCTTCTGTGCCTGAGATTCTCTCTTCTATCTCTTGTATTCTTTTGCTGATGCTCATATCTATGGTTCCTGATTTTTTCCTATGGTTTCTATCTCCAGGGTTATCTCCTTTTGGTTTTTCTTAATTGTTTCTACTTCCATTTTTAGGTCCTGGATGGTTTTGCTCCATTCCATCACCTGTTTGGTATTGTTTTCCTGTAACTCTCTAAGTTTTTCCTCTTTAAATGCTTTTAGTTGTTTATCTGTGTTTTCCTGTATTTCCTTCTTATAGTCCTCCATCATCATCATGACCAGTGAGTTCATATCCATGTCCTGCTTTTCTGGTGTGCTATTGTATCTAGGACTTGATTTGGTGGGTGAGTTTGGGTCTGGTGATGCCAAGTACCTTTGAATTCTGTTGCTTCTGTTCTTACGCTTGCCTCCTGCCATCTCTGCCTGAGGAGACCTGGCATTGGTGCAGACCAGAAAGGACCTGCTGTTCTGCCCTGGGCCTTTATCAATCTCCTGGCTGATGTCTCAAGTTCCACGAGATTGGGCCGGAACAGAGGCTGTGTTCCCCTGCTCACCTCAGGTCCCAAGATAGCTTGGGGAGTCCTGAAAGAGCCTAGAAGAGTGCACAGCACCTGTGACCCGAGACCTGAGCTGGTGCTGGGCAGGCCGGACTAGACCGGAAGGGAGGGGTTGTTCTGCCCTGGGCCATTATCAATCTCCCGGCTGGTGTCTTAGGTTCCACGAGATTGGGCTAGAACAGAGGCTTTGTCCCCCTGCACACTTGAGGTCCCCAGATAGCTTGGAGGGTCCCGAAGGAGCCTAAGAGAGTGCACAGTGCCTGAGGCCTGAGCCCTGAGCTCCTGATGTGATCCTAAAGTTCTGAGAGTTGCTGAGCTCAGAGGAAAGATGGCGGGGTGGAGGGTGGTCTGGCTGGTAGAGGCCCAGCCTCTGGTGGGGCGGAGTTCTTGTATCCTGCCCCCGTGGGCAACTGCTGACCCACTGCTCTCAACACCACCTCTGCACTGCACTCACGCTTAACTCAGATGCGATCTTAAAGTCCTGGGGTGTGTGAAGTGCAGGGCAGGTCCTAGCTGTGTCTGCTGGGCTCAGAGGAAAGATCTATATTCCTTTTCTTATAAATTATATGAGGGTCTTTTCTCTGCCCCCCCCCCCCAAAAGCAGCCACCTAATACACAAGTGTTTTTCAGCAGGTGTTTTGGGCAAAAATCTGATCAATCACCCTCAAGTCTATTTGGACCACATGGCTGTGTATACTAAGTTTGAAGGAAACAAAGCAAGTCCATCTAATTTAAATTTTACAGGTTTTTTTGGGGGGAGGGGGAACTCTAACTGAAACAATGCAACACAAGAATGAACTCTATGTATCATCCCAGACTACTGTGGAGGAATTTCAAAGGACATAATATGCCCGAAATTGGCCAGTCCCACACTTCAAGAATACAGAATGCCTACAGCAGAGCTTGAGGTAGGACTGCAGAATGACTTCCTCAGACATCAAAACTCCTATGCTAGAAGTCAGCTTGCTCCCCTCCTCCCTGGTGAAGAGTATGGAGAGGCAGACATCCTTGCTAGGAAGAGAACAATGGGCCATCAGAGTTGATAGTCATAACAGCTGGAAACTGTGGAAAAATGCAAAACTCAGATGTGAAAGAGGAGCAGAGGGTAGAAGATCAGAGGGAAAGACCAGGTACTCAGCGGAGCAGTGGGCCAACCTGGTGGGAATCCAGAGGAGGAAGGGATGCTGGTAAAGAGAACATGTACCATGTATCCGGGAAGACTCCTAGTCAGATCCAGTCTGAAGGGTACACTGGAGAGCCTGAAACAGACTAGATCAGAAGTGGGGTAGGTAGGGTCCAGGGGGAGTATCACCTCAAACCATGCCCAGATCAAAAAATTCCCAGCTAAGATCAGGAATTCAAAACCACTCTGAAGTGGTACCAACAGCTGCAAGTTGTGTCACAGGTCATGAGGAGGACGATGGCAGCTCATTCTCTTCCCCTGGTAGGATGCCACCCACCAGCCAGGGACACTGGGTGAGAGTGTGGAGAGTCCAAAGCCTGCATTTGTAATAACAACAAAGTAGTAATTAACATATTGTGTCATACTTGCCGATTTCTGACTCAAGCTCTTCTTGCAACTGGAAGTAACTATAGGATAGTTTATTATTTAACAAAACCCAGAAACATCACAGAAAGGACTAAATTTTATCTCACAGCATAAGGTCCCTTCACAGAATAAAATTGAAAAAGAAAATAGAAAGCAGGGAGATATAAAATCAACCAAAAAAGAAATGAGAAAGAATGAAACAGGTCTGACAAAAGAGAGGTACAGACTAAAAGAGATGTAAATGACTAAAGACATTGACTAAACATGCCAGTATTACTCTGAATTATTTTGCATACATTGAATCATTGTTTAAGTCAATGGTGAATTGCTGGAATCCAGATGTCTTAATGTAAAAGAAAAGACAAACATGCAGTGAAGACAGACAAGAATGAATGCAGAAGATGTAGTGAAACAGAAAATTCTGGCATGCATCTTCATGTCTAGAGTGCCTGTAGGACATGCACGTATATTTGCATGTTTGCATACCTATAGATTTTCTTTCTTTATTTTTTTTTTTGTTGTTGTTTTTGCTTTTACATAGGGTCTCTCCATTTAGCCCTGTCTGTCCTAGAACTCAATACACAGACCATGCTGACTTCAAACTCACAAAGATCTGCCTGTCTTTATGCAGTGCTAGGATTAAAGGTGTGCACCATTATTGCTTGCCATGTCTTTATTTAAGTACCAAAGAAGTCATCTAATATCCATTGAGTTCTCCAATACCATTAACCACTCAGAAGAAGCAGAGCTCTTTGGAAAAATGTCTGGCTCTGTGACAGAATCATGAAGATTCCATGATGAGTCTGGAACATCTTACATTAGAAAGTGAGAGCTGCTAACAACATAGAATTCCTAAAGCTGAAATACACACAGAAAACAGTTTAATGGAGATCTTTTGACTAAATTGGAATAATGTGAGTATAAAATTTTTGATCAATGAATTGCAAATCATTGGGGGGAATATCAGTAAACCCTATGTCTATACCCATATCAGAAGGAGCTACTGCTTAGGGGACTTAAGTGCCAAGCGTTGAAAATTCCAAGTGCTGCAACTGGGGAATAACCACTTATGACCAACTCAATGAGGTGAGAATGCTCAATACATACTAAATATATATGGAAGGTGGAAGACCCCTCCTCCCCAACGTGAAAGAGAAAAACCAATTATTAAACAGTGGAGAAATTAATCAGTGCCTTTTTAGATAACCGAAATTAGTTTCATCCACTGAGACACAGCATCACCTACTTAAAATGAAAACCCGGAATCCAACTGTTAGGAAAATGTCACACAGATTCTGAATGAGGAAAATCCCATGTTAAAGCAGTATCATGAAATACCTTCTTCAGAAAGGAGCATTGTAAGGCAAGAAGGGCTAAGGAAATGCTTCAAGTTAAAGAAACAGACTCCTGGAAGCAAGCTCAGAGGCACAACCCTTCAAGCCTGCCCAGGCTAGGGTTTGAGCTCCAGCATCACAGGGATGAAGCATAAACAGCATGAAGAAGGTAAAACAGACATAAGAAATAAGCATGACAATGAACCTTACATCAATTCTCACACAGACGACGAAATGATGCTAGTAGGTGACAACACTGAACCACATGAGAGAGTGACAGTTACATTTACAATGGGTAAGAACAATACCAAGGTAAGACAATGTCCCTATTCAAAAAACACACATAAATAATCTAACATGGTGCCTGCAGATCACATGTACCCCAAAATACCTATGAATGTGACCTAAAACAAAAGTTTAAACATTCTGAGAGTTTGGGGTAACTTGACTACATGGCTTGCCAGTATTAACTTTGTAGGTATCAACATCATGTCTCTATGTCAAAGGGTTAGAAATTTCTGAAAGTATTCAAGGATAATGGGTCATGGTAGATCTAGTTTGCTTAAGACTGGTGTTACACACACACACACACACACACACACACACACACACACACACACACACACACACACAGTAAAGCCTTCTGTCTTTTGCTTGTTCTACATTGATGATTTTAATCAACCTTAGATTGAATTTTTCTGACTGTGCTGGTGTTGAGTATAGATTTCTTACTCTTTGCACAAGAAAACTAACAAATATTTATATACTATTAATATTCTATGATAGAAGTGACCTATGTTATTTAAATTAGCATATAGGAGGATATATCTAAGTTATAGGTAAATGCCATACCATTTTATATGAGGCTGAAGCATCTATGTGCTTCAGTATCTAAGGAAAGCTCTAGACTATAACGAAGTCTCTATAGATGCCAAGAGATGATTGAGAACACACACACACACACACACACACACACACACACACAGACACAGAGGGGGAGAGACAGGAAAAGAGAGAGACATAGACACAAAGACAAAGAAACACAGAGACACAGAGAGACTAATGTGTATATGCACAGATATTAATGCATGTGGATGCATAGAGAGGAACACAAAACAAACCAACTGGTATAAAAATTAATAGCAGGTGAATTTGAAGAAGGATATAAATTGTTCCTTAACTATTTTTATATTTTCAATTTTCCTATAAGTATAAAAATCATTCTCAAATAAAAAGTTAAAATGTAAAATTGTAAAGTGTTATGGAATTTAATGAGATTTTATCTTGGGTTGGAACTGTTTCATAAACACCTCTACCTCTAAAGTGTTATTACTGTGGGAGAGACCCTTTAATCTAAAAGAAAGAGAAGGTAGGTTACACTTACAAAGGTGGCTCTGTTCAGTCTACCATATGGAGAGATAACTCTGTATGCTAGACTAACTCTGGGGATCACCAGCTTTCACCAAGCCTTATCAATACAAAAGCCAGCCATACATACAGGTCTGGGAGGCTCAGGACAAGGTTGACTTGGTTTTGAATGTATGTGTGTGGATTTCTTTCTTTTTTTTTTTTTTTCTTTCTTTGTATGTGTGTGTGTGTGTGTGTGTGTGTGTGTGTGTGTGTGTGCATGTGCAAATTTTTGCTTAATGAAAGTACTTTAGTGTTTTCTCTTGTAGTGCACTTAAGTAATGTTCATACCTCACAACTATGAGCATTTGAATGGCAAAACTTATCAAGGTTCATGACCCTTCACATAAAAAAGCTCTTCCATTTTTAATTACCACAAAACACTATGAAACAATTTTAGGTCACAGACACTCAGACAGATTTCTAATCATGAAAACAGTGGGTATTTTCCCTGCTTTCCTGGTGGCTCTGGAAAAGACCCTTATGAGTCCCATCAATCGAGGAGGAAAACCATTTTGGCTCTCATTATGGTCATATGGAGGAAATGTTTTTATGTTTTAATTTAGAGAGATGGTTCCAGATAGCAAAGGGCTCAGTTCATATCCTGGAACAGGTTCTCCAGCCTTGCACATTTGTGCTAGGAATGACTTACAGCTGACTCTCTCAACAGAAGCCTACATTATTAATGATACTCCATAATATCTCGGCTGAGCAGGATTGGGGCTGGTGGTAAAATTAACATAAAATATTAATAAAATTGACTTCAGCACAGTCAATAATCTGTAATCAAAACCAACTGTGTTGCAGAGCAGGGGGCCGATTTAATTTGTAGTTTTACTCTATGCACACATCCCGGATCACTAGGGGCCACTTGAATTGCTTTACAGGGCTGGGGTGACAGGACTTAGCCATCACTAACAGGCTTTTTGCAGCTGCACAAGAATTCAGGGTCAGAGATCGGGTCCATGAGGTATGATCGGATGATATTAGCCCGCAATCCTTCGTTGGTCATTTTTACTCTGTTCTGCAGGACTGACACGGGGAAATTTCGAGATGGGTAACTCGTCAGCCAGATTCGGAAATCAGGGTGTGTTGATTCTGGGCTTAACTCCTGCGAGAAAAATAAATCACAAACAAACGTGAGTAAGACTCAAGGAATCATCTTCATTTCTGTAAGAAACAGTCTGGAAAGGGAAAGAAACATCTCTAAACAGAGATGGAATTGTTGCAACTTAAGCAGAAGCTCAATACTCATTGCTGAGTCACCAGGCTTCACCGAGAAGGCCCAGGGTGTTGTCACTCCACTGACAAAATTAATTCACATGACTGTACAGCTTACACAAGTGCCATGTAGTTCAGCGTTGGCTCAAAGACTAATGGTAATGGGTTCATGCCTGTACTGATGTTTCTTAAATATTTCAAAAATAATTTTTCACCCACAGCTAGATTAAGACTAACCTCCTTCTCTTGCGGCAGCCAGATTTGGGAGTTAAGTGGCCACTGAAGACAAATCAATATTACTCCAAGCTGGAATTATTTGTTTAAGAAAGAAGAGCGCTTTAAAGGGGAAGATCTAGTGTATCCTGAAGCCTCAGTATTTATCACTACTACCTCTATAGTGAACCCTAGAGGTCACAGAGCCCTCCATTAGCACTGTGATGTTAAGGCCCAGGAATAGCTACTGAGGCCTGTTCCTCTGAGACCCAGACATTCTGAAATAAGCACTCCATTGTGTGAAGGGGTATCAGCTATGGCCTGACTGTATGTCTGGTTTTTTTTTTTTTTAGGTAAACTGTTTAATATGAACCCATGTTTATAGTGATCTAGCTACAACCTTAATCTTAAGCTTGCCAAATGAAAGAACAAAAATGAGGCACTTGGGTGAGATGTATATGAAAATGAGATATATATTTTTACCTCACAAACTTTCTCAAGAGTTGGCATCCAAGAGGTGGCAAGGTGACAGTTTTGAAGAACAACCCAGGTCCCATCCTTGACAGCTTTCTCTAACATCTTCATAGCGATGGGCCCTTGACCTTGGCCCAGAGACAGAGAGCTAAGTTTTGAGCCCCCATACCCCTGTGTACAAGAACAACAAAGATGTCATTTTAGCATCATCCATTGGTCCAAACAGACATAACCTAAGCACGTGCTAATCAAAACTTAGATGAAATAGTAGAGAAATGATGTTGGTAATAAGAGGAAAATTCTGAAAGCTCTTTAAGGGCAGTTGATTTAAGATATAGAAAATAAAAAAAAATATTAAGGAGCCTTTCTTTTTTTTTTTTTTACATTTTAAATTTTTTTCCCAACATTTATTAGATAATTTCTTCATTTACATTTCAAGTGTTATCCAGAAAGTTCCCTATACCCTCCCCCCTCCCGGCCCTGCTCCCCTACCCACCCGCTCCCACATCTTGGCCCTGGCATTCCCCTGTACTGGGGCATATAAAGTCTGCATGACCAAGGGGCCTCTCTTCCCAATGATGGCCAACTAGGCCATCCTCTTCTATATATGCAGCTAGAGACATGAGCTCAGGGGGTAGTAGTTAGTTCATGTTATTCTTCCACCTATAGGGTTGAAGACCCCTTCAGCTCCTTGGGTACTTTCTCTAGCTCCTTCCTTGGGAACCCTGTGTTCCATCTAATAGCTGACTGTGAGCTTCCACCTCCATGTTTGCCAAGCATTGGTATAGTCTCCCACTAGACAGCTATATCCAGGCCCTTTCAGCACTATCTTGCTGGCATATGCTATAGTGTCTATGATTGGTGGCTGATTGTGGGATGGATCCCTGGCAGCCGCAGTCATTGGGTCCATCCTTTGGATTCAGCTTCACACATGATCTCTGTAACTCCTTCAATGTGTGCTTTGTTCTTAATTCTAGGAAGAGGTGACGTGTCCACATTTTGATCTTCCTTCTTCTTGAGTTTCATGTGTTTAGTAAATTGTATCTTGGGTAGTCTAGGTTTCTGGGCTAATATCCACATATCAGTGAGTACATGTTATGTGAATTCTTTTGTGATTGGGTTACTTCACTCAGGATGATGGTCTCCAGATCCATCCATTTGCCTAGGAATTTCATATATTTATTGTTTTTAATAGCTGAGTAGTACTCCATTGTGTAAATATACCAAATTTTCTGTATCCATTCCTCTGTTGAGGGACATCTGGGTTCTTTCCAGTTTCTGGCTATTATGAATAAGGCTGCTATGAACATAGTGGAACATGTGTCCTTATTACCAGATGGAATATTCTCTGGATATATGCCCAGTAGAGGTATTGCAGGATCTTCCGGTAGTACTATGTCCAATTTTCTGAGGAACCGCCAGGCTGATTTCCAGAGTGGTTGAACCAGCTTGCATTCCCACCAACAATGGAGGAGTGTTCACCTTACTCCACATCCACGCCAGCATCTGTTGTCACCTGAATTTTTGATCTTAGCCATTCTTACTGGTGTGAGGTGGAATCTCAGGGTTGTTTTGATCTGCATTTCCCTGATGATTAAGGATGTTGAACATTTTTTCATCACGAAGAGTCGGTAAACCATAAGGAGTCAACTCTTAAGAAACAAATTGAGACACGGGGTGAAAAAAATGGGGATATTTGATTTTCTGGTGTCCACCTTCTTGAGTTCTTTATATATATTGGATATCAGTCCCCTATCTGATTTAGGATTGGTAAAGATCCTTTCCCAATCTGTTGGTGGCCCTTTTGTCCTGTTGACCGTATCTTTTGTCTTACAGAAGCTTTGCAACTTTATGAGGTCCCATTTGTCAATTCTTGATCTTACAGCACAAGCCTTTGCTGTTTTGTTTAGGAATTTTTCCTCAGTGCCCATATCTTTGAGGCTTTTCCCCACTTTCTTCTCTATAAGTTTCAGTGTCTCTGGTTTTATGTGGAGGTTTAAGGAGCCTTTTTAATAAAGGTGCAGATTAAAGGGCACAGCTGTCATTTAGCAACCCTGAAAAACATGAAGCTAAGAAGTAAAACATGAACTGGAAGGTGAACTTGCCCAGTCACCTTCAGCAAGTGTGTCAGTTACTTTAGATACTCATAAATTAGAAGAACAAAAGCATTAACCACTTAGTGCTAGTCAGCAACTTCCTTCAGACATGCAATGGGGACGCTTCCCCACCTTAGCTGTGGCTTCTGGATCTCCTCATATGCAATGGGGATGCTTCCCCAGTTCAGCTCTGGCTTCTGGATCTCCTCATTTTAGGGTAGTTGTCCCCAGATTCCCAGAAGAGGCCCCCAGTGACAGAGGCAGTAGAAGAATGGGTCTTGGTCCCCCTCCAACTGCTCATTGCATATACTCACTGTTTTAGGATTTTACTGATGTGAACAGACACCATGACCAAGGCAGCTCTTATAAGGACATTTAATTGGGCCTGGCTTACAGGTTAAAAGGATAATAAGTCTATTATCATCAAGGTGGGAACATGGCAGAATCCAGGCAGACATGGTACAGG
Source organism: Mus minutoides (assembly GCA_902729485.2). NCBI lineage: Eukaryota > Metazoa > Chordata > Mammalia > Rodentia > Muridae > Mus > Mus minutoides. Next base: position 635,644 of record LR749893.1, on the reverse strand, counting down.
AGGAGCTGAGAGTTCTACATCTTGATCTGAAGGCTGCTAGAAGACTGGCTTCTAGGCAGTTAGGATGAGGGACATAAGCTCACATTCTCAGTGACACACCTCCTTCAACAAGGCCATACCTACTCCAACAAGGCTGTACCTCCAAATAGTCCTTGAGCCAAGCATATTCAAACTATCACAGTCACTAACTATGTGAGAAAAAAAAAGGCATCTTGGTGGGAAAAAAAATGTAGAGGTAGAAACTGGAGACAATGCAGGATGACAGACAGGGCAGGAGAATGGCAACATTGCATAACACCAAAGAGACACACAGAGGAAACAGAGATCAAAAGGATGTTGAAGCTTTGTTAATTTGTAGAGATAAGCCCCATGCATAATAGACACTTGGAGCTACCTCCACTCTAGATATATCACTACATTTCTCATCTCATTTCCAACTAGTGGCCTGCTTCCATTTTGCAATACTCAAGTCAATCCTCTACAGCCCAACTTTGGGATGACCTTACAAATGAATGGTCATGCTACTTAAATTATATCTATCTTTAACCATGGCATCCATATCTCAACACTTCTAAAGCAATCAGAATGCTATATCAGACAGTCAGCACTCATACAAAATCCAGGCTATTCAAGTACCAAGTGACCCAATAGAAAGTTCTTTTATTTTAAGTCATGTAGCTTTCAGGAAGCGATCCTCTTCTTGCTTTAATATCCCTCACTATGAAATGGAGATGTAACCATTTACTTTAAAGTCATGTAGCTTTCAGGAAGCTATCCTCTCCTTGCTCTAATATCCCTCACTATGAAATGGAGATTTAACCATTTACTTTCATTTCTTCTGAATAATTTCAAAGAGAAAAAATTAATAACATTTACCACCAAAGTTTACTGTAGGCCATGATCTCAATCCACAAAACTTCATTATAGGTGATAACCTCCATGCAAATGTTTCTGTCAGTTTTAGAAACTGCCAGAAATTTTTTAGATTATACCAAATTGAGAAACATCAACTTAGAACCATCCAAAAACCTGTTCATTACTTTCTTCTTCTGGACAGTGTGGCATAAGAACACATACAGCAAATTAATTTGAATATGTTTTAAAATCTCTTACAAGTATAGACAATTGTACATACTCTCCTGTCAGTGAGGTTATGATGTATAGCTGCTCTGAGAGTCAGAGGGCTGTCCTCCTTTAGAGACTAGGAAGAGGGGTGTGACTAGAAGGTTCACCCTGAAGTTACTGCCTGAACTAAATCAACCAAGTCCATGTACTGGCATAAATGCTGTAAATGTTGAAAGAAGCAAGTGTTCCTCATACCCCAATTTTAGTACAGGTTGGTCTCAAACTCATGATCCTCCTGCTTCTTAATCCTTCAGCAAATCCTAATGGCGCATGCCACCACACCAGAGATGTACAATTTTACTTTCACAAGTTGTGTAAGGAGCCACTAATGTAAGTGCTGCCTGCCACTGAGTATCATTTCTTAGGACTCTGTCATGTTTCAGAATTCCAAGCCCTTTCTGTGGCTGAGTGACAAGTTTTAGCTTTCTCTCATCTTTTAAGACATTGGTTAGAGTAAAAATTAATTATTATAAAGGAACACTACAGTGTCAGATAATGTCGTCTGTGTGAAATACCTGGTCATCAGCAAATTTCAGAAGAGCATTCATGGGATCTGCTCCAGGGGAGAGCACAAAGATCAACGGTGCACAACAGTTACGGTTGCCAAATGCCTTGGCCAAAGCAAAGGGAGGTGGCTCAATGAAAGAGCACCCCAACTTCTTGATTATGAATTCCTGCAGCATCGGAATATCTTAAAAGGGACAAGAATATTTGAAAGAATAGTCAAAATAGTTACAACTTCCACGAGTTTTAAAACAAAACAGTCAGTGGGTGTGCTAGCATATGCATGTGACCTCAGTACTGCAGAGTCTACCGGTTCACCAGTTCACAGTCAGGCTGTGCAGCTTTGCAAGACCCTGTCCCAAAATAAAATGAACTGGGCTCCTCTGTATAGATTAGGTGCAAACAGTGGGAGTTTCAGGGTGTTATTCTGTCCATAAATGCCTTTTAGAAAAACAATTACAGATGATTCCAATAATAAGTGCTGACTTGTGGGAGACACCAAATCTAAAGTCCATTTCTCCCATTCTTATGGTTCCTTGTTTGTCTGTAGCTCTTTATGGAGGGTGGAGGCCTTTTGGTTTTAAAACACTGATTATATTCCCATCAATGTTTGGGGGAAGCAGAGCTCTGTAACAAAAAAAAAATCACAAACTATTTACTAAGAAAAAAGCCACTCTGTATTGGCAGATTGTCTATCAGGACAATTTTCTTGGCGCCTGTTTGAAAAAGGAAAAGTCTATGGCGTGGGGTCTATGCAGGAGTAGTATGTGTTGATAGTAAGGACACAGTCAGCCTTGTCTGTTCCATCCCCTGTTTTCCAGTGAGAAGCTACACCTAGCATTTTTGGGTTGTCATGCCAGTTAATTGTGACCGAGGTTTGACCTAAACAGGATGCATGACATGACTCTTGTTCTGACCTCAACAAACTACAGATGCTCCCTTGTATAAACTGCACATGACAGACGCTCCCTTGTATAATCTGCAAAGGACAGACACTCCCTTGTATAAACTGCACATGACAGATGCTCCCTTGTATAATCTGCACATGACAGCCGCTCCCTTGTATAAACACTCCATCTTCTTGCTTGCACTTTGTCACTGCTGATGCTTCCCTCTTAATAAAACATTGGAAAAGAGAGGCATCATTAATGAATTCACACACCTATGGTCACCTGATATTTGACAATGGAGCTAAAACCATCCAGTGGAAAAAGCATTTTCAACAAATGGTGCTGGCACAACTGGCAGTTATCATGTAGAAGAATGAAAATTGAGCCATTCTTATCTCCTTGTACGAAGGTCAAGTCTAAGTGGTTTAAGGACCTCCACATAAAACCAGAGACACTGAAACTTATAGAGCAGAAAGTGGGGAAAAGCCTCGAAGATATAGGCACTGGGGAAAAATTCCTGAATAGAACAGCAAAGGCTTGTGCTGTAAGATCAAGAATTGACAAATGGGACCTCATAAAGTTGCAAAGCTTCTGTAAGGCAAAAGAGACTGCCAATAAGACAAAAAGGCCACCAACAGATTGGGAAAGGATCTTTACCTATCCTAAATCAAATAGGGGACTAATATCCAATATATATATAAAGAACTCAGGAAGGTGGACACTAGAAAATCAAATAACCCCATTAAAAAATGGGGCTCAGAGCAAAACAAAGAATTCTAAACTGAGGAATACCGAATGGCTGAGAAGGACCAGAAAAAATGTTCAACATCCTTAATCATCAGGGAAATGTAAATCAAAACAACTCTCAGATTCCACCTCACACCAGTAAGAATGGCTAAGATCAAAAATTGAGGTGACTGCAGATGCTGGTGTGGATGTGGAGAGAGAGGAACACTACTCCATTGTTGGTGGGACTGCAAGCTTGTTCAACCACTCTGGAAATCAATATGGCAGTTCCTCAGAAAATTGGACATATTACTTCCAGAGGATAATGCAATACCTCTCCTGGGCATATATCCAGAAGATGTTCCAACTGTTAATAAGGACACATGCTCCACTATGTTCATAGCAGCCTTATTTATAATATCCAGAAGCTGGATAGAACCCAGGTGTCCCTCAACAGAGGAATGGATACAGAAATTATGGTACATGTACACAATGGAGTACTACACAGCTATTAAATACAATGAATTTATGAAATTCCTAGGCAAATGGATGGATCTGGAGGGTATCATCCTGAGTGAGGTAACTCAATCACAAAAGAACTCACATAACATGTACTCACTGATAGTGGATATTAGCTCAGAAACCTAGACTACGCAAGATACAATTTGCTAAACACTTGAAACTCAAGAAGAATAAAGATCAAAGGATGGACAATTTGCCCCTTCCTAGAATTAGGAACAAAGCACACATTGAAGGTGTTATAGAGATCAAGTGTGGAGCTGAAACAAAAGGATGGACCAACCAGTGACTGCTGCAGCTGTGGATCCATCCCATAATCTGCCACCAAACACAGGCACTATTGCATATGCCAGCAAGATAGCTGTCTCGTGTGAGGCTATACCAGTGCCTAGCAAACACAGAAGTGGATGTTCACAGTCAGCTATTAGACGGAACACAGGGTTCCCAAGGGATGAGCTAGAGAAAGTACCCAAAGAGCTGAAGGGGTCTCCACCCCTATAGGTGGAAGTACAATATGAACTAACCAGTACCCTCAGAGCTCATGTCTCTAGCTGCATATGTAGCAGAAGATTACCTAACTGGCCATTATTGGGAAGAGAGGCCCCTTGGTCATGCAAACTTTATATGCCCCAGTACAGGGGAATGCCAGGGCCAAGATGTGAGAGTGAGTGGGTAGGGGAGCAGGGCGGGGGGTGTGGGAGGGTTTAGGAGACTTTCGGGATAACATTTGAAATGTAAATGAAGAAAATATTTAATATAAATTGGAGAAAAAAACACACAGCTTATATCTGAGAAGGAAAAACGAGGCAAACAGTTCAGCAGACACCAGTGCACTCATTTCCTGACAGGTCTTCCTCCGTCTTTGTGCAGAGATCCATTTGTGATGCTCACTTGAGAAGATTTTTTTCAACAGGTGAGAACAAAGCTACCAAATTGTTTTTCTAGGTAAGTAAAACCAAGTTTTATGGTGGGTTAAATATATTACAATATTCTTCAGATATATGTCACACAAATGAAGGAGATAAATCCTGTATTCGATGTCAAGCATGGGCATAGGGTCAAAGGGTCATGTCTCCCCTTTGACTTTATTAGAACTGCATGCATACACTTGAAACTGAAGGTGACAAGTCCCAACATTGGGCTAATACAGCACCAGATCCCCTGAGGGCATTTTTTTATTTGTTTTGCTTGCTTTACTCTTCTAAATATTAAATTATCTCCTTTGAATATAGGAACACAGAGCAGAATAAAGACTGGCCCACTACAGACTGAAATGCCAATAGACTCCTTCAAAGCCTCCATTAACACGGCTTCTATAAAGATTCATATTTTTATTTCACATACACTTGCAGGTTTTGAAACTCACATTCCCTTTGATAATAAGTTAGAGCTACAGATGTTCATATGACTAACATCATACATATAATTTATTTAATTACCTAACTTCAGCTTATGTCTTTTTTTTCAATTTTTATTAGATATTTTCTTCATTTACATTTCAAATGTTATCCAGAAAGTTTCCTATACCCTTCCCCATCCCCGCCCTGCTCTCCTACCCACCCACTCCAACATCTTGGCCCTGGCATTCCCCTGTACTGGGGCATATAAAGTTTGCATGACCAAGGGGCCTCTCTTCCCAATGATGGCCAATTAAGCCATTTTCTTCTATATATGCAGCTAGAGACATAAGCTCTGGGGGTTCATGTTATTCTTCCACCTATAGGGTTGAAGACCCCTTCAGCTCCTTGGGTACTTTCTCTAGCTCCTTCCTTGGGAGTCCTGTGTTCCATCTAATAGCTGACTGTGAGCATCCACTTCCCTGTTTGCCAGGCACTGGTATAGCCTCCCATGAGACAGCTATATCAGGGCCCTTTCAGCACTATCTTGCTGGCATATGCAATCGTGGCTCTGTTTGGTGGCTGATTATGGGATGGATTCCAGGCTGCAGCAGTCACTGGTTGGTCCATCCTTTTGATTCAGCTCCACACATGATCTCCGTAAGACCTTCAATGTGTGCTTTGTTCTTAATTCTAGGAAGGGGCAAAGTGTCCACATTTTGATCTTCATTCTTCTTGAGTTTCATATGTTTAGTAAATTGTATCTTGGGTAGTCTAGGTTTCTGGGCTAATATCCACTTATCAGTGAGTACATGTTATGTGAGTTCTTTTGTGTTTGAGTTACCTCACTCAGGATGATACCCTCCAGATCCATCCATTTGCCTAGGAATTTCATAAATTCATTGTATTTAATAGCTGTGTAGTACTCCATTTTGTACATGTACCATAATTTCTGTATCCATTCCTCTGTTGAGGGACACCTGGGTTCTATCCAGCTTCTGGCTATTATAAATAAGGCTGCTATGAACATGGTGGAGCATGTGTCCTTATTAATAGTTGGAACATCTTCTGGATATATGCCCAGGAGAGGTATTGCATTATCCTCTGGAAGTAATATGTCCAATTTTCTGAGGAACCGCCATATTGATTTCCAGAGTGGTTGAACAAGCTTGCAGTCCCACCAACAATGGAGTAGTGTTCCTCTCTCTCCACATCCACACCAGCATCTGCAGTCACCTCAATTTTTGATCTTAGCCATTCTTACTGGTGTGAGGTGGAATCTGAGAGTTGTTTTGATTTACATTTCCCTGATGATTAAGGATGTTGAACATTTCTTTTGGTCCTTCTCAGCCATTCGGTATTCCTCAGTTTAGAATTCTTTGTTTTGCTCTGAGCCCCATTTTTTAATGGGGTTATTTGATTTTCTAGTGTCCACCTTCCTGAGTTCTTTATATATATTGGATATTAGTCCCCTATCTGATTTAGGATAGGTAAAGATCCTTTCCCAATCTGTTGGTGGCCTTTTTGTCTTATTGACAGTCTCTTTTGCCTTACAGAAGCCTTGCAACTTTATGAGGTCCCATTTGTCAATTCTTGATCTTACAGCACAAACCTCTGCTGTTCTATTCAGGAATTTTTCCTCAGTGCCCATATCTTTGAGGCTTTTCCCCACTTTCTTCTCTATAAGTTTCAGTGTCTCTGGTTTTATGTGGAGATCCTTCAACCACTTAGACTTGACCTTTGTACAAGGAGATAAGAATGGCTCAATTTTCATTCTTCTACATGATAACTGCCAGTTTTGCCACCACCTTTTGTTGAAAATGCTGTCTTTTTTTCGACTGGATAGTTTTATCTCCCTTTTGAAAGATCAGTTGACCATAGGTGTGTGGATTCATTTCTGGGTGTTCCTTTGGTAAAAGAGAACATTAATGTAAAATCATCCTTCTTTACCTCAAAGTAAAGTTTGAATATCCTAATGAGACTGCTGTGTTGTTAGTTAAGAATTGTAAGATAAATTCATATATTTTATTAAAAATTATAACAAAAATTGTGTCTTGCCTTGTTCCAAACAGCAATTAAATTGGTTATTACAGCATATTGATATTTGGCCTATTATATACCATCATTTTAAATAAAGTTGATAATCATTATTCAAAAGATAAGTTATTAAAATTGTTTCTATGCATGCTTTTATATTTCCTATAAATTTATACATGCATCCCATAAAGAATACATCTACTGTATTTATAAACAGTCCCTCTATGGGAGAGAAATATATGTGATTATTCTTTTAAATTTCCCCCTGCTTCAGCACAGATAATTGAATTGTGTGCTGTATATATATATATACATGTTTACATTGACACTTATTCAGGACTCATTTTTTGCTTCTCTACATACAGGAGAAGATTCTAGAAATGTAATTGTTACCGCTTACAGGCTTTTACTGCTATGGGATTGCCTAAAATCACCAAAACAGATGATGACCCTGCTTATACTGGAACAACTTTATAAAATTTTGTAAGGAATTTGAAATTGAACATATTACTGAAATTTCTTATAATCAATGAGACAAGAAATTGTTAAATGTGTGCACTACACTCTGAAAAATTGGCTTTTGAATACAAAAAAGGGGGAATCATATCGCCATACACCACAAAAATTTAAATTTCAATGCTTAAGAACTCTCTGAGTGTAGGAAAGAGGGCATTTTTGTGTTTTTTCTTCAGGATGCAGAAGGAGCATGCTATCTGCCAGAGTGGTTAATGAGACATGCTGATGCTGGGACAAAGAATGATACATGTTTGTAGAGTGTCCTGACAATGGTGATAGAGAAGTTATATTGGGCTTTTTTCACTGATCCTCTGGAGTTAGATATTCACCTACCCTGTGGGAGTTATATCACAAGTAAAGAGTCAACAAGGAAAAACCCCTTACCAACTTTATAATTACACCTGATTTATTACTAATGAGGTCAGTGATGTAGTCAATGCCATTTCCATAATTGGAAGTTCTGTCCCATAGACACCCTTAGAGGTGGACCTGTGCCAATTGGCTCTGGGGGCAGAGAAAGCCTGGGGTACCCCCAGCCACTACATGGCACAGGCTAGACCTGTCACCACATAAAGTAGATACAGCACAGTCCCTGGGTGTTATAATAAGTGGGCCAGATCCTTCCTGACTCTTGCCTCAATCTATGCCTGCCCTGGCAATCACCAGGATCAGTCCTTGGGACAAAAATGTGGCTACAGAACCCCAATATTTTTGTGCCTCTTGGGGTTGTGAGGCCACTGGAAATACCTATTGGAAGCCCACCTCTTCTTGGGACATCATAAAGTTCAAAAGATGTCACCCTCCTGAGGGGCAGCTTTATTTGGGACCCACGCAGTATAATTCACAGTGTGGCTCCTGGTGTAACACCTTGCAAATTACCTTTACTAATAAGGGAAAGGCCTTTCCTTGGGAGGCCTGGTGAGGGGCGAAATGGGGCCTCTGCACTTATATTCCAAGAAGGGATCCATGCATCTTCTTTAAAAGTACAATTAAAAAAGGTCATTCCAAACAGAGCAAGCATGGTGGTGGGACCCAATCCTGCTTTACATAGTAAGCCCCCACAGCCTGTAAAAATCCCCTCAGCCTGTAAAAAAATTCTGGCTTATCCAGTTCACCCACTTCTTCCTCGGTTAACATATTTCAGCCTACCCTGCCTGCTAGATCCCTCTCGTCTGCAGAATTGATTCTGTCCATGGCCAATGCCTCCATTGCTGCTATGCATGCAGCCAATGCTACCCAATATGAAGAATGTTGGGTGTGTTTTTCCCCCAACCCCATTTTTATGAAGAGGTGGCAATATTTGGATCAGTTATCGCAACCAATGATACCAGTAAACTTAGCTGGCACCCCGAGACTAATGAAGGGCTCACACTGAGCCAAATGTAAGACCTGAGCTCATGCCTTTTGGGGTCTTCCATGCTCCCCCCTGTGGCCTTGCCAGAGGTTTGCAATCAGACTACTATTGTAAATACCACCTCTATATACCTTAAGGTGCCTAATGGCACTTATTTAGCTTGCTCCACTGGACTCACTACCTATGTAATTACCCAGACCTTTTTACATAACAGAGATTACTATGTCTTGGTCCAACTTCTCCCAAAGTTAACAGTGAACCATGCAGAAGACCTCCTCTGGTTTTGGGAAAGAGGCACTAACCTACTTCGCTACAGGAGGGAGCCTATCTCCACAGTGACTTTAGCAGTGATCCTTGTCTTGGGAATTGCAGGTACAGAGACAGGCATAGCCTCCCTGGTCACCTCTCAACAGCAATATACTCAGATCACCCATGCTGTAGATAGAGATATTCGAGAACTACAAAGAGGACTAGAAAACCTAAAAGATTCTTTAGTCTTCTTCTCTGAAGTAATACTGCAGAATAGAAGAGGCCTTGACTTAATGTTACTGCAAGAGGGAGGGCTCTGTGCAGCCCTAAGAGAAGAATGTTGCTTTTATTCTGACAAGACTGACCTAGTCCAAGATAGCATAGAGAAAGTAAAAAGTAACTTAGAAGAAAGAAAACGCAATAGAGAAAAACATGAATCTTGGTATCAAAATTGGTTTTCTACTTCTCCTTGGCTCTCGACCTTGCTTTCCAACCTCTTAGGACCCATGATAAGTATTTTACTGTTTCTATCTTTTGGCCCTTAGGCTTATAACAGATTAACGAGTTTTGTTAAGTCACAGATTGATTCTGCCTTGAACAAACCAGCCTCAATCCACTACCACCGAGTAAACACCTGAGACTCAGCTGAGGACCTCTCTTCCACTGATGCTGAGAGAGCAGTTGTTGGCCTTAGTGTTCCACCCTTGCTGCAGACATGGAGCTCTCTTGGTTCCGCAGGCTGTGGAGACGCCTGTAATATGGAGAGTGGCTCTTGGCTCCTAATAGTGGCTGAGGGCCATAAGCTGTGGAGCTGTCTACGATGGGAGTAGTATAGTACCATGAGCCAAGCACACACGGTGAATAAAGACCACCATTAGGCTGCAAAGTTACTTACTCTATGATGGGAATATTGTGGGTTCACTACTTGGGTACATACCATGCGCGCTAGGGCCATGGCACCAAGAAAGTGTATGCCGCCCATGTAGCCTAACACATAAGGCCTTGCCCCACGGTTTCCACAGACCCATAATGGGACCCTCTTTGTATGGTCACCCCCCAACTTTAATAAAGAAAAAAGGGGGAGATGTGGGAAGCCTTCAATGGTTCCCACCATAAAGAGCCAAACTGCCTCCTCCTTTACAAGGCTGATCCTGAGAGTCAGCAGAGCCTTATCTTAAATTAACACCTGGGACTGTTAAGCAAGGCGCCAACCTCCTGAGATTCCTCACAAGACATATCCCGCCATCCTGAGAACAATCACAAGACATCTTCCAGCATCCTGGGAAAAATCACAAGATATCACAAGCCTACAATCTGCGTCCTCCCATACAGGATGTCTCAAGCTTGCAATCAGCACCCAGATATCCTTCACTCCTTCTGTGCACCTTGGTACTTCATCCTCAGCCCCTCCTTATCTCTCCTCACTGTGTGTATAAAACCAGGCTTCTAGCCTTGAATGAACGAGACCTTGACAAATCCTCCCAATGCTTGGTCTCTTCTTCTTTACCCACCCATTTCTTTTTCAGGCCTTGGTCCCCCTCGACCCATGGAATAACTGAGTCCTGCTGGATGGGATACTTATATTTATATATTTGTCTCTGTGTGTGTTTGTTTGTTTGTTTATTTGGTGTGTGTTGCAAGGCAGTGAGTGGACATGACTACAGAGAGAGTGGAAATTAAAGGTCAGCTTGCTGGACTACACTCCTCCTCTGTTGTGGGTTCAGGGGCTCTAACTCAAGTCACTAGGCTTAAGGAGGTACCTTTAACCACTGAGTCATTTTGCTTGTCAGAACTAGATTTCTTTCTTTTCTTTCTTTTTCTTTTTTTTTTTAGCATCTACTGAATGCATAAATACAAAGGCTTAAGATTAAAATTTTACTGAGTCTAATTCCAGAAATTCTAAACGATAACAACAAACCATAAAAGGATGAATTCACACACACACACACACACACACACACACACACACACACACACGCACACACACACTCACACTCACACACACATTTACACAAACACACACACTCACATGCACACACACATGCACACACACATGAAGACATACATACATTCATATGTATATATATGCTCACATGTATACACAGTTGATTTCTAGATAATTTCTTCATGCTTCAGCTCCTTTGAATAAGCACAAATGGCAAATTCACTGCAGAAAGATTAAAAATATCCTAATTTCCTGCCCTAGGCCTCATCATTGTCTTTCTCATCACCATTCTGTGCACACATGGATTTTCTCCCCTCATCAGATTAAAACAACAGCAAACACAACACTCATTCCACAGGAGCTTTCCTCCCAAGTTAGCATTACCCTCGTCACAAAATTATAGTCTTGCAAACAAAGTGACAGATTCAGAGACTTGAAGTTTCCTTAAAGCTAGTTTGTGATAGGAATGGCCATGTTTTTGAAAGAGGGACCTGCTGGTTTACCTGCACAGGTAAACATGGCTGTCTGTGCAGTGATTCATGTGTCTGTTAGCACTGGATGGTCCAGTTAGGAATATGAGCATCTCTCCTGAAGAGAAGAGGAGATAGATTCCACAATTTCACTTTTCAGACTCTAACAGAGCAAAACTTGCTTGCTTCCCAACAGGAGACTAGAACTCCCAAGGTAAAGGCAGAATATGCCAGCAATCAGGCTCACCAGATGATAGACCTGTCTGCACTAGCAATCTGATGGTTCCAGCATTAGGTTTGTAAAATGAGATCTGTCAGTAGCAAAGATTTCAGACTCATTATGGCAGTCATCTTCTCAAAGGCAGGAGAAAAGCCCGTGTTTTTTTTCTATGCATGCTTTTCTGATCAGTGCAAATTCCCACATCATTTATCTGAGCTCAGAGATGCTTATTAACTTGCATCTGACAAGTTTCTTATTGAAAGCTGATGGATTTGCCCTTTGTTTACAGTTCAGAATGATAGAATTGTGACCAGAAGCTCTTTATTTTACAAATGACTCTGAACATTGCATACCTTAGGACTTTCCATTCCACATGTTTCTTCCATCAATAAGATACTATAACTATTAGATTTTAAAGGAAACTATGAGCCCATCTCATTTTCCTACTGGTGACTTAGCAAAAATCTTTCCACTGTCTCTAAACTATAGCATTGTAAAGCCTGGCAACCTCCAATTTCTGACTCAGTGGTTCTCAACCTTCCTAACGCTGTGACCCTTTAATACAGTTTCTCATATTGTGGTGACCCTAAGCATAAGATTATTTCATTGCTACTTTATAGCTGTAACTTTGCTTCTGTTGTGAATTGTAATATAAATATCTGATATACAGCAAAATGGATCTGTAGCCCCTGCTTTTATACAGGGAAGAGTTGAAATGTAAGCAATTCCTTTGAAAACAAATTCAAATTGAAGTAACTATGTGAAACTTTAATTTGTTTGTAACAATGGCAGGTATGATAGTTCCCCAATAACCTCCTGCTCACAGTATACTGGCATCTCTGAGGATATAGGTCAAAAAACGTAGGCAAATTCATTTTCTATAGACTGTAATACAAATGAGGACACTAATAAGTATTTAAAGGACATGTTTACTGCTTTGCTGGCTGTATATTTATTATTTAAACAAGTTAAAATAACATTACTTACATTGCCTTTTATGTCAACAGCGACTAAAGCTTTAAAATATTCCACATATTTACTAAATGCTGTGGTGTGGCATGTATAAATATAGACGCACATTTAGAGAAGACATTCTAGATATTCGAATATATAAACTTGACGTTAATGCCATTGACTAGTTTCGCCAAAGTAATAAAATAAAATGAAAATGAGATTATATCAGGCAAAGAGAGAAGTCTTTGACACAGAGAAATCAAAAATCATAAAGAGTAATCATAAAAGCATATTACCAAAAATACATTCTATTAGCTATTAATCCAGATGCAGACACAGTTAGGAGATCCATTAGGAGGACATTAGGTTACTTCTGTAGATTCCTCCATCCACCCTGAGTCTATGAAGAAATGGAGTTTGTCTGGGCTGTGCAGAGAGGGGGTGGGATGAGATCTGCTCAACAAAGCCCACACTTGCCTTGTCTGGCCTCAAGCAACGGATAATAAGCATCCTTTGAAAGTCATTTTCTTTATTTTCCCAATCTTCTGGAAACATCTCATGGTGTGGCTCCTAAAATTATAGTACATAAGTCAATGTTAGAGGTTATTTCTAAAAGTAATAATATTTTACAAATAAGCATATACTTAGAGAAGACATAATTCCTGAAATCAGAACATTTGTGTAAATTTTATTTTATTTATGCTGTGGGGGAAATTAATGTCAACATTACAATGTTTTCTGAAAGTAATTGAAGTTTCCAAACAAGTTACCTGGCTTCTCTCTCTTGGTTCCACACAGTGAATGCAATTGCAATTTTAAACTAAAAAGAAATACTCACAGAAATCTAGACAATGTTTATGGGAAACATTTCCATTAGTAACATGAAGAAACCCAAAGTACCCATCCCAAATGATTGAACCCATTCTCCTTATCATATATGACAGGTACCCAAGTAAGGCCAGGTGTCAACACCCAGGAGCTAACTCTCTCTGGTTAGACCTAGCTGTCTCTACACAGAGCAGCTACCTATTATGTTCAAGAATAGTAAAAATCATAAGAGCAGAAACACAGTAAAAAATAACTGGCAACTGGAAAATTCTTAACCTTTATGCCAAAGAAAAGCTGAAAAAGGACTATTGTCTTACTTAGGGTTTTATTGCTGTAAAGTGACCCCATGACCAAGGCAACACTTATAAAGGCAAACATTTAATTAGGGCTGGCTCACAGTTTCAGAGGTTTAGTGCATTATTATCACTGAAAGAAGCATGGCAGCATCTAGGCAGATGTGGGGCTTGAGGAGCCTAAAGTTCTACATCTTGATTCAAAGGTAGTCAGGAAAAGGCTGACCTGTGGTCACCTAGGAGGAGGGCCTCACAGTCGATCTCCACAGTGACACACTTTCTCCAAGGCCACACTTACTCCAATAAGGCCATGCTTTCTAATAGTGCCACTTTCTGGGCCAAGCATATTCAAACCACCACAATCTACTCCCTGGCCCTCATAGGCTTGTTCAGGCATATGAGTCTATGAGGGCCAACCTAGCCATAGCATAATATAAAATACATTGAGTCCAACTTACAAAGTCCCCATAGTCTATAGCAGTCTCAACATTGATAAAAGTCCAAAGTTCAAAGTCTCTTCTGAGATTCATCCAATCACTTAATTGTAATCCCCTATAAAATCAAAATAAAAAAGCAGACCACAAACCTCCAAATCACAGGATATACATTACTATTGCAAATGTCATAGTGAGGAAATACTGTACGAAAGCAGGACCAAAAATCAGCTGGGCAAACTCCAAACTCTCCATCTCCATGTCTGATGTATGTAAAAGCGCTCTTCATATCTCCAATTCCTTTCATCTTTGTTGAGTGCTACAAATATCTTTCTCTTGGGCTGTTTCCAATCACTGTTAGCAGCTTTCCTCAGCAGGTATCCCACAGCTCTGGCATCTCTAACATCTTAGGATATTTATAGCAACTTCCACTTTTCACTTTCTTGATCCAATATCTGGGATCCACACATGACCTAAAGGGCTTGTACCATTTCTCCTTCTGTAGCACTCTAGGCTCTGCTCAACTCCACTCCACTGCTGCTGCTGTTCTTGGTGATCATTCCATGGCACTGGCATATCCAAACCACTTGGGTCTTAAACTATAACTAGGCTCCACCAATAGCCTCTCATAGGCTCTCTCTATGATGTGAAGCCTCAACTTCTTTGCATGACCCCTTCATTCCTGGGCCATCAACTGCAATTGAGGCTGCATCTTCAGTAATGGCCTTTCCTGGCCTCTAACAGTACCAAGCTTCTGCTGGTCTCTATGACTCTTCATGCCTTCAAAACTAACACCACCTGGGTGATTCTTACATATTACCAAGTCCAGCTGCAGCATGAGATATAACCTTGTCTATCTCTGAAACAGACATTCTTTGTGCTCTCAAAAAACGCTTCCCAGAAGAATTCACCTCAGTGATTATGGTCTCTTCTTAATCACTGTTAATTTCTTAATTCCAGATAACTAGCAACAATTGTCCCAGTAGTCCTTTCTGTTCTTGACTCTAAGGCCAGAGCCACAGGGCTGACTGCTGAGTTCTGCTGCTTGTTGGGGCTGAACATGTCCCTGTTGTTCTATTACATCATCACCAGCTTAATGTTTTTCAATTCCTTTATGGACAAAGCTTGGCTGTCCTGGAAATTGTTCTGTACATGACCATGAACTAAGAGATCTGAATGGCTCTGTCTCTTGAATGCTGAGATTAAAGGCATGTATGACCACACCTGGATCTAAGCTTTTCTCTACTTAGAACTTGCTCTATACCAGGCTGGCCTTGAACTCAGAGATCTGCTTGCCTCTGTCTCCTGGGATTAAAGTTATGTACTACTTAAGTTTTTCATGGCCTCTATTCTTCAATATTGGATCAAAATGTCTCCTGCATTTCTGAATTGTAGTTTATTCCAGATTAAAAGTCCAAATGAAAACAATAACCAAATATCTTTTCTTTGTTCAATGACAAACATATAAACAATAAGCTTAGCTTATTGCCCCAAAGTAAGTCAACACTCCCTTAATCTCCTCTACCACAGGATTTAGCTACATTGTACTTCTTGGTGCCCTTTTATTACTTGAACCATACATTTGGTATTTTTCCTTTCTAAACCTGATGAAGTTTAATCAAAATGCTCTTCATTGGAGTAAACCAGAGGATGAAGTCTATGCTGGGCTTTTCTGAGACTTCCTTTGTGAATACAATTAATATGAATCTCTTACCTTAGCCTTAAGCAAACTTTTCAGAAAAGGCCAAAAAGCAGCCACATTCTTCACCAAATCATAAGAATAATCTCTAGGCAACATACCAAAATTACTTTTATTTTTCAAACCTCTAGAGCCAGGCTCAAACAGTTCAAATTGCCCTCAGTACCAATGTCTTCCAAATTCCCATTAGGATGGTCCATTAAGCACTACTTAAAGCATTCCACTGCTTTCCAAATCCCAAGGCCCCAAATCCACATTCCCCCAAACAAAAATATGGTCAGGCTCATCACAGCAATACTCCAGTCCCTGGTACCAACTTCTGTCTTAGTTTGGGTACTAAACTCTTAGTTACTGTTAGTTAGTTACTGCTGTGATGAAACACTATGGCCAAGAAATTCTTATAAAAGCCAACATTTATTTGGGGCTGGCTTACAGTTTCAGAGGTTTAGTCCATCATCATCATATCAGGAAGCATGGCAGCATTCAGACAGATGTGGGGCTAGAGGAGCTGAGAGTTCTACATCATCCAAAGTCAACCAGGAGAAGACTGACTTTCAGGGAACTAGGAAGAGGGTCTCAAAGCCCACCGCCATAGTGACAGACTTCCTCCAACAAGGCCACACCTCCTAACAGTACCACTCCCTGGGCCAGGCATATTCAAACCTCCTCATCTATAATATACTTTCTCCTCCCCCACACCTAGGAGCAGCCACATCTTATTTTTTTTAATTTCCTTTTTTCATTCATTTATGGAATCTTGCTTTTGTACAAAGGTAACATTATACATATTTAACATCATACTATATTATCATATACTTTTTTCCATCCATCCTTTAAGTGCATAAACTCCCTGAAAATGATCTTAAAGGTAGGTAAGTCATCTAGCCAGCAAATCTCTTCCCAGGACTTTTGAGGAAGTGATGTGCAATGGTTGGTATAAGGATTATCCAGCCCAATGCCACCAGTGAATAGAAATATCCACTCTGTTTTGTTAACCTGTGATAAACAAACAGCATAGAGAGCCATACAGAAAGTGTCCCTAGTTAGTTACAGCCATTGTAGAAGAGTAGCAGTCTTTTCAGATTCTTTTTGTTTGTTTTTTTCCAGACAGGGTTTCTCTGTATAGCCCTGGCTGTCCTGGAACTCACTCTGTAGACCAGGCTGACCTCGAACTCAGAAATCTGCCTGCCTCTGGTGGGATTAAAGGTGTGCGCCACCACGCCCGCTTCCTTTCAGATTCTTATGAAAGAACACAGCTGATATGACTTTCTACTTAGTTGCAAAAAACCCTAGTACCAAACCTGGCAAAAATTTTTTTAAGATCCATAAATAGCTTCTTTTGAATTACTAGCTTATGAGGCCTGAATATATACTACTTGAATAATATATATTCCTCAAAATGGATGTTTTCAGTCCCAAATATTGGCTCTGAAAAGACATAGAAAGGTAGAAAGTCAACAATCCACCATGCTTTCATTTATTCTTTATAAAATATGAGTCACTATGAAGTGTTTGCATAAAATACAAAGTATTTTTCCTAATTCCATGAAGATATTAACATATGAGATTTTACAAGTCTTAATTACATAGATGTATAAGAATATGATGTTTCCCTTTCATTTGTTAGTGCTTCCTATCTTTTAGATAAAAAGAATTATTTGTTAGCTTACATTTGATTAAGATGGTTAAATCCAAATGGTTAGATCTCCGTAATTTGCAAAGTTCTTAAATATGATAATAAATTATTTAGCTGCATGGTCATGTAAACTCTAATAGAAACAAATTGGGTATTTTTGTTTCATTGTTTGTGTGTTTGTTTTAAGAATAGGGCATTGTATTGAGATTATCCTCAAACTCACTGTGCAGACTGAGCTCTGCTCAGACTCATAATCCTCTTGACCTAGCTTCCTAAGTGCAGGGATTATAGGTGCACCACTACACAAGGCTCTAGAAATAGACTTTTAAACTAAAATATATAAAAGTTTAAGTGATAGTAACATACTTTTTTTTTTTTTGGTTTTTTGAGACAGGGTTTCTCTGTATAGCCATGGCTGTCCTGGAACTCACTTTGTAGACCAGGCTGGCCTCGAACTCAGAAATCTGCCCGCCTCTGCCTCCCAAATGCTGGGATTAAACACGTGTGCCACCATGCCCGGCGTAACATACTTTTCTTAATTTATATTAAATACTCTGAAATTCAGTCTTGTCTTGCTTTGCCTTAATTAATTTCATTGTCTGGTTTTAATCAGTATATGTATATGTTCCCCTATGGGATAGTAAATAAATCAATGACATCATGATAGTGTTACTGATCTAGACAAGCATCATCAGGCTAGGAGGATACTGAAAAGGGGCTCCACAAGCCTGGGAAGCTTCAGATCCCCCCTCAATATTTCCCTATAAAACTGTGGAGGTTTGGTGCTTTGCTGGGGCTTACTCTGGGAAAGCTCCTCCTCCTCCTGATTATAAGAATCCTGAAAGATGGAGACTGGTCCCTCTCTGTACTATAAGATTAGACGGGGTTTCTAATCTTTTACTGAATGTATTATCTCCTCTTCTAACAGGTAATACAAATGGGCCTAGAGCTGTGATCTTCCCAAGTTAACTTTTGAGTTGTGTTATGGAGACATGGAGAATCTTTGACACTGGTATAGTATCTTGGTATATTCCCCAGACTGTCTCCCTGTAACTACAGCATCTACACTCCAACAGACTGAACTCTTACTGACCGCGTTGTCATGTATCAGCAGATTCACAGTGAGACAAAAGGAAAACAGCAACTTGTCCTTTTCGAAGAGCGAGCGGCAGATGTTGACGTAGAGTGAGTAGGTGAAGTGATCTCTGAGAATCTGAAGCCTAAGGGCAGTCACAGGGAGAGATGGACAAACACAAACAGGATCAGCAGGACGGAATGCTAAGATTGCCCCACAGACTGCTAGACCTGCATTCAAACTATTTCTTTCAGTTCCCACCCAAACAATCAAAGATCTTTACTCCTTGAGTTGCCAGTTTGAGAGCTAGACAAGGTAGAAGCATTTGAATAGAATTGTATTTCCCCGTTGACTGATGTTTTTCTTTATAGTTTTCATTTACAGAAAATTAATCCATTATAAAAATTACAAACTTTTAAACTATGAAGTATTGCATTAGTGGGCAAAATTTGACCTCTTTACAATGTTAATACTTACAAATATATTATACTATATTAAATGAATAAAACTAATAGCTTGTATTAAATTAAAGGCAAAGCCTAATGCTATGCTACACTCAACACGAATCTATGAGAGCCAAAAAACCAAAAAAACAAAAAACAAAAAAAACCACAAAAAACTAGTAGATTTGATTAAACTACATTTGTCTTTATAAAACTACATTTCACAGAGAAAAAGCAGGGACATATGAATAACTGTGGTAATGTATGTAAGCTATATCCACAATAATTCCCAATGTCAATACAATGCTTCATTCATTTTAATATAAGTATTTCATGAAATAATCATTGAAATCAAAAATTTAAATTAGTTATTGCATAGAGAGAAAACCTATGATTTTTACTTATGTCAACAAAAAACACTTGTAGAGAGCTAAAAAAATAAACATTTGTAGGGGCACAGACTAATAGCTCAAACTTTCTAAGCAGATCAATTATCTGAGGAAAAAACCAAAAGTTTATTAGTGATCAAATTTATACTGGTGTTTCTTAATGCAGTAAGTGAAAAACTATCTACCCATCCGAGTTTAGCTATTTTCATACTACTGTCGTTGGTTTGGACTCATCATAATTGGTGTTTTGTTTTGCTTTTCATTTTTCCTCTTGTTTATTTCCTTAACTATTTTCTCCCACACCAGCACTGCTATCAGAGAATGACAGCAAAAGGGCACATCTTACTTTTAACCGAGAAACAATGTAGTGAGACAGAAGTCCTTGAAATACAGTTGAGGTTAAGATTTAAAATAAGCATTCCATCCCTCCCAATAACTAATTAAGAAAATGCCTTACAGCCAGATCTAATGAAGGCTTTTTCTCAATTGAAGTTCTTTCGTTTCAGAGAACTCAGTTTGTGTGTCAAGTTGACCTAAGACTCGCCAGTACAGTAACTAGAAAGGTTTGCTGTTGTTGTTGTTGCTGTTGCTGTTGTTGCTGTTGTTGTTGTTGTTTCTTTCTCTTTCTCTTACTATGAGAGATCCTTGAGGTGGCTCAAAGATGCCATGAACGGGATAATCTGACAAGGTAAAAACAGGCACCACTGCTGGTATGCACGCAGTTTAGCACATGCCTTTGTAAACAGGGTTTCTAGTGCAAGTCTAGAAAATGTAGGTTGTAGCTGGGAGGGGAAAGGGTCTTAGGCAGCCGTTGGCTGTGCTGCCATCCCTGTCCTGCTGCTGGCTCCTGACCTTCCAGAATACCCCACCTCACCCTACCCCATCCCATTCCACCCCCAGCTTTCCCTATCCTTATCCTTCCAAGCTCAAATTCACTCTCACTAGTGATAAAGATTAAAATACTATATTTTAATGGTATATTGCAATGGGAGTAAAAGACTAAAAATTATTCAGTGTTTATAGAAAAAATTAATAAATCCCGGGGACATAGGTTGTTACCTGCCTTAATGCTTTCTGTTCTCGAATGAAAGACATACTCACAGCCTATATTTTAATAGGCCTTAAACAGCTCAATAGCTGGGCCATTGCGGAAACTCCACGAGGTTAATCCCGAGTTATTACTTACTAATTCTTTGTTCTATCTTGGCTGCTCTGGGCCCAATTGAGCAGGCCTCTGGGCCGGGCTCTTCGGGCTCCTTCACATGGCGGCTATGCCTATCTGTCCTGCATTCTTCTCAGGCATGGTGTCTCTCCTCTCCTCCACACCCTTCCCACATGGTGGATTTCTCCCTGGTCCCAAGCCCAGGAAATCCTAAAATCCTGCCTCTGTCTGTCCTCTCCAGCTATTGGCTGTTGGCATTTTTATTTACTTATCAGAACCAACTGGGAGCAGGTTCCAAGAAGTTACATGTAGATCTTCTTGGGTAAACATATTTTTTATGTGTGTGTGTGGGGCATAATTAGCATTTGTAATATAAGCAGCTACAAATGTTGGTAAGTGGTATAATGATATGAGACAATTCAAGTTTCCTTAGTGAAGTTTTATATTTAAATAAACTTATAGGAAAGGGACTTCAATAAGGAAGACAGTTAAGAGTGCAGATATTTGTATTTCTTTTAACAGTATTTATAATACTTACAAGTCTTACCAAATTATATTCACAATATGGTCTATTGAGCAGCTTCTAAAAATTGTGTTATAGAAGAATATTGATAGAAGAGGGACACAAAAAGACTGTGTACACATATGCTTGCACATGTGTGTACATTTACATATGCACACTTTATTTAGAAAAAGTTGCAGTTTGACCCCTTTAATAAAACAATACTCTACTTAAATCTTTCTTCTGCATTTTCTGTTTTTGTTTGTTTCTGTTTTTTACTATAGTTATTTTAGTATTTCCTACATAAACACTAATTCATCAACTTCAATAAATAACACTTTATTATGGCAATTTCACAGTGTCTGCCACAATGTTCATTATATATTATTCTTGATGTCACACTTAAATAAAGCACAGCCATCAAAAGGCAAATATGGAGTCCTCTGTATACTTGAGGAAGCAGAACAAGAAGGAACACTAGAGCAATAAGCACCTTTAGTAGGCAGCTTGTGTGGACAGTCCCGAGCTTCGTGTACTTTGGAGGAGAGCTGAGTCTAATAGCTGCTAAACTCCCACTAATACCATGTTTATATATAATAAATAACTGGGAGAACACAAATCATTTCTACGAGAATTTGTTCTCTCTTTAATCTTTGATCAGCAGTTAGCTTTTCATTTGGAACTCTTATTTTGCTGGGGGTGGGGTGGGGAGAATGATGAAAAGGGCTGTCTAGAAGGTTGGAATAACAAGAGCGTACACACGAATGCTTGCCCCATCAGTTGCATCCCATTCGATCCACCACAAGTGTGCGTGAATCGGCACCAAGAGCCATGCATGGAGATGCTCATAGGCAGCACACATCCACTGTGGCTCTAGACTGGAAACCCATATTCCCAACAGCAGAAGGAACCAATTGTTTTAGGTTCAGTGTCAGGCCAACCAAGTGTTTAAAAAGTAAGTGGAAGGGCTTCTTTCTCCTGCTGAAAATAAAGGGATAGTCCACCCTTTACCTCTCTTTTCTTAGAGCCTCAAATTACGGAACTTAAAATTTTCTGAGTATTTTCTACTCTCTGATGCGTTTAAACTCTTATTTCATTTATTGGTGTGTGTGTGTGTGTGGTGTGTGTGTGTGTGTGTGTGTGTGTGTGTGTGAGGTGTGTGTGTGGTGTGGGTGCACACATGCCGCAGTGCACCTGTGGACATCAGAGGATGACTTTCAGGAGTCGCTTCTCCTTTCACCATGGGTCTGGGGATGGAACTCCCCAGGATTGTAAGGCAAGTGTTGTTACCTAATGAATGTATATTATAAAGAATATACAATATTTAGAAATGTATATTCTAAAAAAAAAAAAAACAAAACTCTTCAAAACGTAGTCAGGACCTGCTTTAAGACCCAGGAATATCTCAAATGTCTGCCAACGTCCTGGAAGCCATTGCTTTGAAGCACAAACCCAGTGCCAGTGGAAGAACAGTTGCCTGACTTCACCAGGCTCCACCCTGACTTCACCAGGCTCCACCCTGACTTCACCAGGCTCCACCCTGACTTCACCAGGCTCCATCCTGACTTCACCAGGCTCCACCCTGACTTCACCAGGCTCCACCCTGACTTCACCAGGCTCCACCCTGACTTCACCAGGCTCCACCCTGACTTCGCCAGGCTCCACCCTGACTTCACCAGGCTCCACCCTGACTTCACCAGGCTCCACCCTGACTTCACCAGGCTCCTTGCTTTATGGTTCATATGGAAGTGTGAAAAGTTTGTGCTTCCTCTTACTAATGTTAATTTGCTAACACAGATGGTTCCCCTCCATTAGCAGGCAGAGTGAGGATGAACTCCTCGTGACTCTATGCTTGCTTACTATAAGGGGTGAGACCACTATGCTCTTTGCAATCTCCCTGCAGATTGCCTGTGATGCATAGCACACTCTGGTTTAATGCTCATTCAGTTTTCAAATTGCTTTCTGCCTCTAATGCCTTTCTGGAGAGGATTCCTGGGTTAGGAGAAGATTTAGATTTTAATTAGTCTTCCCTAGCAATAAGTGCACATTTAAAAATGAAAGCTGCACTACACACAATGATTCTCATGAGTTCCACGGACAAGGGGTTGAGTGCAAAATGCCAGCCCCAGGGAACACATTCACTGGGCCTGTTTAGACAAGCCTCTAACACAGCCAATGTGCTGCTGGAGCTGCAAGGTGGACAGTGGCTGCCTTGTGGGAGGGAGGGGCTGCAAAGGGCACTGGCTGATGATGCGGTCCTTCTGGACCGGGGTGCTTCCTTGTAAAAACTCATTTTTGTACATTTTTGTAGGCACAATGCTATCTTCAAGGAAAATTGTAATTTTATCTTCTCTATTAGTCTTTTTGTATTTCACATTTACAGTAGTCACATGTAACGTTTTCGGTGCTTAGAGACAAAGGATTTTAACTACAAATAAAAAGGTTTGTTTGTTTTCTACATTTTTATCCAAATCATTTATTAAGGTAAAAGGGATCTGCTTTTCTTTAATTTCAAGGGTTTTGTTACTGGTATAAAAAAACGAAACAAACTAAACAAAACAAAACAATTTGGATGAGTCTAATTTGGTACAGGAAAAAAAAAAAAAGAATCCATTTGAAGAATGGAGCCATTGTACCTTTTCAATCCTGAACCAAAAATCCTCTTCTCATAGACTCCAGAGAGTAGCTAGACTTTAAATCTACATAGAACATAACATTGTGGTGGCTATTGGTTTTTTTGGTATGTTTTGTTCAGTTTAGTTTGTTGTTTGTTTCCCTTTCCCTTTCCCTTTCCTTTTCCCTTTCCCTTTTCCCCTTTCCCTTTTCCTCTTTCCCTTTTTCCCTTTCCCTTTTCCCTTTCCCTTTTTCCCTTTCCCTTTTTCCCTTTCCCTTTTTCCCTTTTTTCCCTTTTTCCCTTTTTTCCCTTTTTCCCTTTTTCCCTTTTTCCCTTTTTCCCTTTTTCCCTTTTTCCCTTTTTCCCTTTTTCCCTTTTTCCCTTTTTCCCTTTTCCTTTCCCTCTTCCTTTCCCTCTTCCCTTCCCTTTTCCTTTCCTTTTTATCTTTTTTTCCACTGTGTAGTCCTGGCTGTCCTGGAACTGTGCTGTGTAGTCCAGGCTGACCTCAAATTCACAGAGCTCTATCTGCCTCTGCACTGTGTAGCCACTGCCCATTTGGCTACTGTGCTGAACAAGGTTGAGATTAAGAACTGTACCGAAAAGGAACATGATGAGGCAGAGAGATGACTCAGCAGGTAAAATACCCTTGCCACACAAGCCTGAGGACCTGAGTTCAAATACCTAGAGGCCACAAAGAGCTGGGTGTGGTGGTGAATGATTATAAAACGTGAGGCTGAGGAAAGCCCTCTGCTACCCCAGATCAGCTGCCCTGGAGTACACAGCCCTGAACAACCAGCGAGTCCTGGCCTTGAACAAGAACCAGTTCCTGAGGTTGTCCCGTAATCCCGATGTGTGTGCTGTGACATGCCCTCACAGGCAAGCGTGCAGCACACACTCGCACATGCACTCACACACGCACACTCATAAAGTGGTCAAAATAAATAAAGATCCTGTCCCAGAACTTCCAATTCAGTGCAGAAAACAGATGTGTGTGCCTAATTAACTGGAAACATGGAAAAAAAATTTTTAAGAGATGACCTATAATTTGGTTTTTCTTTAGTAATCCTCACTAACTTGAAAATTTCAAGGACTAGAAACAAACACTAGAAATTAGAAACAAACACTAGAAATTAGAAACAAAGGCCAAACTGAAAACTTCTCTCACTATCAAGACAAATGAATTCTATCCTCTAGTTGACTTGAGCTTAAAGAAGATCTTGGTGCTTGGTTTCTGATGCTAAGACCAGTGACTGAGGTGCCTATTTTACTTATCTAAGCAGACCTGGCCTCCAGGTTCTCCCAGCATCTCTCAGTGCCTAACTGGCATAACTTGCCTCCAACCTTGAACTTTCCAGCCCAGGGGCTGGGCTGCCCTTCCCCCAGAAAATCTTCTTTATAATCCAGACATTTTGTTTTCTTGCTCTTCTTTTCATTTTCTTCCTCTGTACAACACGGGGAAATTGAGAAAGAAGGAGAGGATGGGTGAGGGGGAAGGGCCGAAGGACACGGAACCAGGAGTCCCGGTCACTTGAGTGGTGGTCTCTCGTCGAAGGGGTATTTGGACGAAAATTAGATTAGATTAGACCGAACTTAACCGAGTAAGTGAGTACTGACTCTTTATTGAATAGTGAATTACGAAAACGAAAAATTATACTATTATAATAATATGTTTTCTATAGATAATCATAAAAATAAGTTGTGTGATTATCAAAAAATAATCAATATCAAATTTTTGGTTTTGCCCTGGTATCTGGCAGAGTTTCAGTGTGTTAAACTCAAATGTAAAACTATATTTCAGAGTTGGCTGAGAGAGTGTCTGCTTATCATTGGAGGACAAAACTCCTCTCTCCATCCCTGCAGTCAATAGGAGATTCTGCAAATGGGAATCAAAGCTAATTGCTTCCTTTTTCTAGAATTATATTACAGTCCTACTGAAAGGTTCAGTGTTGGTTCAGGATATCCCAAGACCAAGTTGTCAGCACAAAGGAGATTTTCCCCAGAGAGACAATGAGCAGGGAACAAGGGACAAACAGAAGCAAAGAAGAGAGGGGAAAAGGGGAAAACAAAAGAGAGGGGGAAGGGCTATTTGTCCTACAAGAGGGGGGAGGGCCAAAAAGAGGAGACAGAAGGAGCACATAGGAAAATGTTGATTTATAAAGATAAAGGGGAAGACCTGGTGTTTGCTATCTAATTTTAATTGGGTATTTAATTAGGTGAGCCAAAGTGGGCTTTTGATTGCTGGACTTCAATACTTTGACAGCTGGACCTTGATAGTTGGCCTCAGGAAGAGGAAGTGGCCAAGTAAGAGATTCAACCTCTGATGGCTAGCTTTAGGAATGTTAATCTCAGGGATTTTAGCAAGGCATAGGGGATGGGAGAGAAGGGCAAGGCCTGCCAGAGCCACATTTGCCACCTTTGAGCTGGCTAGAGTCCTTTCACCTACAGCTCTGTAAACCATTATTTCCCACCTAAAGCTACACACATCTGTTCTATTTCTGGGAAAATGATGAGTTAAGCTCCCTTAAGATTCATGGCTGTGACATTCATGCCATCCTGAAATCATAATCAAAACCGTCATTTTCCCTAGTATAAGATTAGCATTCCTTTTACATACCTTTTTGCTAAGATGTCTGATTTCTCCGAGTTTTCAATGGACAGGATGAACAGGTTAATAAACCAGGTCAGAGAATACTGGTACATGGGCTCCATGTTGGCTATATCAGCGATGGAGAAGAACAGGATGGAAGAATGGATAGCGATGGGCCGATAGCCCATGCGGGTATTGTCAATCTTTTTCTCCGTCTCTTCAGCCACTTCCTGCTTCTGAGAAATCTTATTAGCCAAAGACTTGGAGGAAGATAATATTTTAATAGCAGTCTCATCTTCTAATATATTGCCTTCTGATAATGAATTTCTAAAATCTTGTCTTCTATTTCCTTTAACTGCCTAGAATGAAGTACAGCTTTCTCAGAAAAGAAATGGTTTAAAGATCACTTGAAATATGCAGTCTTTTCTAAGAAACAGAGACCTTGTAACCTAAAGAAATGTGTCATGCAGTGACAATTATCTGAAAAAGGGATGCTGTGAGATTAATTTCTTATCTTGTGAAATCTCACTGAGACATGGCCTTCCTGCTCAGCTCCATTTAATGATCACTCATGTGACCCCCCCCCCCCCGAGAGAAATGGAGCAAGCCAGTCTCCTCTACCACGCAGTACCTTGGCTCAGATGGAACTCAAGGTACCACTCCATTTACTTCCTGACTTTTTACATGATTTAAAGAGTTTAATGCTACATAGATAGTATGTTCCAAAGAAAACAGATCACTTTGGTTGCACAGTGAGCCGAGACACTTCTGTGCAGCACCTTTGCTGGGGAACGGAAGGAAGACCCATGCCCATGTCTGTGGCGAGCCTTCGTGTTCTTCCCGAGTCTGAGAAAAAGACTCAGCAGTGCAGTGTTCTGAGGTGATGCAGGCTCTGCAGGCCCTGCATTAAAAACTTCTCCATTTGGGGGAGGAGCTGGAGAGATAGCTCGGCAGTTAAGAGTACATGGCTTTTCCAGGACTTGGGTTCGAATCCCAGCACCCATACCAGGCAGTTCAGAACTGTGTATAACTCCATTTCCAGTGGTTCCGCTGCCATTCTCACACATTTCTGGACATATGTGTGTGTATGTGTATCTCAAATGGAAATTTGGTTTAAAGTTAAATTTTTGTATTGATTTACATATGTGTCTGTGTGCCGTGTTTGTGTTTGTGTGTGTGTGTGTGTTTGTGTGTGTGTATATAAACTAAATAGATGCTAACTATGCTTTACCATAACCACAGAATAAATCACCGTTCTGCACTTCCAACCTTTTGTTGTCAGCTCCTTGTACTATCAAGGCTTGCTTTTCTTCTTCCAGGTCTGGCCTTTCTCGTGCCACTACGATTCCCAAAAGCTGATCCTGCATTCCCTCAGGAGTTATCATGAAGTTTAACAACGTGACCTATAAGTGAAAGAATGTATTTTGAAAATGGATTGGTTTTTCCATTAAGAAACCTTCTCTGTGTGTGATTCAAGGTTCCATTCATTGAACACATATTGTGTCAGTCATATCAATGAAAATAGAATTCACAAAGATGATAGCTAGCAATGGCACAGGCAAGATTGACTGTTAAAGATAGCCAGCAATGATGCAGGCAAGCCTGATTGTTGGATGAAAAATTCATAAAAGCTTGTGACAGTCAAAATTAAATAATTATAACAGTTTATGTATTCCCATTCCAACTGGTCCAATTTCTGATGATCCTTTAACAGCGAAATCAATTAGAATGAGGTTGGAAACAACCCTTACTACAAACTGGACTGAATCTCTTTTTAAAGGTTAATTAAAGGTGTCACATGAAACAATCTTAAGAGAGAGAAAAGAAGAGAGAGCACTGCTCTCATATGCTATGAATGACATATTTTTGTGTTAATGAGCCACTATCCTGCAAGAAGAAACATTAGGAAATTTACCTGTTTATAGTGCCCATCAAGGGCTATCTGCTGATATCCACTCTATCAAGTACCTAATTAGTGGAGAGGCTAGTGTAGTTGTGCATGCCCGTACATAGGACACATCTTTTAAAATCATCCCTTTCTTACTTCCCAATAAATGTGTTAATTTAATATTCTCTGGAAAACTATTCATAGTCCCTGCAGCTCTAGAATGATCTCTACTTGTCACAATTACACTTGTTGAAAATACTATTCATTTCCCATCTCAGTGTCACCTCAGTCCTCTGTAGCCTGCTCCCTTCCCAGCCCTTCCATACCCACCAGTAATAAAACAGCAGCTGTCTAGTTCTAGCCACCATATAATCTAGAAGCCAATAAATACCGACTTGAGCTTTGTTTCCTTTGAAATTCTCACTTAGTGGTTTTTGTATATTTGCTAGTGTGCTGCCTGTTGTTCTAAAATAAAATCTCACTTATTCTATTTTATCAATGAAGACTCCAGAGCCAGATGTTGGGGTGAAACCCTGCTAGCTCCAAGAGGCAAATAAAGCACCCAGCTGACCTTCTTCCTCAGCCAACATCCCAGAATGAACCCCCTCTCTTATACAGTCTCACAAAGATGCCATCAAACTAAATGTTCCTCCCTTTTACTTCCTGCATGACTTTCTGTGCATCCTCCTGACTCCCTCTTACTCTATAAGGTTTTTTCTTAATAATCTATGCTCACTTACAGTCAACTGTCTGTCTGCTCTGCTTCTTGACCAGTGGTTGACTTTATTTAATCCTGTTTACAATATGCAAGCAGAAAGCTCTTGGATTAAAAGATGTGTCCTAAGGCCGATCCATACCACAGCTAAAACAGGATTTTCCAGTAAATAATACAATCTCAGGGTTCACAGTGTGATGAACTATCCTGCAACAGTTGCCCACGTGCCTTAGGGTCTGCAACCCCATGAAGACGAAGCGTCCTCTACTTCTGTTTGTGTCTTTTATGCCACTGACACAGTTAGCTCAGTGCTTGCTCTACTGGACACCTTGAGCCCTGGGATATACCACACCAACTCTCCATTTTCTACACTGCAGATTTACCTCCTCACAGACACCTCCCCCGTGCACTCCAGCCCCCCCACCCCCACCCCAGCAGCTTGCTGTGCTTCTTCGTTGGTTGCTAACATCTCACAGCACACCTGTGACAGCACACCTGTGACAGCACACCTGTGACAGCACACCTGTGACAGCACACCTGTGACAGCACACCTGTGACTAGATGCAGCCATGCACTTATTTGTCACCTGGTCTGGTCTTCTAATACATATGCAGCTAGAGACATGAGTTCTGGGGGTTCTGATTAGTTCATATTGTTGTTCCATCTATAGGGTTGCAGACCCCTACAGTTCTTGGGTACTCTCTCTAGCTCCTACATTGGGGGACTGTCAAAGCCTCAAGGGAGACAGCTATATCAGGGTCCTTTCAGCAATATCCTGCTGGCATATGCAGTAGTGTCTGCATTTGGTGGATGATTATGTGATGGGCCACCCGGGTGGGGCACTCTCTGGGTGGTCCATTCTTTCATTTTAGCTCCAAACTTTGTCTCTGCACCTGTATATTTTAATCCCTATTCTAGGGAGGAATGAAGTATCCACGTGTTGGTCTTTCTTGATTTTCTTGTGTTTTGGAAATTGTATCTTGGGTATTCTAGAAACCCAACATTTTCTATATTGTTCACAATGTCAAAAAACGATCTCCTTAGCCTTGAAAATACTTTAGGATCTTAGTAACTGCCAGAAGCCAACAGAGACAGCTCAGTGCTTGCCCCTGCTTTCAGTAGTTCCTTCATCAAGGGATGTGACTAGGAACGACCCATCTAAACTCAGGAACAGCACACAACACTGCATGCTGTTGACCATTCTGTTCTAAAGGTTTATGTCACAATGTGCCTAGATTATTGCAGCAAAATTGCTGTTTTCTCATACCTAAATCTGAGGATTTCTCATATTATGACAAGAGAATTAGCAAAATAAAAAAACTCAGTGAGCAAACACGGAACATGTCACAAACAGCCAAACATGCAATCAGCTTCTTAGAAGGATTATTGGCATAGTAAAGGGTTGTTGCTTTGGTTTCTACCCACCAGGCTCTGATACTGGGGACGGGGTGGGAGGGCGTCTCACATGGATTTAAAGCAGGGTGTATTCCAGAAACTGAAGTACAGATCAATGTAATAGAATGGAGTTCTAAACATAAGCCAATACAGCTATAACCACTGAATTTTCAACAACAAAACAAAACAAAACAAAAATATACATTTTTGAATACACTGTGTCTATGACATGTGGTACTTAGAAAACTGAGTGCCCACTTGGAGAAGCATGATCTAGATACTATCTTTCACTCTGCACAAAATCACCAAATGGATCAAAGTCTTTATGGTCAGAGTCAAAACTCTGATATCATCAGAGGAAAAGAAGGGGAAAGACATAAGGGTATAGTCAGAGGCAACAACTTTCTCAATAAGACCCCAGGAAATAAGACCAATATGCAATGCATATAGCTTTAAAAAATACAAAATTCTTCTTCATCAATGGAAACAGCTGATTGAATGAAGAGATAACCTGCAGAAGGGGAGAAAATCTTTGCCAATTATACATCTGATAGAGGATTAATAGCTAGAATATTTCTTCTGACTTCTGCCCCATTCCAAAGCAAACAAACAAACAAACAAACAAAGCAACAAGTAAACAAACACACAATCACGTAACCAGGTTAATGAGCTGAACAGGAAGGTACCCAAAATGAAATACAAATGGCCAATAAACATGAAAAATGCTTAAGCTCTCTAAGCCATCAGAGAAGAAAATCAAAATTATATTGAGATTCCATATTACTCCAGTCAAATGGCAACTATTATAACAAACAATCCATGCAGACAAGAACACAGGGAAAGAGGGTTCAGATGATGGTGGGGATGTCAACTATCCCCAAGGAAACCAGTATGGAGATTTCCTAAACAAAACAAAACAAAACAAAACAAAACAAAACAAAACAAAACAACTATAAAAAGAACTTCCATATGAACTGGCTATACCACTCCTGGATATTTATTTACTCAGAGGACTCCTGGTCAGCTAATTATGGAGAACTGTGCACCTTGATGCTTCATACAGCCCTGTGCAGAATAGCTAAATTATGGAACAAATCTAGGTGTCCAAGCACAGAGGGAGCGACCAGGGAAATGTCATGTATATATGTAATGGTATTTTTTTCAACCATAAGAATAAGAGAAGGGGAAGGAAGGCAAGGCAAGGAGGAAGAGGAAGAGAAGGAGGAGGAAATAAAAGGGAGAAAGGGTGAGAAGAGGTAGGAGGGGGAGGAGGGGGAAGAAACGAGAGGGAAGAGAATCAGCTACTGCTCTCTGCTTGCCTGCTCTGCTCCACACCATGCCGAGCCCCAATAGAGAAACTGAAGGTCTGACATCCAGTCCTGTTCAGCTCAGTATTTATATTTGGTACAGTTTAGGTGACTACTAGGTCACAGCATGAGCCACCACCCTTTCCCCTATGGATGAGGGTCAATGTTATTCTTTTTAATCTCTGAATTGCATAGAACCTTTGGTGGTTCTGCCTGGCTTGTAAACTGGTGCCATGCCCAGGCACACAGGTTTCCTCTTCTTCCAAATGCAAGTGTGCAGTGCTGAGACTGGTGCTGTGACCCCTGCTTCATCTTTGTCTTTTCAGCACAGTTTTTGAGATCTAGCTGCTGTGCTGGGGACTTCACATTCCCCTGCCTTTGCTGGCAAGAGCCTATTCCCTCTGCAGGGACCTGCCATTTTGTTTTTGTGTGGAAACTTGCTAACTGGGGCAGGTATCAAGTGCAAATCAGCTTCCTAGAAAGATGACTCACTTCTCCCACCCTAACCTGATGCCTGCTTTGTGTTAGTAACACCCCGTTGTTCTTTTACCCCATCTTCTCAGTGCTCAGCCTCCAGTT
This sequence comes from Mus minutoides, assembly GCA_902729485.2. NCBI lineage: Eukaryota > Metazoa > Chordata > Mammalia > Rodentia > Muridae > Mus > Mus minutoides. The sequence continues at coordinate 603,252 of LR749893.1, read as the reverse complement.
GTTAAGGTTTTGTCTTTTACTGTCTATTTTAATAGATACTGGGGGCTAAGTGCTGGCCCCTAAGACCTGGAGTCTGTACGTAGCCCCTGGGATGCTGTCCCCAAGTTAATTATGATTGGTGAATAAAGATGCTGACAGGCAATACCTGGGCAGAAGAGATATAGGTGGGGGTCAGGTTTTGCAGGCTTGCAGGAGAGAGGACCATAAGGAGGGAGGAGAAAGAAGGAGCTGCCATGGAATAAAAGAATAATGTTCACAAGGGAGGAGGAGCACTACCATGGGAAAGCTGAGCCATAAAATGTGTGGCCATGTGGGCTGGCCAATTGGAGTTAAGAGCAGTCCAGATGGAACATAGTAGTAAGTAGTAAGTGATAATTTGGTGTTATCGATAGGAACCAAGATTCTAACAGCATGGAGAGTAGGCAGTCACCCAGTTATTGTGCTGCCTAAGGCATATTAAAAATATAAAGGCTGTGTGTGTGTTTTGTATCCAGGAACATAAATGGTCTAAGGTGGGGAAGAAACCATAGGCTGGTATTTTCATATTTTTTACTACATCCAGTGCCACTTTGTACAGTCTATATGGATGCAGTCATAGGTTATGATGAGGTAATAATCATGAAAAAAAGTCAAAACGGATCCTATTAACAGATTAATCCTGAATGAGGAGCCAGCTATACAGGGTATACTCATTTTCATGCAAAAACAGGATTAGCAGTATGCCTGATTTATAACTTTTGTTTGCTGCGTATAGACAGAAACCTATTCATTGCAAGCCTAATGATGTCAGATCTTTGAAACCAAGATTTTTGCAAATGTAGCCACATACTCACAAAGCATTTGAAATCCTACAGATACAGCAGCAAGATTTCATTTTCATTTAGACTCAAAAGGATGTGAGCAGCAAGGCACCCTCCCTTGGGTGCTTTTGAAAGCAAATGGTACAGGAAAGACCCAAAATGTGGGGGCAAGAAGACTCATTTAAATATATAAATATATAAATTAATGTTAGTATCTAGCACACCAAGCTTCCTAATCCCCATTTAATCAATCTCAGCAATTAAAATAATGGCGCAATAAAACACTCTGGGGATCTTAGGGATTTCAGTGCTGAACCATACCCAGATCTGCGTCCTCCTGCCGCAGCTTACAGCTTCTGTCATAACCAGTTATTATCCAACCAAGGGCTGTTTGTGCTCTCTGCGAGACTGCCCCGTGCTTTCCTGGAAAGTAGAAAGTGTTTTTCTCCATACTGCTTATTAATCTTTTTCTTAACACAGCCTTGGGATTTTATTTCCTCCTGTTTTATTCTTTTACTCCTTATGTTGAAAAGTTAAATTGTCACGCTAATGTTAACATTCATATAAACTCAGTCCACTAGGCCCCATCCAGAGCGCTTTATGGAGACTCACTTATTCAGATTTTTACTTTACTCAATGACCTAGTAACTTTTATTATGATTATTTACAAGTGAGCGGACTGATGTACATGGACATTGAACAGCGTGACCACGTCTGTGATAGAGGAGTGGTTCAAATCCATACCCTTAACTATGTTAGTCTCTTTCCTAATGAGGAGAAAGATACCAGGTGGGTTTGGTTTGTTTGTTTGTTTGTTTGTTTGTTTGTTTGGGTTTTTCTTTTGAGTGCTTAAATAACAGTATGATTAGCTAATTAAAAACAGTGGCCACAGCATTTCCATTATGTTGTCAAAATGGACTGTTACACACAAGCATCAAGACCCCATAGCTGTGTTATCAGTCCATGTGTGTACTCTGAGGTTCCAGAACACACTGTGGCCACCACCATGCCTATTTTTCATGGCCCACACATTACACTCCCTCTGCACACACTGCTGTGTGCACAGTGTGAAGCCCTTGAGAACAGGTATTATGCTCCTCTATTATGGATGGAATGATTGTCCCAACATCATCTGCTGTCTGCCTTTCAGGGGAGGTGCCTGTGTTAAGTATTCTCAATAAAAAAGATCTAAGCACACTGGACAAATCTTTGTTTTTCTATATGTAGCTTAACAGATTGGAATGATATTGTAAATAAATGTTACATTCTCTCTCAAACATTGAGTGACAAACAGGCAGGAAAATAAGGGAATTAAAATAGAGTATGGTTAGCCCCTAACTCCAGGAGCCCATCTTAGATAAATGCTACAGCCATTTTAATCTTTGCATAACATGTTAACTTTAACCTTTAAAGGAATTTGTGGTATTAAAAAAAAAACAAAACTGATCATTATTTTAAATAACTCTGCAAAATCAGAAAGCAGCAGCCACCTTCCTCTGAGAAAGGATGGAGTCCTGTTTCTAAGTGTCCACTCCAATAAGGAGCATATTATCATGTACTACAAAGCAAGAATGTTAGCACATGACACCTGTGAAATCATCCAAGGATGATTGTGCAGATTAAATTCTGGTGGCTTTTCTTCCCAGCACATAATTTCTGAAAGTAAAGAGGACAAATTTCAGCTGTCTTAGGAAGACCTGGTCCTCTTATTTCTAAGTAGGAAAATATGATCAGAGATCAGGAGATGTGATAAGGAAACTTAGGTACTGGCCTTCACTGATGTCTCTGGGAGATAGTGTGGGTTCCTCAGCTTGGTCGTAATATAGAAGCGGAAGTCGGGAGCATACTCAATTGTGGAGTCTCCGAGCCGAATGCATGTGCTCCCACCCTGCTTAAAGGTCTGCTTCAACAAAAGAGGCTCTAGAATCGGGTCCAGTTCTTCTCCCACATTTTCTAGCAACACTAAAAGGAGAAAAAGATATTCCATCATACTTAAAATGTTAACTAAAACATCCAGTGCTCCAGTTCTTTCACCTCTCCAGATGGTTTCTGTTCCAGTAGCTACCTACTTGCATCTTCAGTGAGTACAGAGAAATGATGTCNCAATTTTTGCCCTAATTATTTTGCATGACATTATAACACAATTATCCTACATTATTAAAATTAACAAACATATTACTGTTATCTTTTAACCAGTAGTTTTTTTTGATAGTATTATATTTGGATATTTTTCTATTCTAAGACATAAGTATCACTGTAAGCAAAACTTAACATTTCAGAATATTTTCTTTTGATGTCATTCTTGAAAGGACCAGAGACAAATGATCCCTAACAGTGTTAAACTCCTAGTGCAGTTCCTAAGTTACAGTGTTACACAATGTGGCTTACATCTCTGACATAGGCAATTCTCAATTCACATACCTGGTAAGTGTCCCCTTGAAGGAATGGGGATAATCCCAGCTAGAAAGAGTGGCCTCAGGATTGAGGGACTGGTATATGTTTGCACTACACATGTGTCACAGCTCGCATGTCTCTGACCAGCAGAGAAGGTAGGAAGAAATGACACGGGGACACCAAGGCAAGTTCAGAGCAGCTTGCCTTCGCAGCTTCAACTTTATTCTGCTTCTCTCTCTCTCAGGTTTCACACAGCTGCAGCCGTTCACTCACTCACCCTGGTCTCTCTAATGCTGGTTTCTGGTCTCTTCTCATCTGGGGCTGCCCTCAATTTACACTTCCATTCACTCATGCCACCTCACACTATCCAATCATAGACGCACACGCCCAAGGCAACATGCAGGATTGGCTGATAGAATGGTATCGCCAGATGTTGTGCTAATCTCTCCAACGAGTTACACGAACTGCATTTACTGCACATGACTGAGACTGGAATAAACAAGCTATGTCACAGGGCTCGGCATGGAATCAGGCGCCATCTTTGGTCCATGTGGCCATGCCCACTCCCCACACACATGCAGACATATTCTTCCCTTCCCTCGTTACTCATGGCTGAATGAATTTCTACAACTACCTCCCTACCCATTCCACCATTGCTGGGATCTTGGCCAACAGAAACACAGAAGGTAACTTTTAAGAACTCATTTTCACTTTCTTCTCAGTTATTTTTATAGTTAAAAAAATGAATATAGTTAAAAAATGAGTGTACCATAATGAATAACTATGCTAATTTTCCTATTCTTTCCCCACCATTATTAATGACACTGTGAATGTTGTTTTTCCTAAAAGTCTGTTCCTGATTCTGTTCATGCTGGTCCTAGAAGTGAATGCACAGCCAATTTTTTTGAGACACTTTAAGTCACATTACAAACTTACTTTCCTGAAAAGCTGTGAGACAGCTGCAGGAGTACACTCACTTCATTGCTGATGGATCTATCTGTAAAAAGTTCAATACAAAGCAAGGGGGGAGGATGCTGACAGTCAAGATAGGAAACTGAGGAAGGTTTAGATAAGATGCTATCTCACCATTTCAATGGAGAGTCAATGATCTGTGTAGATTAACTTCTTCTCAGCAGAGTTTAATTATCATACTATATATACTTTATTGATTGATACAGTAAATGCAGGTACACTTAGACTTTCAACATCATCAGTTGTCAAACTTTTTAAATAACTGACTCTTTAAAATTTTTTTTCTTAAAGTGGGTCTTATTTTAAAACTCAATACAACAAAAGAAGAGGGAGATATGGCTCTCGTTGAAGGAGAGGCAGGTGGATGAGGTTGTCAAAACCCTCTGCCTCTCTATCCAGGCTACATGTGAAGAATAAGGGATTTAAAGTCTTGAATACTTTTTAAATACCCTGAATATGCCAGTATCTAAAGATAACTTCTCAAGCAGTAGGAGCTTTGATCACTTATGTTTTCAAACTCTTACTTGATGGTTAAATATATAGATTAGAGCTTGACACCTTTCTATGACAATTTAAATTTTCACTCCTTTCTGATGTTCAATGTTAGAATACATGGTGAAAAAAAAAACAAGAGAAAAAAGAAAAAGAGAAAGAAAGAAGAGAGAAAGAAAGAAGAGAGAAAGAAAGAAAAACATTATCCAGAGGCAGATGACTTGGGAGTTCTGGCCAGCATTCTCCTCATGGGACATGCACTCCTAGCTAACCATTGAGCTTTCTCTAATATTTCACCTGTCTTCTTCTTCTCCTTTTTTTTTTTTTTTTTTTTTTTTTTTTGGTTTGATTTTTTTGAGACAGGGTTTCTCTATATAGCCCTCGCTGGCCTCGAAATCACTTTGTAGACCAGGATGGCCTTGGACTCTGAAATATGCCTACCTCTTCCTCTCAAGTGCTGGGATTAAAGGCGTGAGCCACCACCACCTGGCTTCACCTGCCTTAATAAATGACATGGTAAGAGCTACAGTGGGATTCCAACTTCTGTGGATAAAACACAGAACCCTATTTAAGACCGAAATACCACATATAAGAAACATCTTTAAGGGTTTGTGCAATGTTGCTCATCCTACCCTGTACACTGTGACCTGCCGTCCTCTGTTCTCTCCTGTTGCATCTCACTGATCGATGTTTAAGATATATTCCAAAAGTAGTCTTTCTCTCCCATGGTTAGGTGCATAATTTTAAAAGCATTAGATAGTTCACCTCTATAACCTGCCCTATAATTATGAAATTTAAACATCAAAATCTATAACTGATATTCAAAAAAATGTCAAGAATGACAAGCAGACACTCCATTTTAATTTTTTCATACCAAACATTTTTAATATTTAAATTATTTCAATTGCTTGAAGAACTTAAAGTGATAATTCTGTCTAGAAATTCTCTCTGGTATTTCTGAATTCAAACAGAGCATCACCTATGGCTTTCTCATTATGTTTTAAGATATTATAAGTAAGCCACTTATCACATTCTGAAAGCCCCGGGTGTGATCCTCAGTAATTGAAAAAAGCCAACACAAGCTATACCACTGACAAAACCCTATGGACTGAGCAGTCATCACACACTAATTATACAATAAATAATAAGTAATTTCTAACTCACATTATACAGCTAATGTGTAAGTGAGGAAACTGAGTTATTGAACTAAACACTGAATGGCAAAGGCAGAGACTCTGAATCCAGGACTAAGGGCCCAACCCAGAATACCACTCTGGTCCTTGTGTAAGAGAAACTCAGGTCACTGGTCCTCCTGTGAGGGATTCTCACTTTCTGTCTTAATTACATGAATACATGAATGATTCTGACATCACACAGCAATACATGCGAAGAGTAGAGATTATGGATCACTTTTTGTATAGCTCCTACATCACCATGATACACGTTGTTCTATGTCAGACTGAAGTAACTATAAATAATGTACTGTACACTGTTGTAAAAAGTTAGAAGGAATTTGAGTTTTTTACCATATAAAATGACGATTGAGGATATAAATATGTTTTTCAAGATTTGACAGAATGCATGTGTATGAACATTGCATGGCATACCATAAATGTGTACATTTATATGTCAATTTAATATGAATTTAAAATAGTTTAAAATTGAAAAATAGCATAGAAAGAATACCACATGTGTGTTTGCATGTCTGTGGACAAAGTCTTAAAAATAAATTTAGAGTTTTTTTCATTTCATGCTTACACTAAAATCCTAAAATTATAATTAAAACTTTAAAGCAAGCTTATTACTAACAAATAAACATAGGTGTTATTGGACTGCCAGCATGCTTTTTATGTCCTTTGGAGCTATACAGCTCTTACAGCAAGAAGGACCTGAGGAACTTCTTCTAGAGCCACATATGCTATGGTTTCATAAGTGCTTGTCTTTATTTGGCTAAGTTTGATAAGTCACACAGATTTAAAATAGGACCCAATTAGTGCAAACTGCAAGCAGGCTGCATTTGTTTTTGGCAAGTGTGCTACCTGCACAAGACCTTGATTTAAGACAATTCTTGTCATTTTTCTAATCTCTCCATTACAAATGCCAGATGATAGTTAGACATTCAAAATCTGCTCAGTTTCCCTGGTACTTTTGTAGCATAATTCAAGAAGAAACAGAAAATGAAACTAACTGTTGTATTCAAGTATGCTTGGCATAGCAATATCGAGTAGGCTTTTTAACTGTAGAAGATTAATAATGAAAACTGAAGAAAAGCAGGTAGATACAAATTAAACCAGCCAACTTCGAGGCAGCCCCACAAGTGTGCTTTGTACCTCCCTGTCTTCTAGAGGTTTACTGTCTGAGAGGTCCTCGTTTGATTATTAATAATTAATGAGAGTTCAGCAAGGTCATCACCTAATAACACACCTGACAAGCCAGGGGAGGTGGGGCACACCTTTAACCCCAACACTCAGGAGGCAAAAGAGGGTAGATCTTCGAGTTCAAGGCCAGCCTGCTCTACAGTTCTAGGACTGAAGAGTTCTAGGACGGCCAGAGCTACACAGAGAAACCCTGTCTTGAAAAAGCCACAAAAAATCCCAAAACAAACAAAACAGCAAGCCTGACACAGATGATTTTAAAACACACTTACAAAGTGTGTGCTCACTGTGTCCTGTCTGGGCATTTCCACACCTGCACTCGTTACTCATCTTACATACCAGGAGTTCCAAACTGAATACAGTTTTCCAGAGTCCTGGCATAGTCAGGGTCACTTAGTTTAATGAGCTGAAGACTATTGGTCTTCTCCATGTTCTTGATCCACTTATTAGCCTGACCTTGAGGGTCTATCATCAGAGGCCACCTTCTTGCTTTCCTGAAACAGAGGAGAGAGATAATTCTGGTCCGACCATAATTAGTCTCACATGACTGCACAAGTCAGTCTCAGATGACTCTCAGTTTAGCCTTTGTTAGTAATGTTTTACACCTCCATATGATGGAAAATTATTTTCTTGACGCAGGCACATTTAGTCTGAGCAAACTGATAGAAAACTGCCAAGGCCATTACACAAAGTTGAAATGAATCCTTTAACTCCTTTTGGAATACTACAGCCTCTAAATTTTAAATTACTGGCTATATAATATATTCAGTTCTTATGAAAGATGATCCAATAAGACTCCATTTTCTTTTTTAATACATTTTTATTAGATATTTTCTTCATTTACCTTTCAAATGCTATCCCCAAACCCCCAATACCCTCCCCCTGCCCTGCTCCCCAACCCACCCACTCCTGCTTCCTGGCCCTGGCATTACCCTGTACTGGGGCATATGATCTTCACAAGACCAAGGGCCTCTCATCCCATTGATGGCCGAGTAGACCATCCTCTGCTACTTATGCAACTAGAGACACAGCTCTGGGGGGAACTGGTTAGTTTATATTGTTGTTCCTCCTATAGGGTTGCAGACCCCTTTAGCTCCTTGGGTACTTTCTCTAGCTCCTTCATTAGGAACCTTGTGTTCCACCCAATAGATAACTGTGAGCATCCACTTCTGTGTTTGCCAGGCATTGTTATAGCCTCACAAGAGAGCTATGTCAGGATCTTGTCAGCAAAATCTTTCTGGAATATGCAGTAATGTCTGGGTTTGGTGGTTGTATATGGTATGGATTCTCAGGATGGGGCAGTCTCTAGATGGTCTTTGCTTCAATCTCAGCTGTAAACTTTGTCACTATAACTCCTTCCATGGGTATTTTGTTCCCCATTCTAAGAAGGAGCGAAGTGTCCACAGTTTGGCCTTCCTTCTTGAGTTTCTTGTGTTTTGCAAACTGTATCTTGGGTAGTCTAAGTTTCTGGGTTATTATCTGCTTATCAGTGAGAACATATCATTTGTGTTCTTTTGTGATTGGGAGGATATGACTCAAGATGATATCCTCCACATCCATCCATTTGCCCAAGAATTTCATAAATTCATTGTTTTCAATTGCTGAGTAGTACACCCATTGTGTAAATGTACCATATTTTCTGTATCCATTGTTCTGTTGTGGGACATCTTGGTTCTTTCCAGCTTCTGGCTATTATAAATAAGCCTGCTATGAACATAGTGGAGCATGTGTCCTTATTACAAGTTGGAACATCTTCTTGGTATATGCCCAGGAAAGGAATTGCTGGATCCTCCTGTAGTACTAAGTCTAATTTACTGAGGAACCACCAGATTGATTTTCAGAGTGGTTGTACCAGCTTGTAATCCCACCAAAAAAAGGAGGTATGTTCCTTTCTTCACATCCTCACCAGCATCTGCTGTCATCTGAATTTTTGATCTTAGTCATTCTGACTTTTGTGAGGTGGAATCTCAGGCATGTTTTGATTTGCATTTCCCTGATGATTAAGGATGTTGAACATTTTTTTTTTCAGGTGCGTCTCAGCCCTTCAGTATTCCTCAGTTGAGAATTCTTTGTTTAGCTCTGTACCTCATTTTTAATAGGGTTATTTGATTTTCTGGCGTCCATATTCCTTTGTGTTGTTGTTCTTATTTTGAGACAGTTTTTCTCTGTGTAGTCCTGGCTGTCCTGGATCTCACTCTGTAGACCAGGCTGGCCTCAAATTCAGAAATCTGCCTGCCTCTGCCTCCCAAGTGCTGGGATTAAAGGCATGTGCCACCAATCCCAGCTCTGGAGTCCATATTCTTGAGTTCTTTATATACATTGGATATTAGTCCCCTATCTGATTTAGGATTGGTAAAGATTCTTTCCCAATCTTTTGCTGGCTTTTTTGTCAAAGAAAAAAAAAAGACCTTGTATTTTGCCTTACAGAGAGAGCGTTTGCAATTTTATGATGTCCCACTTATTGATTCTTAATCTTACAGCACAAGCCATTGCTGTTCTGTTCAGGAATTTTTCTCCATGCCCATATCTGAGGGAAGCGGGCATAACCACTGAGCTAAGATGGCGCCCAGCTTAGTGCCAAGCCTTGTAACCCCATCCTGTTTACTAAAACTCCTGAAAACGGCAAGCTGAGTCATCCCCGCCTACCACATGATCTGGAAAGTCATATAGCCTTACTATAGTGTCAGCCAATGATCTGTTGTCCTGCCTGCGCGTGCAACTCGTGCTAGGGTTGTGTGGATGCTGATTGGAGAGCAATGAGTGGAGAGAGATGATGCAAGAGGGTCTGGATATAAATTGAACTGCCTGAATAAAGGAAGCAGAGATTGCCGCGAGAGATCTGTTGGAGAACCTACCTTGGCATGACGGGGAGAGAGCAGGACCAAAGGGAGGACAAGAACTGCAACCATTGATGGCGAGAACACGGATCAGCAAGCCTTGGTGAGCACTGAGCAGTCTCAGCCAAGCCTGCCTGAGAGGAGGCAGAGCCTGGGCTGGTGCTCCAGGTGAGGAAGCCAGACGCTTCAGGAGGTGAGGGGACACCCAGCAGCGGAGTAACCAGTAAGGTGTCAGGAAGGCAGGAGCAGTGGAGGTGTGGGACCCTGGTGCTGGGAGGCTGCCAGGGCCTGGTGGTGCTCGCTCAGTCGGAGGTTCCTGTTGGGAGCTTCGCAGACTGCATTTGGGCTGCAGCCTCTTAGGCCTGGAGCAGTCTTCTAGCAGCCAGGAGCGGAGGAACAGTGATGGAGGGCAGCAGCAAGAGGCGCTTGGTGCCCAGACCCAGATTCCGCATGGCAATGTGCGCCATGGAAGTCAAGTGCGGCAGCAGCTTGCTGCGTGCTGCAGGGTACATAGGGTGCACATAGACAGTGGTAAACATAGGTAAACACCTAAATGGACTGCACATAGACAGCTTCATTGCAGAACAGTGGGAGCCTGGGTCTCGCATGCACACCAGAGACCTAGTAAAGAGCCCGTCAGCACCATCGAGAGAAGAAAAAGGTGCACAGTAAGTAGTGGGAAAAGAGAAGCCAGCAAGGTTCCCGGAAATAGAGACGAAAGATTAAAATTAGGTTCCCAGAAAAAGGGCCGGAGAGATTAAGAAAAGGCCTGAGAATAGGTATATGCAGCAAGCAAAATGTTTCTTAGGACAATAGGGAGATCTTGCTGTAAAAGGGTTACTGATTAAACTGCTTGAGGAAGAAAACTAAAGTGTGTTCAGAACCTCAGGCAGTCAGGGTGGTCGACTGGTAAGTTCTTAGGTAAGTGGGACATAATTCAAGTTCCAGATAGGACTATAATATCCCTGGGTCAGGACTATAATAGGGAGATTGTATGAAAACAAATGTTTTAAGGAAGCTTTAAAGTCGTTCAGGGTAACTCATATTCTTTGAGCATGGGCTTCACTGGAATTTCGGCTTAATGTGATTTTGAGTTTTGTGGTTGTTTTATTACTCCTCTGGGAGAGAGGTCAAGCTAAAAGTTTTCCTGGTTACTAGCTAAAGGATAAGCTGACTTGGCAGAAGGCATTGTCTTTGTAGTTTTAGAAAAGGTGATTAGACTCTACACACCTTCCAGAGTTATATGCATCAGATATGATAGAGGGAGACCCACTGAAGAACTAGATTCAAGAGACTTCATTGATATCTTAATAAATAGTTATGAAAAGTCTCATCTCAATTCCCTTGGCTTGGGTGTCTGGAGGTGGTTATCCTAAGGTTGTCTTCTAGAGAGTTTAGAGATAATCATAATTTAACTTGTGTAGCTGTTACCTCATTTGGTAAAAATCTTTATAATTGTGACTAAGTTGAAGTTATAATTTTTTCCATTGGTACAGAATTTGTTTTGATACAGAATTAAGGTTTTCATTGGTAAAATTTCTTCTATTGATATAAAAATTTTAAGACTATAATGCTTAAACCCAGCCCTTTCATAACTGCCTTTACAAACTGATTTTAGATGATTAAGCATACAAGCTAAGGGCTGGATAGCAAATTCGTAGCTCTGAGATAATTGTTAGGGTGTTTTCAAGATATTTTAATTATAAATAGCTGAGAGTAGTTAAAGAACAACAATCCACATCACTTTGCATAGCTATAGTTTTTAATAATGTCAGAAATCCACAAAATGTGACATTGAATGTTATTTATGGACTGGGTGTTAGGTGTATATAGTAGTGCTCAGTTTTTATCTGTGAGAAAAAGAGCCATTTAATTGGACAAAAGGGGAAATTGTAGACTGCTGTCTGTATGCAGATGAGGCAGGCAAGATAAGGCTAGAGCACTGAAGAGACTTGGCAGTAGAAAAGGAAGGCAGACTGAGGGTCTTAGAGTGGGGCAGAGATATAAAAGGAGAACAGAGATGAAGAGACAAGATGCAACTTATCGGAGAGATAGATGGCCCTGAAGAAGCTGATGACATTCGTATTGCTGTTGGTACAGATGAGTATGACAATAGGGGAAGAGCAGGAATTATGGGGGATTGTGAAAGCACCCCCCTTCCAGTACCTCTTAGTGTTGATGCCAGTGTGTTCTTATCATACAGACCTTTAACTTCCTTAGTTAGAGTCACACCAAGGTATTTTCTATATATTATTTGTGACTCTTGTGAAGGGTGTTGTTTCCCTAATTTCTTTTTCATCCTGTTTATCTTTTGTGTAGCGAAAGACCACTGATTTGTTTGAGATAATTTTATATCCAGCTACTTCACTGAAGCTGTTTTTCAGGTTTAGGAGTTCTCTGGTGGAATTTTTGTATCACTTATATATATCATATCATTTGCAAAAAGTGATATTTTGACTTCTTCCTTTCCAATTTGTATCCCCTTGACCTCTTTTTGTTGTTGAATTGCTCTGGCTAGGACTTCAAGTATTATATTTTGTAGGTAGGGAGAAAGTGGGCAGCCTTGTCTAGTCTCTAATTTTAGTGGGATTGCTTCCAGCTTGTCTCCGATTACTTTGAAGATGGCTACTGGTTTCCTGTATATTGCTTTTATTATGTTTAGGTATGGGCCTTGACTTCCTGATCTTTTCATGACTTTTATCATGAAAGGGTGTTGGATTTTGTCAAATGCTTTCTCAGTATCTAATGAGATCATCATGTGGCTTTTGTCTTTAAGTTTGTTTACATAGTGGACTACGTTGATGGATTTCCATATATTAAACCATCCCTGCATCCCTGGGATAAAGCATACTTGGTCATGATGGATGATCATTTTGAAATGTTCTTGGATTTGGTTTGTGAGGATTTTATTGTGTATTTTTGCATGAATATTCATAAGGGAAATTGGTCTAAAGTTCTCTTTCTTTGTTGGATCTTTGTGTGGTTTAGATATCAGAGTAATTGTGGCTTCATAGAATGAATTGGGCAGAGTACCTTCTGTTTCTGTTTGGGGGAATAGTTTGAGGAGAGTTGGGATTAGGTCTCCTTTGAAGGTCTGATAGAACTCTGCACTAAACCCATCTGGTTCTTGGTCATTTTTGGTTGGGAGACTATTAATGACTGCTTTTATGTAATTTCTTTTCAATTTTTATTAGATATTTACTTCATTTACATTTCAAATGTTATCCTGAAAGTCCCCTAAACCCCCATCCCCCGCTATGCTCCCCTATCCACACACTGCCACCCACATATTGGCCCTGGCGTTCCCCTGTACTGGGGCATATAAAGTTTGCATCACCAAGGGACCTCTCTTCCCAATGATGGCCAACTAGGCCATCTTCTGCTATTTATGCAGCTAGAGACATGAGCTCTGGGGGTACTAGTTAGTTCATATTGTTCTTCCACCTATAGGGTTGTAGACCCCTTCAGCTCCTTGGGTACTTTCTCTAGCTCCTCCCTTGGGAACCCTGTGTTCCATCTAGTAGCTGACTGTGAGCATCCACTTCTGCGTTTGCCAGGCACTGGTATAGTCTCCTACGAGACATCTATATCAGGGCCCTTTCAGCAATATCTTGCTGGTGTATGCAATAGTGTCTGTGTTTGGTGGCTGATTATGGGATGGATTCTCGGCTGCAGCAGTCACTGTTTGGTCCAATCTTTTTGTTTCAGCTCCACATTTGACACTCACAGTCAGCTATTAGATGGAACACAGGGTTCCCAAGGGAGGAGCTAGAGAAAGTACTTAAGAGCTGAAGGGGTCTTCAACCGTATAGGTGGAAGAACAATATGAACTAACCAGTACCCCCAGAGCTAGTGTCTCTAGCTGCATATGTAGCAGAAGATGGCCTAGTTGGCCATCATTGGGAAGAGAGGCCCTTGGACATGCAAACTTTATATGCCCCAGTACAGGGAAACACCATGGCCAAGATGTGGGAGTGGGTGGGTAGGGGAGCAGGGCGGGGGATGGGGGAGGGTATAGGGGACTTTTGGGATAGCATTTGAAATGTAAATAAAGAAAATATCTAATAAAAATTGGAAAAAAGTCATAGAAATGTATCTTAAGGAAATAATCAATGCACATACCATAAATAGTCTTTTAAGAATTTATAGAAGTGAAAGACGGATTTCTTTTTTTTTTTTAACCTTTGAGATCTTTTTCATTTGAAGGTAATCTTAATGCTATTAAATTCACAAATATGCTATTTTTTTTATTTCCCAATTCTAATTACCTAAAACACACATTGCAAACATACAAATAGCTATTCTCTCCATATGTCAGCGCCCATTCATCATTGTTTTGGAAATGGGGAGAATAGATTCCCCTTAAATTGCAAGTCAGTAGGTGTTTCTTTACAGTTAACTTTAGCAAAATTCATACAAAATAGTAATTAACAATGATCTTTACTTGTTAACTCACAAGAAAACACCTTCGAAACTGCATTTTGTTAAAGTTTCTGTACTAAAATGTAAAAAAACTGAACTACACAAATATTAAAAAGTTAAAAATTTCTTAATTTTTTATTCCTGGTACCACTGCCACAATTTACAGGGCAACATACCTGATGTAATGAAAAGAAAAGACAAAGACAAAGCTACAGCAGATAAAAGACCTCAGGAATGTACATCTAATTGACACTGCATTGCATTAATTAATAGCTGCACTTTTTGCAAACCGTGGCTATGACAGTCCTGAACAAGAAGGGTTTCCTGTTTAAGCTGCAGTAACTTTTCTGACTATGGATCATCGTTCCTTCTGTGGCAGATTTTTACAGTTCCTCTAGTGCATTTGGGACGACTGTCTCAAAGTAACCTGCAGCTTTCCTGACAACTCCTCGCTCTCTCTCCTGCTAAGAACTGTAGCTGTTTCTGTTTTATTTTAAAACCTTCTGCTACCATATCCACCACTTCCACCTCCAGATCCATAGCCACCATCATAGGGACTGCCTGAGCTTCTTCCACCAAAACTGCCCCCCTTCATAGGTCTATAATTTGATTGTTGCTGTCCACTATAATTTCCAAAGTCATTATAGTTTCCACCACCACCATAGTTACCTCCACGAAAATTTCCTCCTTCATTGTAACCATCATATCCTCCTCCTGCACCACCATATCCACCACCTTGGTTTCCATATCCTGGTCCACCACCTCCATAACCTCCTCTACTACTGTAACCAGGACCACCACCATAGTTGCCACCATCACCTCCAAATCCATTATATCCACCATCATCACCTCCATAACTACCTCTGCTGCCACCACCTCCACCATCATAGCCACCTCTTCCACCAAAGTTTCCTCCATGACCAAAGTTTCCTCCACCACCTCCAAAGTTTCCTCCACGACCCATAAAGTTGCCAGATCCATCTCCACGACCTCTCTGTGATCCAGCAGACTGCATCTCTTGTTTAGAAAGGGCATTTTTCACTTCACAATTATGCCCATTAATAGTGTGGTATTTCTGAACAACAATTTTATCAACTGTGTCATGATCATCAAAAGTTACAAAAGCAAATCCTCTCTTTTTTCCACTTTGCCTGTCTTCCATAACCTCTATGGTTTCAATCTTGCCATACTTTTCAAAGTAGTCTCTCAGGTTATATTCTTCCGTACCCTCTTTAATACCACCAACAAAAATTTTCTTCACTGTTAAATGGGCACCAGGCTTTACAGAATCCTCTCTAGAAACAGCTCTCTTTAGTTCCACCACATGCCCATCAACCTTGTGTGGCCGAGCACACAGTGCAGCATCCACCTCTTCAACACAAGAGTAGGTCACAAACCAAAGCCTCTGGAAGGTTTTGTTTGGGGATCTCTCATTACCACACAGTCTGTAAGTGTGCCCCATTTCTCAAAATGTTCTCTTAAGCTATCATCTGGGGTTTCAAAGCTCAGACCACCAATGAACAGCTTCCTCAGCTGCTCTGGTTCCTGTGGATCATGGCCCTCCATTTTGAGACCAGACTCGCCTCTTCCAACTCGAGTTCAATATGGGACCGAGAGAAGACGGAAGATTTCAAAAACATCCTGGTATATTTAGGAAGGCCCTGGGAAATAATTTTACTGAAGAAACACTAGTAATATAGAAAGTTTTAACTTTATTTATTTATTTTTCAAATTTTATTAGATATTTTCTTCATTTACATTTCAAGTGTTATCCAGAAAGTTCCCTATACCCTCTCCCCTCCCGGCCCTGCTCCTCTACCCATCTGCTCCCACTTCTTGGCCCTGGCGTTCCCCTGTATTGGGGCATATAAAGTCTGCATGACCAAGGTGCCTCTCTTCCCACTGATGGCCAACTAGGCCATCCTCTTCTATATATGCAGGTAGAGACATGAGCTCAGAGGGTACTAGTTAGTTCATGGTTATTCTTCCACCTAGAGGGTTGAAGACCCATTCAGCTGCTTGGGTACTTTCTCTAGCTCCTTCTTCCTTGGGAACCCTGTGTTCCATCTAATAGCTGACTGTGAGCTTCCACCTCCATGTTTGCCAGGCATTGGTATAGTTTCCCCCGAGACAGCTATATCCGGGCCCTTTCAGCACTATCTTGCTGGCATATGCTATAGTGTCTATGATTGGTGGCTGATTGTGGGATGGATCCCTGGCAGCCACAGTCATTGGGTCCATCCTTTGGATTCAGCTTCACACATGATCTCTGTAACTCTTTCAATGTGTGCTTTGTTCTTAATTCTAGGAAGGGGTGATGTGTCCACATTTTGATCTTCCTTCTTCTTGAGTATCATGTGTTTAGTAAATTGTATCTTGGGTAGTCTAGGTTTCTGGGCTAATATCCACATATCAGTGAGTACA
>LR749893.1:552865-586437 GCA_902729485.2 Mus minutoides | reverse complement strand
GTTGTTCAGTTTCCAAGTGAATGATGGTGTTCTGCTACTTATGTTGTTATTGAAGAGCAGCCTTAGTCCATCGTGATCTGATAGGATGCATGGGACAATTTCAATATTTTTGAATCTGTTGAGGGCTGTTTTGTGGCCAATTATGTGATCAATTTTGGAGAAGGTGCCATGAGGTGCTGAGAAAAAGGTATATCCTTTTTTTATAGGATGAAATATTCTGTAGATATCTGTTAAGTCCATTTGTTGCATAGCTTCTGTTAGTTCGACTGAGTCTCTGTTTAGTTTCTGTTTCCAGTATCTGTCCATTGATGAGAGTGGGGTGTGAAGTCTCCCACTATTATTGTGTGAGATGCAATGTGTGTTTTAAGCTTTACTAAAGTTTCTTTAATGAAAGTGGCTGCCCGGAATTTGGAGCATAGATATTCAGAATTGAAAGTCCCTCTTGGAAGATTTTGCCTTTGATGAGTATGAAGTTCCCCTCTTTGTCTCTTTTGATAATTTTGGGTTGAAAATCTATTTTATTCGATATTAGAATGGCTACCCCAGCTTTTTTCTTCAGGCCGTTTGCTTGGAATATTGTTTTCCAGCTTTTCACTCTGAGGTGGTGTCTGTCGTTTTTCCTGAGTTGTGTTTCTTATAGACAACAAAATGTCGGGTCCTGTTTGTGTAGCCAGTCTGATAGTCTATGCCTTTTTATCGGAGAATTGAGTCCATTGATATTAAGTGATATTAAGGAACAGTAATTGTTGCTTCCTGTCATTTTTGTTTTTAGAGTTGGGATTCTGTTCTCGTGGCTGTCTTCTTTTAGGTTTGTTGAAGGATTACTCTCTTGCTTTCTCTAGGGCACAGTTTCCGTCCTTGTATTGGTGTTTTACTGTTATTATCCTTTGAAGGGCTGGATTTGTGGAAAGATATTGTGTGAATTTGAATTTGTCGTGGAATACTTTGGTTTCTCCGTCTATGGTAAATGAGAGTTTTGCTGGGTATAGTAGTCTGGGCTGGCATTTGTGTTCTCTTAGTGTCTGTATAATCTCTGTCCATGATCTTCTGGCTTTCATGGTCTCTGGTGAGAAGTCTGGAGTAATTCTGATAGGCCTGCCCTTATATGTTACTTGACCTTTTTCCCTTGCTGCCTTTAATATTCTGTCATTATTTAGTGCTTTTGTTGTTCTGATTATTATGTGTCGGGAGGAATTTCTTTTCTGGTCCAGCCTATTTGGAGTTCTATAGGCTTCTTGTATGTTTATGGGCATCTCATTCTTTAGGTATGGAAAGTTTTCTTCTATTATTTTGTTGAAGATATTTGCTGGCCCTTTAGTTTGATAGTCTTCCTTCTCATCTACTCCTATTATTCTTAAGTTTGGGGTCTTCTCATTGTGTCCTGGATTTCCTGGATATTTTGTGTTAGGATCTTTTTGCATTTAGCATTTTCTTTGATTGTCTTGTCTATGCTCCCTATAGAATCTTCTGTGCCTGAGATTCTCTCTTCTATCTCTTGTATTCTGTTGCTGATGCTCATATCTATGGTTCCTGATTTTTTTCCTATGGTTTCTATCTCCAGGGTTATCTCCTTTTGGTTTTTCTTAATTGTTTCTACTTCCATTTTTAGGTCCTGGATGGTTTTGTTCAATTCCATCACCTGTTTGGTATTGTTTTCCTGTAACTCTCTAAGTATTTTCTCTTTAAATGCTTCTAGTTGTTTATCTGTGTTTTCCTATAACTCTCTAAATTTTTCCTCTTTAAATGCTTCTAGTTGTTTATCTGTGTTTTCTTGTATTTCCTTCTTATAGTCCTCTATCATCATCATGACCAGTGATTTTATATCCATGTCCTGCTTTTCTGGTGTGCTGTTTTATCTAGTACTTGATGTGGTGGGTGAGTTTGGGTCTGGTGTTGCCAAGTACCCTTGGATTCTGTTGCTTCTGTTCTTAAGCTTGCCTCCTGCCATCTCTGCCCGAGGAGACCTGGCGTTGGTGCAGACCAGAAAGGACCCGCTGTTCTGCCCTGGGCCTTTATTAATCTCCTGGCTTATGTCTCAAGTTCCAAGAGCTTGGGCCGGAACAGAGGCTGTGTTCCCCTGCTCACCTCAGGTCCCCAAGAGATTGGGCCGGAACAGAGGCTGTGTTCCCCTGCTCACCTCAGGTCCCAAGATAGCTTGGGGAGTCCCGAAAGAGCCTAGGAGAGTGCACAGCACCTGTGGTCCGAGACCTGAGCTGGTGCTGGGCGGGCAGGACCAGACCTGAAGGGAGGGGCTGTTCTGCCCTGGGCCACTATCAATCTCCTGGCTGGTGTCTCAGGTTCCAGGAGATTGGGCTAGAACAGAGGCTGTGTTCCCCTACTCACTTGAGGTCTCCAGATAGCTTGGAGGGTCCCAAAAGTGCCTAAGAGAGTGCACAGTGCCTGAGGCTGGAGCCCTGAGCTCCTGATGTGATCTTAAAGTCCTGGCAGTTGCTGGGCTCAGAGGAAAGATGGGGGGTGGAGGGTGCTCTGGCTGGGAGAGGCCCAGCCTCCGGTGGGGCAGAGTTCTTGGATCCTGCCCCTGTGGGCAACTGCTGACCCACTGCTCCCAACACCACCCCTGCACTCTACTCACGCGTATCCCCGATGCGATCTTAAAGTCCTGGGGTGTGTGAAGAGCAGGACAGGCCCTAGCTGCTGGGCTCAGAGGAAAGATGGCGGGGTGGGGGGTGCTCAAGTTTTCACTTTATTAAGTAGGAAAAAAACAAACAAACAATGGCACAATCCCAATTCTACTAAATTTATATATGTTTAAATTATATATTATTCCTAATGTTTGTTCTAAGCACAGTGTTTTTGGAAGTTACAACAAAACCAACAAACAGAACTCAAGACTCGTAGACCAATCTATCAGAAACTGTTCATAGGAACATAGATTTACTTCTATCTGACTCAGTGCCTGTGATGCACATACAAATGAATCTCCAAGAGATGACCTTGAATAGCATGTGCCAGTGCTGGGCTTGGTATCATAACATAACTGTATTTAATAGGTACAGCTGCTCCATTGATTATTAGGACCCTTTACCACTGAGGAAAACTACATTTAAGAAAATTATCCCATCCAAGACTATGCAGGAAGAACATAACCTCTCTAGGACTAAAACTCAGGGTGTCTGGCTGCAAAGCTGGCACTCCTTCCTCTAGTTCACACCATCTGCTCATATGAGCCAGGAGGGACAAACAACCCCAGAGCCAACACATACTCTGTCTCACCAGGGGCTCTGCCAGGCTGGCAGTTACACATCCTGCTTCAGAACTCACCTCCAGAATGAACTGATAATCATAGATTGTTCCCTTCTCAGGAAATGGAACTATAAATGTCTTTGAGGATGTTTGTTCAGTACCACTCAATAACTTAAACTTATTTCTACTTAGGTCTGAAATTGGACCTTCCATTAGCTCTCGGAGGATCTTATCGAATTTCAGACAGTCATCTTCTGTACAAGTTGCACCAACAGACCAGATCAATGAGAACAGAAAAATGCCCTGTGATGGAGAGATGAGAAGATAGCGTGCAATTAAAACAGATGCTTCAGTATCTCTTGATGACTTAAGTTACCAGCCAGGTTGATATTTCTGAGAGGAAATACATGAGATGTGGTGTAAGAGCAGGTTATCTAAGGATTCTATAAGAATTACTCCCCCCCCAATTATGTCTCATAATATCTTTAAAGTTATGCAATGCAGCATAAATTCAAGTCAATGAAAACCTTGAAACCATGATTCTAATAAATCATGTGTTTCAGATGCATGCTAGAGCTTGTTCTCTGAAAGAACATTGAAGTAACTTTGGGGGGGCGAAAGTTCAGACACATTTCATTTCAATATTGAATCAAGTGCACTGGATTTAAATAAAACAAGACTCTACTTTTTTATTTGAAATGCTATCTCAGAATTAGCTATACAAACTAGATTTGCCCTTCCAAAAGTATCCTGATTCTTCCAAAATGCATGGAAGACTAGACTCACTAATTAACTGGATGGCAAAAGTCTGCCTTCTTTAAAATGTTGAAACAAACAATCACAACCATGAAGAAAGGCTTTTGCTTTTAATCCTGTTTGTGTAACGTCTAGTTTATGTGAAAACTTTCTCAAAATACTTGTCCCTAAATTAAATGATAACTTTTTTCCATAAAATATGAGTTGTAAGATTACACATTGGCCAAATTATGCTATGAGCAGCATATTAGTATTTTTATCTAAAACTTTTTTTTCCTCGTTCCTGTCAACCCTGCTCATTCTGGTCTGCCCCACTCACTCAGATTCCCCCACTTGCTCCGGTTGGCCCCGCTCGCTCTGGTTGGCCCCACGCTCTCTGGCAGCCCCTGTTCGGTCCTGCTCACTCCGGCCGCCCCAGTTTGGCCCCGCTTGCTCCGGCCAGCCCCGCTTGCTCTGGTCGGCACTGCTTGCTCCGGTCAGTCCCACTTGCTCAGTCCCTGCTCTCTCCAGTCCAAGGATTCTTTTATTATTCTTCATAAGTACGCTGTAGCTGACTTCAGATGCACCAGAGGAGGGTGTCAGATCTCATTACGGATGATTGTAAGCCACCATGTGGTTGCTGGGATTTGAACTCATCACCTTCGGAAGAGCAGTCAGGTGCTCTTACCCGCTGAGCCATCTCACCAGACCTATCTAAAACTTCTATCAAGGTCAATTGATAGTAATGTTCTTTACAAATTTATATTATTTTTAAATTGTGTGCCTGTGTGGATATGTGCACATGAGCATATGTGTTGACAGATGTCCCTGCAAATAGCTTCTTTGAGTCACCTGGATTGAGTGCTAGGAATTGAACTCTGGTCCCATGCAAGAGCAGCAAGCTTTCCTAGCCATGGCACCAAATCTCCAGCCCTATATTATTATTTTTCTAATCTGTTAGCTTATAATATAGTTAGTGGAAAATCACTAGCCTAGCATGCCTGAGGTCCTGAAGCTGTCAGTTTCCAATACTGAAAAATGAATAAATAACTATACACATAAATAATATTTATTTATGGATTTATTTATGGATTATCTATTTTTCTACTTTCTTCAATCTCAAATGTACTTATATACTTGAACACACCTATTCTCCGAAAACATAAACTTGTTCTCATACAAAAAGGACAAATGTCAAAGTAGAAAATAATAAATTGGTCTCCAGGGTCCCTCTGGGATCAGTCTGTGCAAAACAGCTCGCAGACTGCAGAGGCTGAGCAGTGGACCACAGCTTCTGGGATAGGCAGAAGCACATTGCTTCTGGGACAAACTCCCGTTTCTGGCAGCTGAAATCCGGGAACCTTCCCTTCCCCGCCAGAGGAGAGGTGGCCGCCTGGGTGGGCTGTGACCCCTAGAGCAGGGAAGAGAGACATCTTGTCTCCCAGGTCCCTCTGGGACCAGTCTGTGCAAAACAGCTCTGGGACTGCAGAGGCTGAGAAGTGGACCACAGCTTCTGGGACAGGCAGAAGCACACTGCTTCTGGAACAGACCCCCCTTATTGGCAACTGAAATCTGGGCACCTTGGCCGCCCTGGTGGGCTGTGACCCCCAGAGCAGGTCCAAAGATAGAGAACTTCAGACCAATTTCCCTTATGAATATCGATGCAAAAATACTCAATAAAATGCTCACTAACCGAATCCAAGAACACATCAAAATGATCATCCAACCTGACCAAGTAGGCTTCATCCCAGGGATGCAGGGATGGTTTAATATACAGAAATCATCTATGTTATCCACTATATACACAAACTCAAAGATAAACACAACATGATCATCTCTTTAGATGCTGAGAAAGCATTTGACAAAATCCAACACCCATTCATGATAAAAGTCCTGAAAAGAGCAGGAATTCAAGGCCCAGACCTAAACATAATAAAAGCAATATACAGCAAACCAGTAGCCAACATCAAACTGAATGGAGAGAAGCTGGAAGCAATCCCACTAAAATCAGAGACTAGACAAGGCTCCCCACTTTCTCCCTACCTATTCAATATAGTACTTGAAGTCCTAGCCAGAGCAATTCGACAACAAAAGGAGATCAGGGGGATACAAATTGGAAAGGAAGAAGTTAAAATATCACTGTTTGCAGATGATATGATAGTATATATTTGGGACCCCAAAAATTCCACCAAAGAACTCCTAAACCCTATAAACAGCTTCAGTGCAGTAGATGGATATAAAATTAACTCAAACAAATCAATGGCCTTTCTCTACACAAAGGATAAGAGGGCTAAGAAAGAAATTAGGGAAACAACACCCTTCACAATAGTCACTAACAATATAAAATACCTTGGTGTGACTCTAACTAAGGAAGTGAAAGATGTGTATGACAAGAAATTCAAGTCTCTGAAGAAAGAAATTGAAGAAGATCTCAGAAGGTGGAAAGATCTCCCATGCTCATGGATTGGCAGGATTAATATAGTCAAAATGTCTATCCTACCGAAAGCAATCTACAGATTCAACGCAATCCTCATCAAAATCCCAACTCACTTCTTCACTGAGATAGAAAGGGCAGTTTGTAAATTCATCTGCAATAATAAAAAACCTAGGATAGCAAAAACTATTCTCAACAATAAAAGAACCTCTGGGGGAATCACCATGCCTGACATTAAGCTGTACTACAGAGCAATTGTGGTAAAAACTGCATGGTACTGGCACAGCAACAGACAGATAGATCAATGGAATAGAATTGAAGACCCAGAAATGAATCCACACACCTATGGTCACTTGATCTTTGACAAGGGAGCTAAAAACATCCAGTGGAAAAAGGACAGCCTTTTCAACAAATGGTGCTGGCACAACTGGCGGTTATTATGTAGAAGAATGCGAATTGAACCATTCTTATCCCCTTGTACAAAGCTTAAGTCTAAATGGATCAAAGATCTCCACATAAAACCAGAGTCACTGAAATTTATAGAGGAGAAAGTGAGGAAAACCCTCGAAGGTGTGGGCACAGGGGAAAGATTCCTAAACAGAACAGCAACAGTCTGTGCGGTCAGATCAAGTATTGACAAATGGGACCTTATGAAATTGCAAAGCTTCTGTAAGGCAAAAGACACAGCAAGACAAAAAGGCCACCAACAGATTGGGAAAGGATATTTACCAATCCTAAATCTGATAGGGGCCTAATATCCAACATCTACAAAGAACTAAATAAGCTGGACTCCAGAAAAACGAATAACCCCATTAAAAAATGGGGTACAGAGCTAAACAAAGAATTCTCAACTGAGGAATTCCAAATGGCTGAGAAACATCTGAAAAAATGTTCAACATCCTTAATCATCAGGGAAATGCAAATCAAAACAACCCTGAGATTCCACCTCACACCAGTCAGAATGCCTAAGATCAAAAATTCAGGTGACAGCAAATGCTGGTGAGGATGTGGAGAAAGAGGAACACTCCTCCATTGCTGGTGGGATTGCAAGCTTGTACAACCACTCTGGAAGTCAGTCTGGCGTTATCTCAGAAAATTGGACATAGTACTAACGAAAGATCCTGCAATACCTCTCCTGGGAGTATACCCAGAAGATGTTCCAACTGGTAAAAAGAACACATGTTCCACTATGTTCATAGCAGCCTTATTTATAATAGCCAGAAGTTGGAAAGAACCCAGATGTCCCTCAACAGAGGAATGGATACAGAAAATGTGGTACATTTACACAATGGAGTACTATTCTGCTATTAAAAAAATTGAATTTATGAAATTCTTCGGCAAATGGATGAATCTGGAGGACATAATCCTTAGTGAGGTAACCCAATCACAAAAGAAGTCATTGGATATGTGCTCACTGATAAATGGATATTAGCCCAGAAACTTAGAATACCCAAGATACAATCTTCAAAACACAAGAAAATCAAGAAGGAAGACCAGCGTGTGGATACTTCATTCCTCCTTTGAATAGGAAACAAAATACCCATGAAAGGAGTTACAGAGACAAAGTTTAGAGCTAAGATGAAAGGATGGACCATACAGAGACTACCCCACCAGGAGGTATCCATTTTATAATCAGTCATTAAACTTAGACACTATGGCATATGACAGCTAGTGCCTCCTTAAGGGACCCTGATATAGCTGTCTCGTACAGAAATGGATGCTCATAATCATCTATAAGATGGAACACAGGGCCCACAATGGAGAAGCTAGAGATAGAACCCCAGGAGCTGAAGGGGTCTGCAACCCTAGAAGAGGATCAACAATATGAACTAACCAGAACCCCCAGAACTCGTGTCTCTATCTCCATATGTAGCAGAAGATGGCCTAGTCGGCCATCATTGGGAAGAGATGCCCCTTGGTACTGCGATCTTTATATGCCCCAATACAGGAAAACGCCAGGGCCAAGAAGTTTGAGTGGGTGGACAGGGGAGCAGGGAGGGGGAGGGGGAAGGGACTTTCGGAATAGCATTTGAAATGTAAATTAAGAAAATATCTAATAAAAAAATTGGAAAAAAAAAGAGGTGGGAGTGTGTGGGCAGGGGAGCACGGAGCGGGGAGCGGGGAGGGGACTTTCAGGATAGCAGTTGAAATGTAAATTAAGAAAATATCTAATAAAATTTTGAAAAAAACCCCAACAATTTCATAAAAGTCACTGCATTCTTTTAAAGATCTATAATTCTTATTTTATCAAATGCTAAATATTCAATGGTGTGCTAACCTAACTACTTTTCAACACAGAGTCTATATTCTCATGGAATTTATAGAAAATAGTTTAAACTGTGTTACTTATTATTATGCAGTAAAAACACATAAAAATATCAAGGTGTTATAAGTTTCAGAAGCAACAACCCCAGCAAACATATTTCACACAAAAGCAGGACTCGCTTGTGTCCCTCTGAACATGTCACTGCTTTCCACAGTGCAAGTTTCTACAGAGAGCACTGCAGACATGACTGCCTCCTGCACTACTGTAAGAATGCTGACACTTGGAAAGAATAAGTGCTCTTACCTCAAAGAGCGGCAAATCATGGGATAAAAACTTCAGCAGATTTACATCAATAATAGATCTAAGTAGCAAAATTTCTTCATTTTCATTTGGATATTTCAGCTAAAAGAAAATACAGACATGAGGATTTCTGTCATGGATACCTTTCTTAGGTCTATACTTACACAAATACACAGCACCTAACAATCTAAACAAAATATTGCTCATGTTTTCACTGTATTTCTTTTTTTTTTTTTTTTGAGAGAGTCATTTTATTTGCCAAATATTCTCCAAGTCCTTGTCACCAGAACTTCACATAGCTTCTTATTTCCCCTCCTCCACACCCTCACCCTCACCTACGACAGGACACTGAGTGCAGAAGCAGGAACAAAGAGCAGCACAGACACATCATTTCCTTGACTTGTTTCAAAATGACCCTTCTGGCAGTGCCCAATTCAAGTTTTAATGCCCCATTATTGAAAAGTAATCTTCACAAAGCACACATGATAAAGCTATTTAGAAGAGCACAGAGAACGAGACTTTAAGGGTGGCAAAGAGTTTGGAAAGGTATTGTTCGTCCATATCAAGGTTAGCTTGGTCAGTGGCACAGGCCACATAGTAGGTGGGAATATAGAAGAACAGTATTTACACAAAAGGAGGAAGAGAAACCAGGAACATGACAACAAGGCTACTTACTCTAACCCATGTTTCAAGATATCCATCCTCACAAGAGCCCACTGAACACCACTAGACAGGCATGAGGTACAGAGACCATTCTTTCTGGCTCCAGAGAAATATCTACATCTGGTGTCAGAATCTCACAATATAAAGCTGATAGAACTCATATACAAAACAGTAGGACAGCATTCTCAGAACATTCAGACAGAGATGGGCTAATGCCATGGACGACTTAAGTGAGCGTGGCTTAACAAGTGAGGTAAGCCAGGGGAAAGGGACAGCACACCTTGCTTTGCAGCCTCAGTGGCATTGCCAGGGGCCAGGGCATTGAGTCAACACAGTGAGGGATGCTGGCAGTCTAGGAGGGTGGGGCCCCTCTCCTGACATCTTTCACTGTATTTCATTATAGAAACTGATGTCTATACTCAGAGAATCCCTTATAACGTGAAAACAGGCAGAACTGACTACATTTCCATGGATATTTTGATACAGTATTAGTGACCAGAAATTCAGTACATTGAGAGTTGTCATTGCCTGCTTATTGGATAGTACTTGCTTATTCATGACCCCTGATAGGTTAGTTCTGTAAAACTCTGAGTGAGGCTATTGTGAATTGGAGTGGATGTACAGAGCACCACGGTGTCTGCTGGCTACCTGCTGACTGCCTGTTTACATGCCATGCAATCATCAAGCTCCAGAGAGGAGGTGGAGAGGGTTAAGTCAGTCAAGGAAATAGTAGTAAGAAATCTCAAACTCTAAATGTCTGTTGCATGTCCAGCATTTACTAAAAATCTGATGGAACTTGGAACTTGCTGCTTATGCCTATATCAACATTCACATATTTAGTGCCTCCCAAATCTAACCTTAGAACTATTTCTCCCAAACTTAACTTACTCAATATGTCATTCAAAAGTTTCCCTACCATTTGGTTTGTTTATTTGGCTGTTTCTGAGAATTCTCTCTGGTCTTCTTGTCTTAGAAAAATATATCTACCAAAAAGGGGGGGGCAGAGAGAGAGAGGAGAGGAGAGGAGAGGAGAGGAGAGGAGAGGAGAGGAGAGGAGAGGAGAGGAGAGGAGAGGAGAGGAGAGGAGAGGAGAGNAGAGAAGAGAAGAGAAGAGAAGAGAAGAGAAGAGAAGAGAAGAGAAGAGAAGAGAAGAGAAGAGAAGAGAAGAGAAGAGAAGAGGAGGTTCTTGTTCTTTATTAAGCAGCCACAAGTGTTTGGCTGTCAGCACATCTCTAACTCTCCAGAGCTCCCAGAGGTCAAAATTAGCCCTGTTCATCTAGTCTTTGTTTTTGATCAATGTAACATAAAATGAATTTTGAAGTATCAAACTTCATGTTTATTATTTGAAAGTCTATTATTTGTAAGCAAATGCTTAAATTGTCTCTTGGTAGAACAAAAACAAACTTGAAAATATTCAAGTCAAAGCATTCAACAATCTAAATTAGCTTGTAACAAAGAGTGATAGAATTCATTTTCAGGATTCATTTGCAGCCTAACTTTTATAGCTCAATTCCAGTCAGTATTCCAGCACTGATTTGCACTAGGACAATGTATTATCTCTCCCATTATCTGGCCACAAAGCAATCCTGACATGCCAGGGTAGTATAAATTGTTGCTTCTAGGCATTTGTGTTTATTGCAAAAAAGAGGGGTGGGGGTTGAAGTTATGTTAGGCTAATATGAAATGGAATATAGCCACCATATATCAGAGTTCTTAATAGCATTATAATAGAAGATAAAAATGCAAACCATTGTTAATCACATGAGATGTATTTTAAAATCTATATCTTCTACAAATTGTAAACGTGAGCATTTCATAAACTCCAAGGTCACATTTCTGGAGATTGCTCTTAACAATAACTTATCTTGCCTTCATAAATAACTAATATATAGCTCTATTTTATGGTTCTACTTCCAGAGAGTAGTCAGCCATGCCCTTTATTATCTATTGTTTTCATGTATTTAGTTATGATTTTAAAATGCAAACATCTGATCACTATTACCAATAGGCCACATGTGACCACAACTGTCAATTACATAAGTGTTGAGGGATATTTGATCGCATTGTGAACTGTGAGATTGTGTTTACTGGAAAAAAAAAACTGTTTCTAGTTGTGCTGTGTTTGGAGAGCCTTAGCACACACTTTTAACCCCAAACAATGAAGATAAAGTTAGTGTGTAGAAGGAAGCAGCCATGTGTGAAAGTGCTACCTATTGAGTGGCAGACAAAGTGACAAATCAGAGGATACAATAGGATATGCTCAACTCTTATAAGAAGAGAGGGGGACAAAGATTGGAGCTAAGATGAAAGGATGGACCATCCAGAGACTACCCCACCTGGGATCCATCCCATAATCAGCCACGAAACCCAGACATTGCATATGCCAGCAAGATTTTGCTGAAAGGACCCTGATATAACTATCTCGAGTGAGGCTATGCCAGTTCCTGGCAAATACAGAAGGGGATGCTCATAGTTATCTATAAGATTGAACACAGGGCCCCCAATGGAGGCGCTAGAGAAATTACCCAAGGAGATGAAGGGGTCTGCAACCCTTTAGATGGAACAACAATATGAACTAACCAGTACCCCCAGAGCTTGTGTCTCTAGCTGCATATGTAACAGAAGATGGTCTAGTCGGCCATCATTGGGAAGAGAGGCTCTTTGGTCTTACAAACTTTATATGCCCCAGTACAGGGGAATGTCAGGGCCAAGAAATGGGAGTGGGTGGGTAAGGGAGCTGGGCAGGGGTGGTGGTGGTGGTGGTGGCGGCGGGGATAGGGAACTTTCGGGATAGCATTTGAAATGTAAATAAAATAAAATAAAATAAAATAAAATAAAATAAAATAAAATAAAGAAGAGAGGGGGAAGGGAAGCTATAAGAGGGAGCAATGCAGAAAAAAAATGGGGAAAGGAAGCAGTTTTACCAGGAGAGTTTTTGCAGAGACAGGTTGAAGGGATAACAAGCTAGACACAGTTGAAGACAGAATGACCCAGAGAATGAGAAGGAGCCAGAAGACTAGAGCATATTGTCAACATTGGTATGAGGCTAAGCAGAGCCATTCAGTAAGAAACTGAGAGGAGTCAGATTGAATCAGTCAGCTTGGAGAGGGGTTTTGAACCAGAACCGCTGAGTTGAACCAGCCAGCAAGAGTTCAGAAAACACAAGAAAAGGTGAGCTTATTCAGCAGTAAGTCTCAAAGGCAGAAAACATTCTAGGCCTGGATAAGATTGTACAGAGGCTTAAAGCTTCCAGGCCTAGGTTAGCAGATTGAGGCAGTGAGCCTCAGGGATGACAATTACATTGGGAGAATAAAAGTTTCTGTAAGACATACTGATGTTGTTAGGGGTTTCTATGTGTTAATTTCAGTATTCCCCACAGAGTGCTGCATATTATATAAATAGAAAGCCTTCAAAAGATTTATTGAAAGTATGTGAGTGTATTCTTCCGGCTTTACCTAACTTCATATATTTAAACGCAAACACTAAGCATTACCTGTATGCTGTCTTACAAAGATTATAACATTTTATTTTCATTGTCAGCAAAGAATTTTTTTCAGTAGTTCATGAATGCAACCAGATGCTGGAATTCTTATGAACACACTTGCTCCTGAGATCTAAGAATAGAAATGCAGTGAGTCACAGTGCTCAGTTCTACCTTCAGATTGCCAGCAGCGGTGAGCACAGACTTCACAGCTCGCATCCCGTAGTCATAGTGATGCTTGGAGGACAGTTGCTCTGAGCACAAGCGGTATGTTGCCACTATCTTTATGGACAGTGGCCGCACAGTGACAAAGCCACAAGAGTACAGCTCGATCTTGGCAATCATGGCGTAGTCAGGCACCATCATGGCCACTGTCCGGAACAGAGCCTGAGGTGCACAAAGGAGGTAGTTAAATGGTGTAGAAAGGCAATCTCACTCTTGTATCATCAAGCACTATGGGTTTAATTGTTTTTCTTCAGTAACCTAATACCTACCATAATGTTTGCTATTTAATATACACTAGTTACAATATTCACTTTATATATATAAAGGAATTAAACTTGGTTTTCTGTTAAGGCATATGTAATAAACATATCACTAGCTTTAGAAAAACTGTCCTTTCTAAATGTCCAGAATCAGTTTTGCACAGCTCTTTGTGGAAAGCAACATGTGTACATCAGACAGCCAGGATACAAGCAAATTGGGCCTCTCACCCAGGATAATGATAAAGACCCTGCTGTTGGGAGCATGGTTTTCAGTCAGGCATTCGAGGGATCCAATTAACTTATAACCTGGAGGGAATCTTCTGTCCCAATGACAAGACTATGTTAAGTAAAGGAAATATTTTGAGATTCTCAGAATCTTTTGAGTCTGTAGAAACATGACTAGTCCTTCTGCAAACAGATAACGCAAAGACCACTGAAAAACCATAGATGGTCACTATTAAATTTTGCAAGCTATAAAGATCATTTATAATAATAGAATTATAAATGTTGTAAAACAACCAAATGTAATGTGATGGAAAACAAATATAAAATTAAATAGGTTTTTAAACAATAAATATGATATTCATGTTTAGAATATTAGTGTGCATCAGGGTTCACTTTAATATGTTTTGTATTAAAATATTGGTCCTTGCACAGTGTACTTGTATGTATATTTAGACGATGAAAAAATTAAGTACTCTCTCTCTCTCTTAAATGTTAAATCAGTCTCGAAGACAGATCAATACTCAGTATGTCAGATCAAACTGTTGTCATGTTGCATCATGTAGCTTATTTCCAGTGCCTTATGTGGCAGGCTGAACTCTCACCTTCCACGTGCTTCCCAGATTCCTATCTCCCTATCTCACACTTGCGGCTCAGGAACACTGTGAACATACTTATACCAAAGGGCCAACAGAGTATGTAAAAGAGTTACCAAACCATATTACTGTGGTGTTCCACTTATTAGAAATCCTTTTCTAAAGACAACACTTGACATTGAAATTGTCTAAAATGAAGTATTTTTTATGGGCCTGTTATGATTCCTGTTATATAAGCCTATCACCAGAGCTTGGGTCCCAGAACCCATAGAAGAGAACTAATTATAAGAAGTTGTTCTCTCACCTCTACACATATGCTGTGGTATTCCAGCATCCATACTTGTGCATGCACACACACACACACGATGTTGGAGTGCCAGAATGTGTCTGAGCATTGCAGTGCTTTTGAAATAAAAGTAAATTGGATTCTAACTTAACTGGTAGCAGGTCTTCTTCAGTACCAGAAAGAGAAACGGGGCAGGGGTGAGGCAAAGATCTCAGTAACCCATCAGTGTGAGTGTTTTACCGTATGTAATCATTGTGAATGTGAGTGCGATCCTCTGTGTTTATTTCAGCAGAAATATGTGAGATAAGTTTCTACAGGGTCTACTCCATTTGTAGAAGAGTGCTGTATGAAGAAGAACCGTACCTTCTGGAGTTTGATGCAAAGGCCTGCATATCGATGCAACTGAAAACAAGGAAACTCTCAAGTGTTAGGGATGTGGAAGTCAACCTTGTGATGGAAAAGGTGGATGGAAAGGAAGGTGCCACAGGCTTCTGTCACTCTTCAAAGAATGCTAATTTGCCATACTTGGCATTAGATTGAAATTGGCTCCAGGAACACTTGTGAGACAGCAAAAAGAAACCAAGGCCAGAGTGATGGCTGAGTCCTCCCCAGCCCCACCCCCACCTCTGTGCCTGTCTTCATGGAAGTCCTAAGAGGTGACTATGTTCCCACTACTTCTCCTGAGTTACCTCATCAGAAGGGGCTTTCATTTGGAGCATGGTGACTTTGTGGCAAGTAAGGATTGGTGGAGGATTTAGGGGCTTGGGATTGACACAACACTGTAGATAAGCTTATTCATTACACAATAAACTCAGATCTGCACCCTGATGCTGGTCCCAGAGTCTGATTCCTGGGATTCTTCACGTGACACCATCACCTCTCTCCCATGCCACCCCATCCTTGTTCCTGTTCCCACATTCAAGCAATATTTTTTCTCTATTATTTTCAAGGATCTGGAAAGACTCACATTAACATGTTGTCTTACTCAAGGAATGAGGTTGATGTTAGTTGAGTGTAATAGTCTACTTGCCTTTCCTCAGATGCTGCAAGAGAATTTCATACTACACTCTCTCTGGAAAGCTGTGTGTGTGTCAAGCTATTGGCTTTGTAATGCCAATAGATCTGGAATATGCCCATTTAAAAACTATTCTGAAACAATCTTGAGTAACAATTCTTTGGAGTGGTTCCAATCTAAAATATAGCTCATTTGAAGTAAAGATGTGTTCAAGAAATTTCAGGTTTTATCCAGACATGACCAAATGTTAAAAGGGGGATTCTTTCCACACAAAATAATGCTGATCAGTTATCAAAATATATGTAAGCTATAGTGTGTGCCAAATTTACAAAAGAAGTGTAATAACCTTGAAACCTTCTTATCATGAAGTATTTGGAGTTAGGAAGAGGGGATGTGTGCAAATACTGTCTTTGATGGGAGCAGCTGGTCAGAGATGAGCCCTAAATTCTCCATACTATCCCCAAGTACAATGAGGGCTCTCTGCATTTGAGAAAACAGAAGTGGCCTCTGGTCCCAGGCTCAATGCCCAGAGCTTGCTGAGAAGAGGATGTGGGAAATGCACATGATAAAAGCAGCAGCCAGCCAACCCACCACTCCAGGCAGACTGAGAGCTCACCAACTTGGAAGCTGGTGTGGAGCTGGACTCCAGCAACCCAGGAAGAAGAGAGACCCAAGAGGGCAGTCTCCACAGAACCTTCAGACAAATGCCCAGCCCAGGACATAGCCTATGGCCATTTCTGAACTGTTTGTTTACTCTGTGGTTCTTTGTTCAAATGCTGGATTCATTTGTCAGGGAGGAAAATCATCATCATCATCATCATCATCATCATCATCATCATCATCATCATATTCATCTCTAAGGTGAGCACTTCAGAGAGAGAAAGAATTTACAACTTCCCTTTTTTAAAATGTATTATATTTACTTACTGGGGAGGGTTAGGCATATTAAAACCCACATGTAGAGGTCAGAGTGTGAAGGTCAGAGTTCAGCTTGAGGGAGTCAGTTTTCTTCTCCCATGCAGGACCTGGTCTCAGGTGCTTGAGCTCAGAGGCAGGAACATTTACCCACCACACAATCTCATCACCCTTCACTTCTCATTTTAAAACCATCCCTCCCTTCGCTAAAGCAAAGTGCTTCATCACATAAGCACATAAAGGGGAAGTTTAGAAGTACAAAGCTATTGGGTAGCAGTTAGAATGACCCTGGGGTGCTGTTGAGACACACATGTGACCAGTAGAAGGCAAATCTTGGGTTTGGGTCTATAAGTATTATAGACCTAAATATAATTATTATATTGGTGTACTATTCACCAATGAATATTGTTCCTTATATACAATCCATAAACATGCAATCCACCCTGAAAATATATAATAAAGAGGGCAAATATATGGAGAAAAAACATTTTTACTTAATCAATGAAAAGCTACTTTTTAAAAGTGAAAGTTACATACTATTCAGCTAGGACAGTGTTTTATCCCTCATAAATGAAAAGAAAAAGTATCATCATATGTTAACAGGAACTGAGAGACTCTATATGACAAGTCAATGGCTTCACCCTGTGTTGAAGGCAATGCAGCTAAGGGACATCTTCCAATGGAGAGAGGCCTTCAGCACCAATGGTCTGCAGTGGTGCTATTTATAATGGAGGAACTGAAAGCAACTTAAATTTCCATCAGAAAGACAGCTCAGTGATCCTACTTACAGTCCAGATCATGTTTACAAAGATGGGGAAAAGTTCACCCTGGCTTTAAATTAACTTAAAAAAAATAAAAATAATAAAAAGCCTACCACCCACATACAATTGTCAGATTTGAGCCCTTTAAAATGCATATAAAACAGAAAAGATAGAATACAATAAGAGATATTGTGTATTTTTCTGTCTTTTCTCATTGTGATAATCATTACCATTGTAAAACTATAAATTTTTGGAGTTGTACCTGTATTATTTTGTAAAACTATTTGAAGCTTTAAACATGATCTTCTAGAATAATATTCCAAAGTGGTGTGCCTAAAAGCATATTTTTAAAAACACAATCCTAGGATCACATTTTCCCTTTGCATTCATAAATGGTGAAAAAGAAACATGTTATGATTAGAGCCTCCATACCTTCAGATTGTCTGGCAGCTCTGACCGCCCAGCATACCCAGGGTTCATTGTGATGAAGACAGCACATGTGGGGTCAAGT
Organism: Mus minutoides; assembly: GCA_902729485.2. Lineage (NCBI taxonomy): Eukaryota > Metazoa > Chordata > Mammalia > Rodentia > Muridae > Mus > Mus minutoides. The sequence continues at coordinate 568,563 of LR749893.1, read as the reverse complement.
TTTAGTTCTGTTCCTTCAAACACTAGGAGCTCAGTACCTGCATTAATGCCTGTGGGAACCACAAGTGCGATGAGTTAGCTGTGCTTCAGCTTGTGCCACTTGCTGTCTGTCCCCCATCTCCTTTGTTTACACTTGCTGCATAGACAGACAAGCTCATTACCTCTCTGGATGGTAAGGATTTGTTGAGCCACCACAGAAAGTACTTCCAAATCAATTCTGTTAAACTCATCAAAGCAAGCCCAGGCTCCACAAGATAACAGTCCCTGGGAGGAAAGAATAATAAAATATTTCAACTCTATCTGATTATTACATTGAAATGATGCATTTCACCTGATCTTTTCAGGGATTTAATATCCCATCAAGGAAATTGCTTATTTACTTTTATCTTTAAAGACAGCTCATTTTTCATTACCAATTCATTATTCTAGGTGAATGAAGAGTTTGATCAACTGGAAAACTTCCCAATTTATTGCCTTTGCTTTGAGTATGTCTTTAGGTATCTAGGGGTGTATCTATAATTTCCAAGCCTTTACTGTTTATTTACAAGTGGATTTTGCTTTTTTAAAATAATGGGTTATAGTAACCATCTATGCAACACGACTTCCCTTGCCAGAGATACTGCTTTGTAAGTAGAATAGCCAACTAACATTCAAAGCCCAATTGATAATCCTAAGGAAGGATTGACTCACAGATATGTGCTGAACTCTATCCATATCAAAGATTGGTAAGTCTCCTGAGAGCACACTACTACTTTGATTTCTAATGAATAATACAATAAAAGGTTCCGTTGTCACAGAGAACAGGCCGTTTAACATCATATATGCAAATATGCAGACTGTGATGATGTTTTCAGAAGTAATGCTTGAACGATGATGAGGTCCTTAGTAGTAAGGCGTACACCTTTATTTGTGCTCCCACTGTTCAGCATGATTGTCACACCCAAAATGTATCTGCACCATCAATTAGTACGTAGCAATAAGCAAATTTAGTTCTATTGCAATCTATCAATCTAAATCAAAGACTGAAGAATATTATGATAAGTAAGGCAGGCATTGCTTTGACTACATTGGAATGTGCTATTATTCAAGTCATACCTAGATTCTTCTAACTGCCAATTATTTCTTAGTCATTGTGTCCAGATTATATGGCACTATAGGAGACAAATTAAAAACCATTTCACTGTCTCCTATCATATTATTTATTACTTTAACTTCCTTCAAAAAAAATCTTACCCTGTTTTCAAATCACAAATAAAGACTCATACATTTATAAAGTTGTTTAAAATGACCTGTGCATATCACCTAAGGAAAACAGTTCACTGTATTGGGAAGAAATAGTATATTTTTGTGAGTTTAATTTAAAGGTAAATTTAAATATTTTAAAGTAAGTAGTACAGAATAGTTAAAATATATTTAGAAAATTACAGAAAAGAAAAAGAAAAGGAAGTAAATGCAAAGGGTCATCCATCCCAAACAGATAATTGTGTTACAACAGCCTGCCTGCCTGCCTCATGTTTTAAGAAATTATAGCCTCTAGAACCAAGCTGCTTTAGTCCAAACAAGCGCAGTCCACCTTGGTTCTCCTTTTCACAATCTCACAGACCTCTAGGCTCTAACAAATTTAGATCAATAAAACATGGTAGACAGGAAGGTGTGTGAGTTGGCAGGGGCCAGGGGCCAGGGGCCAGGGGCCAGGGACCAGGGGCCAGGGGCCAGGGGCCAGGGACCAGGGGCCAGGGGCCAGGGGCCAGGGACCAGGGGCCAGGGGCCAGGGGCCAGGGGCCAGGGCTTTTGGGTGTGGGAAGATGGCTTAGTTGGTAAAATGCTTGACACACAAACATAAGAACAATCCCCAGCACACACACACACACACACACACACACACACACACACACACACAAACTGGGCATAGTGATACATGCCTCTCATCTCAGTGCTGGGGAGGCAGAACCAGGCAATTCCCTGGGACTCCTTGGCTAGTCAGATTAGCCTACTTGGCAAGCTCTAAGCCAATGAGAGACCGTTTCTCTTAACAAAGTGGAGTGCAACTGAGAAGGATTCCAGTATCAACCTCCTGACCTCCTTGTATACCAGACACATGTCCATGCATACTCACAAGCACACAAACATATGTATAGACACATATCCCCACTATTAAAATAAAGAAGAGTTATACATTTTCAGTGCAGAAAACCAAAGATGTGTCTATAATAGTCAATTAATGAACGCTAAAACTTATTGATAATACAACATAGAGATTAAAGAAATCTTTGGAATCCCACAACACAGCCTTTACCCAGTGGGTGGTTCTCAAACTTTTATCTGCTTGATATACTTAAAGATCCCATTTAAAGCAAAATTTATTTGCTTTTTTAAGGAATAACCCTCCATGCGACCTGACTCGTGTGGCCAGAGAAACTGCCTTCTGGTCAGAATACCCAAAGAGCTAATTAACATTTCTAAGTCTATGACCTAATCAGGAGTAGTCAGATAGAGTGGCCTCCATAGCAGTGACTGGTACGTGGCAGAGCTCACTTGTGCTTGGAACTTGTTGAGACTATACAGGTACAGTAAAGCTTCTGTTTGCATCCAGTTGTCTCTCTTTGTAACCCCCTTCCATCATTGATGGCTACTCTACTGTAAAGAAATGAGTTAGTTGATCCATACCTTAAAGAATTTTCCTAAGGCCAAATAATCCAGCCCATCAGAGCAGTTGAAAACGACACACTGTTTGGCAACCGCTTTTGCTAAATCCTTGGTTGTTTCTGTCTTTCTGGTGCCAGCTGGGCCCTCAGGTGATCCTCCAAGGTGCAGGTGAAGGGCTCCAAATAAGGTCCTAGAGTAAAAGGAATGGACAGAATAATTAACACGTAGGCAGAAGAAAAGGTTAAATTGAGTCCTAACTCTCAGCCCCCCTTTCATAATTTCTCCCCCCCCACACTGCTAACCTCAGAAAATCTCTAACAGCACATTTCTTTTTTTAATTAATTTTTCTTCTAAAAGTAGACAGATGATGGAGGATGGACAGATAGACAGACAGATGAATGGACGGATGGACGGATGGACGGATGGACGGATGGATGGATGGATGGATGGATGGATGGATGGATATGTAGGTGGGTAGATGGATGAGTAGATAGATGGGCAGATGCATAGATGAATTCATGGATGGATGGTCAGGCAGGCAGATAGAATGCATGTGCATATTTATATACATGACAAATTTAGAACTTTTGGAATTCAATCCTGACTTCTAGTCAATGTTGAGAATCCAGGTGGCTCTATGAACACCTACCCTTACTAGAAGAGTATAGAAATATTACCTGGAAGAAAATAATTTTGAAATCCACAGCAATCATTTAAAGAATAAAAGATGTTACCAATAGGGGGATTCATTGTTTGAGGAATGGTTATGTGCAAGTCTGCAGAAATATATATTATGTGGTTTAATACAAATAAACACAAATATACTTTGGGCAGCACAGATATGAAAGCATTAGAATTGAGCAAGAAGGGGAAGTGGGATAAATTCACCTCTTTGGACCTGTTATGGAAGCTTGAAAGGCTGCCTTGTCTCTAATGGACGTCACATTTCCTCCAGCACACACCAGAGAGACAAGGAGGTTAATCAGAGAAGGGAAAAGGAAGCTCACAAGCTCACCACTCATGGCAGTCTGTGGAACAAGCCTGCATTGCTCCTCAAGAAGAGGATGGGTCAAATTTCCATTTCTCATTGCATATAAGCCCAAACTCAGATAAAAAAAAAAACCTTTTTCTTTTTTGTTTTTGTTTTGTTTTGTTTTCTGAACTGAAGAAAACTCTAAATCCCTCTTTAAATATTGGTCTGAAACTGTGGCTGTGTTCACAACAGACATCAGTAAAGGCAGCATGGGGAAACCACACTTACCAAATTATACTCACAGTGAAAACTGGACAGTAAGATCACTCTTGAGTCACACACACAGTAGAGCAGCAGTGAGTGTCACTATATTCACAGCCTCCTGTCTTCCCTATTTGGTTCCTAGCAGTCAGAATCAATCAACCAACCAACCAATCAGCCAATCTCTCTCTCTCTCTCTCTCTCTCTCTCTCTCTCTCTATATATATATATATATATATATATATATATATATATATATATATATATATATCTGAGGCAGAGGCCGTTTTTATAAAAGAGGCAACTAGAAATTCTATAATAAACTTATACTCTTGAAAACTCAATAAAGGGTTAAATATCAGAATAAACATAAGGAAATAAAATTAAAATTATTTGTTAGGAGGTAAATATAAGGGAATCGCTTAGAGAGTTGGAAATCAAATATATAAAAAAAGATAAAGGACAAAAAATAAAGAAGGATAAAATGAAGAAGAGCCAAAATTTAAATGGCAAAGTCTGAGAACTTTCCAGAATGGAAGAAAGACATGAACAGAAGGAAATTCCAAGTAACATAAATAAATAAATAACTTCTAGTAACATTATAGTGAACATTAATAACCAGGAGAAAAATTCTTTAAGGATGTAACAGAGATAAAGAGAATGATTAATATAATATTTAATTGTAGTGACTACTATTAAAATAAGTGAATTAAGATCAAAAGTAAGGTTCTGGGAATATAAAAATATAGGACAATTATCGTAATGGGCCCAAGTAGTTTGCTAATTATATTAAATGTAAGTGCGTATTAAATTTGCTACTGAAGTACAGAGAGCCTTTTCCTTTCCATGTGATCAAATCCATTTACCATGTAATACATTGTCTCCATTCACACCCTCCTTAGCACACTGCTTCTTGAGTGATTTTTCCTGCAGACTTAGTTCCCATCTGGGTTACACACCTATGCCACCTAAGGCTTCCCTGCAGTATCTCACTAAGTACACATTATTGCAATTGTTTTTTTAATCTAGCTTTCCCAACTGACAGTAAAACATGTGAGTGACATGACACAATCTGTGTCCTTTTGATTTTATAAAACAGAAGACAATAGAGTGTTTTTATATATCCTATGTTTTGCCAAGGTTATTACCAGATAAAGAAATGGTGTGTTATATTGTTTCCTAGTCATATTCATTTTGATATAAAATAGATAAGGCTTATATATTACATCTTTGCTCTGTGCTACCAGAGTTTATAGCTTGTATCTACAGATATTAACACTATACCTGAAAGTCATCATAATTTGTAGTCAAGCGTGATTTGTCATGTTCAACAAAAGCGTTCACAATTCTGAGTATTCTCTAAGAGTATAATTTAAAACTGCAGCTTGGCATACTTTATTTAATGTCTCCTTTATGCCAGAGAATGTGGTGGTATTGAAGACATGGAAAAAAATAGCACATAGTGCTTTTCCATGAAAGTATCCAGTAAATAATATAATATATAGCAAGCATGCCTCAGCCCATTGTGATGAGCAGTAAGATAGAAGAAGAAACCAGGTGTGACAGGGAACTCAATAGGGAAGTGGCACATATAAACTAACAGTGATTATGACAGCATGCACAGGACCTGTGCAAGCTCACGTCAAGGAAGAGCTCAGCATGGAGAGAGGAGTGGCATGGAGCCCCATCTCTAGATGAGGAGCTGTTGGTAATTGGCAGCTATTAAGAGAGGGAGAGCACCCTTTTATTGTTTATTGTTTTGTTTGTTTGTTTGTTTGGGTTTTTAAAGATGTTACCTCTAGTGGCTCAAACATGTTCCAGGGGATGTCAATACATCCAAGAGTACATGGGTAGCACTAACTGGGATTAATACAGTAAAGAAATAAACAAGAGGACACAAACTTGGTGGGTATGGAGTGGGATAGGGTAGGTGGGTCTAGGAAGAGATGAAGGATGGGAATGAATAGAATCAAATTATAATGTATGTTTATATCAATTTTCTGAGATGCACAATCGTGGAACTAAAGTTAGCTTAATGCATAAAGTGGTTAATTTCCACTGGGAATAAAATGTAAATATGATCTGTCAAAGGAGATACCCACCAGGCAAGTGCACTGTGAACAGGAGAGAGATCCAGACATGGTTCTTTTGCACATGGGTAGTTAAAGCCTGGAAGTAAACAGTCTGGAAATCATGGAACAGAGAAATAGAACTCTAGAAAATTCAGCACTTCAGAGGAAGGAAAAACAATATAACTCAAATGATCCAAAAAGAAGCCAGAGAGTTGGAAGGAAAAGGTGGGAGGGGGGACAGAAAGTGCCAACAACTGCCAAGGCTAGGAACACCCTTATCCCCAGAGATGAAAACAGAAAAGCAGCAGAGAATGAGAAAGTGAAATCTGAGAGGAGGCTTAAGGGACTGGGGAAAGGACACAGGATAAATTTATAGAATGCAAGGTAAAAATAATTGCCTTTAACTCAATCACTGGTCTAAGGTGTGTGTGTGTGTGTGTGTGTGTGTGTGTGTGTAAGTTATTGCTCCCCTGTTTTTGGCAGGGTTTACCTGTAACAGCGGTCTGTGAGTGGGGTTATGACTAGTCTAGGGGAATTTCCCAGATATTCATAGCCGTATCGCAAATGAGCATTGATCATCTTTGTTTCTAAATTATTGTCCTAGGAGTAATCAGAAAAAAATTCTGCTATTAAAAAATGAACTTATGAAATTCTTGGGTAAATGGATGTATCTGGAGGATATAATCCTTAGTGAGGTAACCCAATCACAAAAGAAGTCATTGGATATGCACTCACTGATAAATGGATATTAGCCCAGAAACTTAGAATACCCAAGATACAATTTGCAAAACACAAGAAAATCAAGAAGGAAGACCAGCACGTGGATACTTCATTCCTCCTGTGAATAGGAAACAAAATACCTATGAAAGGAGTAACAGAGACAAAGTTTAGAGCTAAGATGAAAGGATGGACCATACATTGACTACCCCACCAGGGGGGATCCATCCCATAATCAGTCATTAAACTCAGACACTATGGCATTGGACAGCTAGTGCCTACTTAAGGGACCTTCATATAGCTGTCTCGTACAGAAGTGGATGCTCATAATCATCTATAAGATAGAACACAGGGTCCACAATGGAGAAGCTAGAGATAGAACCCCAGGAGCTGAAGGGGTCTGCAACCCTAGAAGAGGATCAACAATATGAACTAACCAGAACCCCCAGAACTCGTGTCTCTAGCCCCATATGTAGCAGAAGATGGCCTAGTCGGCCATCATTGGGAAGAGATGCCCCTTGGTACTGCAATCTTTATATGCCCCAATACAGGGGAACTCCAGGGTCAAGAAGTGGGAGTGGGTGGGCAGGGGAGCAGGGACGAGGAAGGGAGGAGGGGACTTTCGGAATAGCATTTGAAATGTAAATTAAGAAAATATCTAATAAAAAAATTGGAAAAAAAAAGATTCACATGCACCAAGTAGGTGAACTACACAAAGATACTTCCAAAGTGGGACTAAAATTACATAAGCAACAGCTTGTCTCGTCACAATGAAAGCTCCCGCATGCAGCTGCACACAATCAGGCAGACATGCTGCTACAGCCTGAGTGCCACTGGCACAGATGCCATTTTGTTCTACCTTAAGTGAGTCATTGCAAAATAACCATTTCAGATTAAACCATGCATTTCCTCTAAGTTATCTGCAATGGTTATTGCTAATAACTGAATGAATTTGACTCAGTTTAGAATCCTCTCTGCTCACGTCTGTCAGTGTTTCCAGACAAGTCTAATTGAGGAGGGGAGACCCACCCTGAATGTGGGCAGCACTGTCCCACACAGTAGGTTTTCATAAGTAAAATATAAATAAAAATGAGAAAGTAAGGTGACTACCAGCATTCACCTATCTGTCTCCCATGATGTGACAGACTGTGTCCCTTTCAACTGCAAGCCCAAAACAAAGCATTTAAACTGCCTTTGTCAAACATTTTGTCACAGCAAGAAGGAACTAATACATCAATTACCAATTAGACTTTGAATAGTAATTTATGTCTTATAAATCACTACCTAATTATTAGTCTACTTATCAATGACATATCTGTAGCAACATTAATAATGCATTATTTTATTCTAAAAATAATAAATATAAGCAATTACCTTGTGAATGGACTTAATTATAGTCCTCTTTAGCTCAACCAACCACTTCTCCACCTGGCCCCTGGCTTTGGCTGTTGAAATGATATCTACAAGCTCCATGACATCTCCCTCACTACTCTTCATATGTGTAATATCCAAAGTTTCTGTAAATTCAAACTTTGTAATTCCTTCGAAGCATTACTTGAGGTGAGGCTGCACTCTGTTGGAAAAAAAATTAAACAATTGATCAAAGTAATATAGTTCCTCACATGTCAGGGTTTTTTGTATACTTATCTTCGTTTAACATTTAAATGGGTACCAAGTAGTAGGTATTATCCCTGTTGTCAATGCAATGAGCTGAGAGATGCTAAATAGGAGCACAGAGAACCAAGCAGTTTTAGGTACAACACTCTAGCAGGTCTTCCAGCACTGTGGGCCAGTCTTCCAATTCACATTGCCATTTTAAGTGGAATCTTCAACAGTGTTGAAACTCACAGGCTAGGCTTTAGTATCTAAGTATTTTACAGCTTGGTGAGTCAACAGGTCTGGCCTGCCCACCATCGTTCTGGCCACTGTAACACAGACTGTGATAACACCTCACTTGGGCACATTTTCAGCTTTATCCATCTTTAAATGAGCAAAGAGAAGTAGTGAATAAAACTCAGGACAGCCAGGGCTACACAGAGAAACCCTGTCTTGAAAAAACAAACAAACAAAACAAATAAACAAACAAAAAACAACAACAAAAAAACCTCACATGAAAATGTGACCCTGAACTGTCTAGACTCTGTGACTTTTCCTGTGTGTGTACAAGATATGCAATAAACTAATTTGTTCAATAAAATATTTATTCACTGCCTGTTTTAGGTCAGATCTCTTCCTAAGGATTGAGGAATGTGCAATTTAAAAACAACAGCAAAACCTAGTGAAATCCTGTGCTGCTGTGGGAGCTTATTTTGCTAAAGAGGAGAAGCAGTCAGCTTAGAGCCCATGCCTGTGACAGCAAATATGAAGAAGTAAAACAAGACAGAGACAAGCCTCAGAGAGAAGTGGCCAGAGCAGGCTGGCTGTCAGAAATACGCCATTTTCAGCTGAGTGGATGTGAGGGGTCTCCCTGAGTGGCATATGTCGACGCCAGGACCTCCAGGACCTCCAGGAGACAGATGAAGAGGTCAGTGGATGCTGAAGGGATGTGCTAAGCCAGTGGTTCTTAAGCTTCCTAATGCTGCTACCCTTTAATACAGTTTCTGGTGCTGTGGTGACCCCAACCATAAAATTATTTCCTTTGTTACTTCATAATTGTCACTTTGCTACCACTATGAGTCATAATCTAAATATTGAATTATTTTTATTATATTAATATATATAAGACATTGCAAAATAATTTGTAAAGTACTTAAGTGATAAAAATATAAAACTTTTAAAATATTCATACCCCAAAAGTGTCATGACCCACAGGTTAAGAACCACTGAACAGAGAACCATGGTACACGAAGGGGAAGGCAGCCCCAGTTACAGGACCACTGCAAGGAAGCATGTGGTGCAAAGCAGAGTGAAAAGGGCTCCTAAAGCCAACTGTCAGGCTCTCCAGCTTTCTCTCAAAGAGCTAAAACTGTCAGCATGTGCTTGTGACAGAAACAAGAAGTAAACAACACCCACCTAAAAAGGCTAGCTGTCACCCTCATCCCTGTTTGTGACATATTTGAGAATGACCCACCACTGAGACTATAGAAGCCATAAAGCACCACTATGCCTGGCTTTTATTGATGTACTTTGAATACGGATGAAAACATCAATATGGTGAAGAGGAGAGATGCCTTCAAAACATTTAAAAAAATGCAATAAAATAAAAATTCCATTCCAAGGTCCATGCTCTTCAGAAATAATTATTCAGAAACATAATGTATATTTTCAATAACTGCTAACCTATAATTACAAATAATCTTAGAATATTCTTGTAGAATCAAGTATATTTACATCGATCGACAGGTAGTGATAAATACAAGATAGAATAAGGTTTTATAATTTAAACTTGTCTACTTATGTCAGATCGTAGACCCATTCCTGCATGAATGGCCCACCCTAGGAATCAGAGTCTGTCCTAGAGTTCCTCGAGTAGTAAACTGTCCTTCTTCTTGGACCCCTTCTTCTCCGCGAAGAAATCCAAGTACTCATTCAGCCCTTTAAGAATGAGCTCCAAGAGTTCATTGGACTTTTTTAGCTTCTCCAGCATTCGCTCAATAGTCACAACTGCCAGGACTTGCTTATTCTAAAAATAGTAAGTAAACTTGTCTCAGTTTGATTTTGTCGCTGGGATAAACACTACGATCAAAAGCAATTCATGTAGGAAAGGGTATTGTTCATCTAACATCTCCAGGTCACAGCCCATCACTGAGGAAACCAAGGAAGGAGCCCAAGCTGATACCTGAACACAGGAACTGAACCTGAGACCATGGAAGAGTAATATTCCTCAAGGCTTTCGTAGTCTTGTTTCATATACAACTCAGGACCAAGTTATTGTGTGTGTGTGTGTGTGTGTGTGTGTGTGTGTGTGTGTGTGTGTGTGTGTGTGTGATTGCCCACAGTGGGCTGGACACTTTCACATCAATCATTACTCAAGAAAATACCCCACAATCATGTACACAGGCCAGTGTGAAAAAGGCAATTTTTCAGTGGAGATTCCCTCTTCCCGGGAGCCTTTAGTTTGTATAAAGTTGAGAAAAAACTACCCAGTGCAGCACAAAATTCAAAACAGTAGTTATTAATTTTTATATTATATTTTTGAAAGACATTCAATGTTTTAAAAGGAACAGGTATTTTGGTGAACAGTTTCATTACATTAGATCTTTATGATTTTATTTGGTTTTGATGTTTTTTTAGAAAGGGTTTCTCTCTGTTGGCCTGGGACTCACTATGTAGACCAAGTTGGTCTCTACCTTAAAAGCAGTCCTCCTTCCTCTACTTCCCTACTGCTGGGATTATAGGCATGATTCACTACACAGCAAAAAGCAAGGATTATTTTAATTAGATGTTTTCTTCATTTACATTTCAAATGCTATCCCAAAAGTCCCCTATACCCTCCCCCCTGTTCCTCAGTCCACCCACTCCCACTTCCTGGCCCTGCCATTCCCCTGGACTGGGGCATATGATCTCCCCAAGACCAAAAACCACTCCTCCCACTGATGGCCGACTATTCCATCCTCTGCTACATATGTTAACTAGAGACACAGTTCTGTGGGGTACTGGTTATTTCATATTGTTGATCCTTCTATAGGGTTGTCGACCCCTTTAGCTTCTTGGGTGCTTTCTCTAGCTCCTTCTTTAGTGGCCCCATGTTACATCCAATAGATGACTGTGAGCATCTACTTCTGTATTTGCCAGGCACAGGCATAGCCTCACAAGAGATAGCTATATCAAGGTCCTGTCAGCAAAATCTTGCTGGCATATGCAATAGTGTCTGGGTTTGGTGGTTGTATATGGAATGGATTTCTGGGTGGGGCAGTCTCTGGATGGTCCTTTCTTCTATCTCAGCTCCGAACTTTGTAACTCCTTCCATGGGTATTTTGTTCGCCATTCTAAGAAGGAACCAAGTATCCACATTTTGGTCTTCCTTCTTCTTGAGTTTCATGTGTTTTGCAAATTGTATCTTGGGTAGTCTAAGTTTGTGGATTAATATCCAATTATCAGTGAGTGCATATCCTGTGTGTTCTTTTGTGATTGTGCTACCTGGCTCAGGATGAAATCCTCCAGATCCATCCATTTGGGAAGGAATTACCATTCTAGGTGTCATTAAAAGACATTTGTGACTCACAAGAAGAGATCAAAACATGAACATTAGCAAGTGCTTCAGAAAAAACGTTTCCAACCTGGGTGGATGACTTGGAATGGGTTGCAAACTTGAATGGGGAAGTAGCAGATACAGGATGGATAGTGAGAGACCTAGAGCCTGAAGCTGTGGCAGGATAATACCAATGGCTTGACATCACACCCTTTAACAAATTAGGGTGAGCAACAACATAGCTTCCTGAGAGGTAACCTGCTCCCTGTGAAGATGCTGTAGCCACTAACCAAAAACAGGGTGTTTCCACGACAGGGTGTTACATAAGATTCCCACAACAAACAGTGGCAGGTTTGACATGACTACGTCCAATTTAAAAACTCTACTGTGGGTAAAAGGCAAGCTGCCATGCCACCAACCAAGCAGTACTGCATGCTGTAGGGGATCCCTTGTGAATAGCACCTTCAGTGTGGCTGCATTGTAAAGAATTCACTCAGGGACCACAGCCTTCAGCAGCCACCAAGCCACTGGCCAGCAGGTACTATCAATGTGGAGAGCCTTCACCAGCAAAAATGATTACAGTGAGACCAGGAATGTCTTTAGCATGCTTGGCAGTAAAAGAATATTTTTATATTTTGGTTTTGTTTGTTTTTGTTTTTAACACATTTCTGTCCTGATACCTTTCTTTTAACTTCTTCTTTTCCATGAATTGCAACACATTCTTTTTAAACTTGTATTCCTCTTTAAATTAACTTTTAAGTTAGTTTACAAAGTAATCGGTTTCACTGTGACATATTCATACACATAAGTCATTGTTCTTTTTCTAATTCCCCACCCTCTTCCGTGCCTTCTACCACTTCTTCCTGGTCCCTTTCTTCCGCAGATAGTCCTCCCTTCTGCTCCCATGCCATAAAGATTTTATTATCCTATCTTCTCCTCTCATAATCTCTGCATGCACACACACATACACACTCACATGTACACACACACACAGAAAATACACATTTCACAAACAGGAGAAAGCACAAGTAACTGTCTTTCTGACCATGGCTTATTTTGCTTAACACAATGATCTCCAGGTTCTATCCCAACTTTTTTCCTGAAAAATGTCATGATTAAATTTTTCTTCATACTTGAATAAAATTCCACTGTGCATAGTAATGTCCCTAAGATAAATATTGCTCTTCTGTTCTTCAGATGGCTCTGTCTCACCAATAGACTACAGACGTGCACATGGCTTTCCTATACTAGGAAGCTAAAAATGTTATATTCCCCTCAAAAACATGAAAATATAAGTGGGACTTGTTGAGAAGACAAAAGGCATCAACAGAAATGGGAAGGGCATGAGAGGTTAATGAAAAATACAACCAAAGCACATGATACATACATATTAAGATCTCATAATAAAATTCATTATATATAATTAATATATGCTAATACAACTTCTAATATTTATAACCTGACTTATTATAATTTTTGTGTGCAATTGTCTAGAACAGAACCCGAGATATATCCGAGGCATGCATGAAGCAAGTTAGAAGACAGACACCACAAAAGAAGAAAAGCAACATGACGTATCAAAACCAAAAGGCAATTCCATTTAAAATAATGTGCTTTCTGTGCCTCTTTATGAAGGTGACAGGTGAGCTGACTCCAAGGATGCAAGATGTTTTGCTGGAGGTATTTACAAAAATGTTTCAGGAAAAGAGTTTTGCCACCTTTACAGCTCAAAGGAAGAATTCTAGGCAGGATAGAAAGATGAAGGCAAAGAGGGAGAGGAGAAGAAAAGAGGAGAGAGATGAAGAAAAGAGGAGAGAGATGAAGAAAAGAGAGGCACAGGAGGAAAGGGAGGAGGAGGGAAGAAGAGAACAGAGGAGGAAGAGAGGGAGAATGAGGAAGAAGAGAGGAACAAGAGAAAAGGGAGGGAAAAGAGGGAGGAGGAGGAAGGCAGGGAAAGAAAGGGAAGGGAAGGGTGTAGGGAGCCTTGCAGCTGCTCCTTAAAGATGGCGCTGACCGCCTTAGCTTTACTGGCATAAACAACTCCTAATTGGCATTAGGCTGTGTCAGCTGTGGTCTGATCTTACGCCAGAGACTACCTGGCATATGAGCAGGAGCCACATGGCATTTGGCAGTTGGCCAGGACAGGGTTTAATTGGCTGCTCCCAGTGGGGTTTGGGGCCCAATTCTGCCATTTTGCATTTCCACGGATCCTGAATAAACCCTCTTGAGAAGGAAACCTGGTTGTCCTGTGTCTTATTCCCACTGGTCGGGGTAGGCGCTAGACAGAAGGGGAGGAGAGGAAAAAGGAGGGGGGAGGGAGTCAATGAAGCTGGAAGAGAACAAGCAAAGTAGGGGTTCTCTGTCCTTACCAAAAGGTAAAGGGATGGCACAGCCTGTCCAGATTTCCCATTCAGTGCAAGCACCCCTGACATGTCCCTACACAGGCCATGCTTCTCCCTGACACTGAGGATACTTAATCTAGTAAGATAGCACTACACTTCACAGAGGCCAAAGGTTTAGAAGCTGACTTGTTCTGAGTATCTTATTAGACGAATTGGTAAATGTGGTAACCCTGTATTAGTGCCTCAACACCCAGACTCACACTGTCTGTGTCATAAACCATATATTTGGCATTAATAAGAACCACATCCCTTAAAACACATCCATACACACAGACTGTCACCTTCCCTCAGCACAGCAAATAAATGAGTACTTCTACTTCTGTGAGCCATTGTTCTTTTTGTGAGGTCAATGCTCATAGTAAGACCTATAAGTCTCACGAGTGTCAGTCAATTGCCTCATTTCCCTTGTAATGTGAGTTCCTTGGGAGAAGCAATGTTGTGTGGAAGGAGCAAAGAGAAATAAGTCAGGCAGGAAGTCAATGAGTGATAGTGCTCCAAGATGCTTGGCATTCAAAAAGGAAAGAGCTACCTGCTGCAGACAATCACTGTTCTCCATGCTGAAAAAAGCCAGTGTGTTCACCTCCTTTTTCAGGGCTGCATGGCTCCTACAGGTGGGGTGGTCTCTCTGAATCATTGTGCTAACATCTCCTATTGGAAGCTGGGGAAGTCATACTGGCTAGTGGGCTCCATAGTGGTAAGCCTTTACACAGTCCCTAATGCTGCCACTGGGATTTCTTTGTTCTTTGTATGGATTAACCACATATATGCTCCATGAGAAGAGTTTTAGATTTTGCTTATCCTGCCTTGATTATGAGCTCCCTTTACCCTCAAAGGTTCTCCAGGCTGGATAATATATTACACAGTCACTTTATTTCATAGCTCACTGTGTACACACTGGTTGATGTTAGCTAATATTCAGAAAATATGTCAACTGGTCAACTAGATAATTAAAAATACATCAACTGGTCAACTGGATAATTACGTACATCCTTTTGTAATTGTGCCTTTTACTAAGCATTAATTTAGAATGTAAGTATGCTCACATCATAGTCTGGTCCATGAGTCTTTAGATACCTCCTCATCAAACTTCCTTGATATAAATCCTTTCAATCTTTTTTCTTCTAAACAAGTATGTTGCTGACCATGATCTTTCTGGATACACTGTGTGGAGGTGTCTCTGTATATTAAATTGTTAATTTTGCACTAGCAAAGAGCTAAATACTAGCCAGATCTTGGTATTGTTATTGCTATGGCCCATCACCAGTCTCATATTTTATAAATGTTTGTTCCTTCCTCACCTACCTAAGGCAATCTAGAATTGTATCTGATTGGTTTTAATAAAGAGTTGAAGATCAATAGGTAGGCAGGAAGTGGAAGGTGGAACTTCTAGGCAGAGATAGGGACTTTGGGAGAAGAACTAAGAGGTTGGAGGTTCAGCTAGCAGACACAGAATAGATGGTCCAGAGAAGAGCCGAGAGGGACATCTGGTCATGCAGC